>OZ025655.1:468791-529980 GCA_964019335.1 Diplonema japonicum
AGCAAGGGCGCCACGATGAAAGGTGTTACAAAAACGTACCACCTTGACGGTATCTTGAATGCTTCATCCTCTTCTTCAGTCTCAGTCGCTGTCCTAGTAGGGACTGTGACTGTGACGGAGGATGTTATCGTTTTTGAACCGTTGACTCGCATCCATGTGCTGTGCTCACCTACTACCTTTTCCAACCAGTCGGGTTCCTCTCCATCCATCTTGCAGGTGTCGTCGAACATGAAGCACTGGTTTCTGCTCTCAAAATACTGGATGTACAGGCACCCTGACACTCTTAGGCAAGACCTCATGCAGGCCTCTAAGCTGGTCTTCTCCACAGCGTCTGTTCGTTCCCCTGCGTCCCATTTCAAACAGGACCCTGTTATCTGCAGCCATTCGGCCTCCTTGACGCCCCATGTGGACTCGATGCATAGTGTCAGCAAGAACAAGATTTTGTGCAACATTTCTTTTTTTTTTTTTAACACTCCCCCCGTCAGACCATGTGGTCGGGGGGTCCTGATGTGATCTTTTTTTTTTTGCAACGAAATAAAAAAAAAAACAAAAAAAAGAACATAGATGGGGGGGGGGGGAAGGGGTGTGGAATGAAAAAAAGAAGAAAAGTGTACACTAGGGTAAAAAAAAGGGGGGGAGGCGGGGGGGGGGGGGTAATAAACACTTCGTGGTTGTAAAATAAAAAGGGGGGGGAGGAAATTTTACATAAAGAAGAAGCGTACTTTTTTTTCTTTTCTTTTTCTTTTTTCTCTTATTTCTCGATCTTCTTCGCATTCAGGTACCCGTCCATTGCCTTGTTTCTCGCCTCGTTGAAGTACACAGTGTGCCCGCCCTTCCCGGGAAGGGCTCGCTCCGCCACCTCCTTCACCTCCTTCTCGGCTACCTCCCGTTTGTAGGCACGCTGGTAACGACCCCTCCAATCCTAATTGTAAATAGGGAAAAAAAAAAACTTTTTTTTTTGAAAATTATACCGATTCATGGTAGAATTCCTTCAGTGGATGGGTGATCATTCGGAGGTTTTGTGCACGGTTTGTCAGGTATTGTTGCTCAGCTGCTTCACTGTGATTTTTTTTTTTTTTTTTTTTTTTCCATACAGCTGTTCCCGTGTCAATTTCCGTGGTTCAACAGTTTTCTCATTCAACATCCCGGAATGTTGTGCCAAGACCGTCTTGTTCCAGTCAGACATGTCCTTCGAAGAGCCCATCCCCTTAACGTGCGGTGTGTGCATTGCGTGGTACACATCACGGTATTTTTCTGTCAGTTTTTTAGTCATTTTATCAACATACTGTATCCGAGAGTGGCGGAAGACGCCTTAACACCAGTACCACCCCGCGCAACCCCGTGCATGTCTGCGTGGAAGTACCCACTGGGGTTCCTCTCACCAAGCCACCATTGGTGCTGCACCTCGAACGCCACCGCAGTGCGCCTCAACATGTTATATTCTTCTTTTGCCCCCCCGTAAGGCCTGCTTTTTGTTAATTGTTCTGATGGGGGTAAAGACATGGTAAAAGAAAGAAAACAAAATATTATACTTAATGGGACCCGCCAAGAAAAAAAAAAAAAAAAAAAAAAAAAAAAAAAACCCTCTTTTTTTTTTCTCTGTTATCGAGGACTATGTCCTATCTACTCAGTTCTGTTTAAACTACAAAAAAAAAATTCACTATGACAGGAAACGAAGTGGTTAGCAACGGAGGGGGGGTCGTTCCCTGCTACCCACCGTAGTGCTAGCTGACGTTTATTTCTTCCAGTCCTTTCCTTCCGGTAATCTTCTCTCAGTCCTTTCAGCCGTCAGCCCCGACGCAAACAGGGATCTTCTAGGGCTCTCCAATCGTCCTTTCGTAGGTCTCAGTCCGGGCACACTTCTGCGACACTTACACTGATCGTTGCAAGGGGAAGTAGAGACCCCGTTAACTTCCTTTAGAACCTTTATCAGTCACGGAGAGTGACCATGAAGTACAGTAAAGAAAAAAGAAAAAAAAAAAAAACCAGATCAGTGGTTCGTCTTCTTCTTTTTTTTTTTTTTTTTTTTTTTTTTTTTACTGTACTTCCGTTTTCCGCAACAATGTATGGAAAGACACTAAAGAGGGACAGCGCTTGAAAAAGAAAAAAAGAAAAACATGGGCGGGAAATAAATCCTTGTATTGTAGCTCAATAGTCTGAAGCCCAGTGCACACCCTGGGCCCTTCCCCGTCCTTGTGAAACGTGGATCGGAACGTAGTCTTCCATGTAAGCATCGAAACCCCGTCCTCTTCCTCTGCCGATGGGGGTGGGGTCGGGTGTTCTGTTATGGTTGAACCCCCTGCCCCTTCCCATCCCGACGCGGTCGTTGCTGTGGGAAGGAGAGTAGCCCCTGCCGTATGTAGAGCCTCTTCCGTAAGTTTCGAAAGGTGTTTGGTTGTAGGAGGGGAAGTCCCGTTCATAGTAGTGGTCGCTTCCCCGTCCCCTTCCTCTCCCGGTACTTGGCTGTTCGTTGTAGGCAGTGTACCGCTGCCCCCGTGCCCTCCCGCGGCCCATCAGGTACTGGTTCAACCGCTCGTGTTCTGCATTGTACCGCAGCCATTCACGGTTTTCCTTTTCATATCGTTTCCTCGCTTCGTGGTTTTTAATCCACTTGTGTACCTTCTTCTTCCTCTCGTGTCCCACCTCACCATGCATGTCGTGTGCGTCGTCATCAGCCACTGCGCGGTACACCAATAAATCCTGTTTTTTTCTTTTTTTTCTTTTTTTTTTCGTGAAAAATAACAAACCTCTTTATTCCAAGACAGCTTCGCCCCGTCAAAGTGGCGGATTGTAACAAACTTTTTTTTTTGGGGGGGCGAAAAAAAAAAAAAAAATACATACATGCCCACCCGGGAAAACCTCCAAAACAACCCCTTCGCTTCCGAGCTTGCGTAGCTGGGTTGGCGAGTACTCCTCTGCAGATATTTGCAACGGCGCAACCCTGATCTTATCGCTTTTATGGAAGTCTGACGATACGTGTGTTGGCCGCCACAGAGAAGGGTCTACTTGAAGACCCTCCAGGTCCGAGTCTATCTCCTCTGGTTCTTCTTTGACAGTGGCCTCATGGGGAATTATTTGGATGTCTAAGTCAACGTATTCTTGATGTGGACATTTATCGTGTACAAATAGGCACCCGTCAGCCAGTGCACAGCGGCCGTGGATGTAGGCCTGACATGGGGTCTTTTCTTCAGCTTTCGGTTTGGCCCATGGTGCCCTTGGGTCTTCCCAGGTTGTTGATTTTGACCAATGATTCAAAAAATACATTTTCCCGTCTTGCGTAGCCTCGAACCCCCACATGGGGGGCAGCGGCCCGCCCCCGTCTCCTGGATCCAGCACCACTTCATCAAGGTCTTCGGTTTTTGTAACCGCTAGCATCTTTCCCCTCCCTCCCCTCCCTCCCACGTTTCTAATATATTTTTTTTTTAATGATTTCTGACAAAGAAAGAAAAAGAAATGAAAAAAAAAAAAAAGAATTGACATCTTTATTAATATTCTTTCTTTTGTTTCGGTTTTTTTTTTTTTTTTCCTTTTCTTTTTTTTTTTACAGTTTTGTCTTTCGAATAGCACACTCCACCTTGCTTGTTTTTTAAAAAAAAAAAAAGAGAGATATTTAACAAGGGGAGGGAAGGTGGACAGGTCCTCTCTTCCCTCCCCCCTGCTTCCTCCTAAAAATTAAAAAATAAACAATAAAAAATAAAAAGCTTCCCCGTTGTGATGCTACTGGTGTGAGATCACTATTTCTCTTCCTCCTCTCTCCTCTCCCCCTCTCACCTATATCACAAATAGAAATGTCCCTTAACAGCAACTTCTTCGTCGAAAGATGCGTACGTGCCAGTATTTGATAAGGGGAACCATGAAAAGGTGGTTTTTTTTTTTTTCTTTTTTTTCTTTTTGCGTCCTTTTTTCCCCCCGCCGATGTAAGATGCGTACGGTGTTTAAGGAAGTTTTCTTTTCATCTTTTTTTTTCATTTTTTTTTTCCCCCATTTCAGTTCAAAGCAAGGTACGCAGCAAGCACCATGACAATGAAAGCTGCAATATACGTAAGGTTGTTGTCAGATTTCGGCGACTGCTTTCGCTTTTCCCATTCGATCTGCTCGGGCCATATGTAAGAAGGGTCCGTCAGCTGTTCCTTCACCTCTGCGCCTTTCACCTTCCCGATCAAGAATGCCTGCATCTTTTTCCTGGCACTCTTGCTGTGCTTTACATCAACCCACGCCTCTGTGGCATCCTTGCCTGCGACTGCTGTGAGCACTTCCCTGCCACCAGGGTGATCGTCTAAATATTCTTCTTTAATTTTAAACACCCTCCCACAGACTGCAACCCACAGATCGTCCAGCGAGGTGTGTTCACCCACCTCGGCCATCGTGTACTCCTTCAAATCGGCCATTTTTTTTTCCCCTCCTTCTTTTTTTTATTTATTAATTGAGCCCGGCAAACGAGAATAAATGCAATATGTCTGGAGTGCAACCACTGCTTCCTACATGAGGGTGTTCAAAGTGTGTCCTCCAGCCACCTAAGTTGTAGGCTGGGTTCCCTTGGCGAGAATGAACGGAGGCGTCAAGTCCGGTGGACTGTGTCCTTGGTGATACAGGGCGGCGGACAGTGAAAGGAGTGTAAGGAACACCATAGAGTGACCAGTCGTTTGTGGCGATAGGGAGCTTCACACAAAAAAAGAACGAAACAAGTACAGGCCGCGGGGGGGGGGGGTAAAAAAAGCCTTCTTTTCCTCTTTTTTTTCTCTACGATTGTGGAGGCATCCCGCCGAGAAGAAAAAAGAAAAAAAAAGAGAAAAAGAGGGGAGAGCAGGGAAAGAAATAGAAGAGAGCGCCAGGGTCAGGGAAAACAAAAAAAATTTTTTTTCGAAGCAAAAAAAAAAAAAAAAAAAGACAAACTACCTCCTAGGGTGCACCGGGTTAGCGGTGAACAACACTTTCCCATGAGAATCATAGTACTTAATAGTTGTAGTGTTTTCTGTGGCGGTGAGCGAAGCGAAACCACCATCAGCCCCAAAGGTCTGCGAGGCGTCCATGTGGAACTTCATGGCCCCGGCAGGGACGTCCTTCTCATGAGTGGGCCGGTAACAACACTCCATTCCAGCCCCGCTTAACACAAGAGCCTTGTTATCCACCTCAAAGTGGCCAAGGCAATGGTCATGACCAGACAGGTAACCAGAAGCATTGTATTTCGTAAGAAGAGGAAGGACATCCTGAACAAGCTCAGCGGTAGGTCCATGGGAGCACTGGGAATAGATGGGGTAATGCCCGGCTACCCAAAGGTAATCGGCTGTAGATTTCGCCATTTCCTGTTCAAGCCACTGAAGCTGCTGCCCGGCAAGCTTAACATCAGGCGGACCTTTTCCCTGAATGAACTCATGTGTGTCATGGTCATGGAAGGACATTCCACTGAAGGTGTATGTGTCTATGTAGATAACTTGTGTTGTTACGGTTTTCCCTGCAGGTGTCGTGAACTGCTCGCTGAAGGTGTACCATAGAGAAGGGAATGTCCATCTTTTTGAGAATTTCGTGTATTCAATTTCAGCAGTCACATTGCCGTAATGGTCGTGGTTGCCAGCGCATACATACCACGGGACCTGAAGGTTGGGGGAGGTGAAGACATTTTCAAATGTGCTGTCAAATCTGTCTGATGTGACATCTCCCTGAATGCCTTCAAAGTAGAAATTGTCGCCGAGAGCCAGGACAAACTGCATGTCGCCCAGTGTTTCCGCAACCGATCCCATACCCTTGTTGTTGTCAACTTCACCAGGTGAGGTCGGGTGCCCGTCGCCCATCCCACCCCAGTCACCAATTGCCAAAAAACTCATTGAATCGGCTGCGGTGGCCATGCCTGCCATTGTCATCAATAGTATCGAACGCGTCAGCATTTTTTTTTTTTTTTTTTTTTGTTTGCTTGAGTTGAAATTTCTTTTTGATGGAAAAGAAATTTAAAAAAAAAAATGGAAAATATTAGAAAAGAGAGAACGAATAATAAAAGAAAGAAAGAAAAGAAAAAAAAAAAAGTATGTGTAGTTTTTTTTTTTTTTTTTTTTTTTTTTTTTTGGAAGGGTAAAAAAAACAAAAAAGGGTAAATGTTGTAGCAGCTATTACAGAAAAAGAAAAGAAAAAGGGGGAAACGGGGTATGCAGCCCACGTTGCAAAGAATAAGGGGGGGGGGGGGGGGGGGGGGGGGATGACTAGGGGAAGAAAAGGGGGAGGAAGGGTGTTGGCAACATTCCCACCTCCCCTCCTCACAAACAAAAAAAAAAAACTAGACACCTAGCGAGTGTCGGGAAGAAAGAAGAAAATTAACGGAATTCTTATCAAATATTTTTTTTTTTTTTAAATGTTTCTTTCTTTCTTTCTTTTTTTTTTTTAAAGTTCTTCAATCAAACTGTTAAGGGGGGGGAATAAAATAAACTAGACATTTAATGTTTGTTTGCGTTTTCGCGCTCAACCAGCTAAGCCTTCGATTTCCACCCCGTCTTGCAGGTGCTTATGTGTCCCGCCTTCTAATGCTAGCTTCGCCCTGGTCGCCTGCACATCGTGCTGTGCAACTGCACAGCCAGTCAAAAAAAAAAAAAAAAAAAAAAAAAAAAAAACAAGAGGGGAAATTTCCAACATTTTTTTTTTTAAAGGCTCTATAAAGGTGCCTATGTTGAACCGATTCGGGGGTAAGAAAGTAGCAAGCGGGGGAGAGAGAAAAATGTAAAGAAAGAAAGAACGGTAAGAAGCACGGGATGTAACTATTCTGTGCAGTGGCGGCGGCACCCTTTCGTCCCTCCTTTCTTTGTGAAAGTAAAAAAAAAAGAAGAAGAAGAAAAAGAAAAGAAAAAACAGAAGATGAAATACAGAATAAAGAACCTTCATGTTTTCTTTTTTTTTTTTCCCCCCTCTCTTCCTTTTTTTATCTCTCTCTTAACCTCTCCCCCCCTAAAAAAAAACCTGTATTTTTAAGGTTTTTGTGGGACAACAGAAAAAAAAAAAAAAAAAAGAGAAAAAAAAACAAGGCAAAGGTTCATCAACCCAACAGATACAGTCCTGTTATGTGTAATGCCAAAGGGAGGGGATGTAGCGAAAGGAAAAGGAGTTAATTATCCATGATAACCTGTTGCCCCCACCCTTCCGATTTTTTTTTTTTTTTTTAAATTCGAGCCGGGTTTGGGGAAGACTACACGCCTCGAAGAAGCTAGTCTAGGGGGTCCCTGCATTCTACCATACATGCAACCTCAGATGGTTCCAGGGGCACCTTTTTTGCTGCCTCTCAGTTTTGATTTCTTCTTGTAACCTTCCACCCTTTCAAACCCGGCTCTTATTAAATAAAACAACATATTAAATGAGAATAAGCGCATTATTTTACTTGTGGTGGCGGGTTTAACTCGAAATTTATTGCTACACTCGCTTCGCTCGTGAAGTAAGATCCTCTCTCGTTTCCCCACCGCGTGAAATAATGCTATCTTGTTTTCATTTTAATAAAAAGTTTTTTATTTTTAAAAATCCCTTTGCTCTTCTCAACTATAAAAAAAAAACAAAAAGAAAAAAAAAAAAAAAACAGAGTTCTTCCCATGCCCACCACCTTCGCAAACTTAAGGGGAGGTGAAAGAAGAAAGAGTCAACAAAAAAATTGCAATGCCACAGGCGAACTCTGTGCGAGGGAGAGCCGCAGGCCCCTGAAAGGGAGGGGTACGGCCAGTACTAAGAGTAGCTCTCAGTTTCGGTCAAATCTCGCCAAAAAAAAAAAAAAAAGAAGAAGAACTGGCCGTTGTTTGTACGTGCCGGGTAAAACTTGGAGAAGTTTGTCAACCCGAAACACGTTGCCAGGCGAGGGGGAAGAAAGAAAGAAAAAAAAAGAAAGACAACACGCACGCATGAAGAAATGAATGGGAAAAAAAGAGGAACTGACCGTTGTTTGCGCGTACGAAATGGGTAGAAACCGGGCAGAGGCTTATAACCCGCGCACACGTTGCTAAAGTCCTCTTTTCTTGTAATCAATGAGTAGCTGGGAAGGGGTCAGGTTGCACAGCTCTTAAGAAAAAGGGGGGACAAAAAACATCCAAGGCTGTTAGGTACTATAGCTAAGCAGAGGCTTGTGGTGAATTCATTCACGAAAAAAAAGGGGGGGGGGAAAGGGAAACCAAATAACTTTTGCTCAAGTTCAAGCCAAGATGCCTTTACGAACGTAGGGGTTGGGGAGGGAGGGACTTGTCCTGTCGTATTAAAAAAAAAAAAAAAAAAAAAAAAGACATTTAAGGGTACCTGCGGTATGTGACAGGACGCCTGAAAAAAAAAAAAAAAAAAAAAAACTACCCTTTCTAGCGCTTTGTTTACGTGCACTGGAGAACCCTCTTATGTGCGGGCGAAAGAAACATATGTTATATTATGTTCAGAAACCCGTGAATTACAAGTAGTTGCGCTGCCACGTAGCAGATGGTTACATACGCATTTTTTTTTTTTTTTTTAGTTGAAATAAAAATACAGAAGATAATACCAGACAAGGGGGGCAACTTTTTTTCTTTTTTACAAAAATGTGAAAATAGAGGAGAAAAAGAAGGGGATAGAATATGAAAAAAAAAAAAAAAAAAAAAAAAAAAAAAAAAAAAAAAAAGAAGGACGAATTAAATACTGGATTTGGACTTATTGTATACCGTATGCGTAACCTTTGAAATGGGAATAAAAAAAAAGAGAGAGACATTTAAGGGTACCTGCGGTGTGTGGCAGGACGCCTGAAAAAAAAATTTTTTCTTCATCAACTCTGAACTGTTTCATTGATCCTATCGATGCCCAGTGTCTAGGTCGCTGACCGCAACGGAAGGAAATCCATTATAAGTCCAAATCCGGTATATAAAAAAAAAAAAAAAAAAAAATAATAAAAATAATATAGACCTTGGAGGATACCAAGCCAGAAGAAAGGGGGGAAAGAAAAGGTTGGACTAAATTGTTTAAGTTTTTACTTTTTTCTTTGCGGTGTAAATAAAAAAAAAAAAAAAAAAAAAAAAAAAAATGCCTAAAGCGACATTGTGCGGTTATTCTTCTTATGCTTCAAAGTAGTTCTGGAAGGTGCATGGTGGATAGCCTTGGGCGACCGGGTGTTGAGCCTTACTAGTCTGTGGTCCAAGTCGTTCAACCCAAGGGGCTTGCGGTCCCTAAATGAAGCTGACATGTGGGAAGACCCTCGGGACAAATCTTGTAGCGATTCACTGAGGGCTCCTGTAGAGGTTTCGAGGATAGTGATCCCAGAAAGTGTTTTCGAAACACACAGTCCTTCTCTTTGCGTCTCTTGCAGCCCGCCGCTGGTGGTTTTCTTCACCGGATTCTGGTTGTCCCTAGGCCGCTCCTTCCCTTTCTCTGGCAGCAGCGGCGCTTCCATGTGCCCTTTCTGCGCGCGCCGACAGCTCTCGCCCAAATTGTGCGTTTTCTTTACATTCCGTAGTTCTTCCGCTTTCTCTTCCTCCGGTACCGTGAAGCAACAGCCCATCTTTTTTTTTTTTTTTTATCTTATTTTTTTTATGGGTTTTTTTTTTTTTTTTTTTTTTTTTTTTTTTCCCTTGCAGGAATAATAATTTAAGAAAAAAAAAAAAAAAGAATACAGGCCGCACACTTTCTTTTCTTCCCCTTCCTTTTTTTTCTTTCTTTTTTTTTTTGTTGTGTTGCCTTTTCTTTTTTGGGAAGGGGAGGAGGAAAAAAAAGTAGGAGGAAAAAAAAAAAAAAAAGGAACACGGCCTTCGAAATTTATACCATTTGAGGGGGACGAGGATCTGGGGAGAGACGAAGGAAAATAAAACAGAATGGGAGAGGGGACATACGAGGGACAAATGTTTTTTTTTTTTTTTTTTTTTTTTTTTTTTTTTTTTTCTCTTAGACAAATTGAAAATCTAAATGAACGAAAAAAAAAGGGGGTAGGTGGGTAATGCGCAGTGGGGAACAGTAATACAGGAGATAAAAAAAAAAAAAAAAAAAAAAAAAACCACACACAAAGATGAAAGGGAAACAAAACAAAACAAAAAATGAAAAAAAAAAAAAAAAAAACCATTTCTCAATGGCATTGAATCTTCTAAAAAGACCCAATATACAAAAAAAAGGGGGGACAGGGGGGACAATTGCAATCAAGAATCTTCTGCAAAAACACTGCTCATGTGACTTGTAGGTGTGTAAAGCCTCTTGATAGTCTCGGTCCACTCTGTCTGGGTCATCGTAGGTGCTGGCTTTGTGGGGTTCAGGAATTTGGGAGATTGTTGCGCTTCAAGAGCTTTGTAATGTAGCCTCTCTGTGATGTCCATTTGATCTTGCATTGTGGTCTTATGTTTGTGCAGGGAAGACTGGGCGAACTCCACTTGTTGTTTTTGTATCGCCAGCTCGATTGCCTGTTTTGAATCTTCCTTTGCCTTGTAGTACATTCTCTCTATGTGCTCTTCTTGTTCTGACTCTTTGAGCCTCTTCCCTCTGTGCTCCTCCACCACCTCATCCTTCTTCATGGCCCTTCTCATTGGGGTGTAGTACAGCCTGTCCGTCGCGAGCCGCATCTCTTCCATCGTCATCCGTTTTGCAGCGTTCTCTGCCTGCTCCCTGGCCCTCAGTTGATCTGCGGTGAACTGTCGTTTCGTCACCCTTGTTGTCAGTCTGCTGATTACCTTGGAAAGAAAGGTTTGTGTTGTCGCGTTGTGCATACCACATCGAGCTCTTCTTGTGTTTGCTTTTTCTTTTTCCTCTTCGGCTCTTTTGGTGGTTTTGGGGACGCCTTTGACGCCTTCAGCGTCGCCCGCTTCTCTGCCCTCGACGCGGTCCGCAGCTCTGCTTTAGACGACGATCTCGAAACAGGCCGTGTTGTCCTTGATGCGGTGCGCACCCTCAGGGGCGACGCCCGCTCCGCCCACGTCGGGTTCACCATCCCCACCCTTGAGAAGTTCAGCAGCATCGTACCTGATTTAAATATTGAAGTGTTTGTGTTTTGCATACCTTGCGGAACGCCACTGCGTGGCTTGTACCTTGCTGCCGGCGATGTGTTCGAGGAGGTCGACGAGGGGGGCGTGGGCAGTGCGATAGGCTCCTGCGCCACACCTCCAGTCACGACCAGCTGGAACAACGGTGTTGCCATCGGCTGCCGTGGCACTGTGCTCAGGTGTTCCGTGGACAGTGCGTCCAAGGCATTCCCACCAGATTGCAGCACAGCCACGCCATGGCCCAGACGAGACACTAGAGGACGAGAGCTCCAGCACTTTATCTTTCGCCAAAACCAGGACTCAAGGTGCAGTTGAAACACTGAGTGCAGAGGAGTGCCAGTGTTGCCCCAGCCCCCCACCACAAGCAAAGAGGCACCACTTGGGTCCATCACTGTAGAGTGGCCATAGCGGCCAGAGGGACGGTGCCCGTTTGTGCGTCGCTTCGACCAAGTCCGTGTCCCAAGGTCGAACACGTAGACGTCGTTGAGTGCAGTGATGCTGCTGTCTACATTGTGGTGCACAGGTGCCTTTTTCCCACTTGCCGCAGGCTTTGCAGTAGACAGCAAGTCGTCTTCGTCTTCGTCTTCCAGAGACTGCGTGTTTCCCAGTGAAGACGGCGGCCCAGCAGGCCCGAGCTCTTCCGAGCATCCTCCAAACAGCACAAGCTCAACACCGTGTTTGGTGATCGTGTGCGAGCACCTTGCGGCAGGTACATCGCCCTTCTGCTTGATCTTCTTCCACCGTTGCTCTTCAAGATTTAAGTAGCACATGTCGTTCCTGCGGTGTTCAATAACTCTGTATGTCTTGTGGTCTGACCGTGACGTCTCTTGCACAAGGACCTTCCACCCACCCCACACGATCATCTTGTGGTTCACCACGGTGGCCGAGTGCCCGATCCTGTAGTCGAGAGCGCTACCTTCGGTGGCAAGTTCATCCCATTCAAGGGTCGCGGGATCATAAGCCCATGTTGACATGTGGTAGCCCTGCTTCTTGGGGGCATCAGTACTGTCATCGTCCAGCAGGGATCCCTTCTCGCGCAGCCCAACCAGTCTTCTGTCGAAACCCCCAGGACCAAACCCTCCGAAGAGGTACACCCGACCTTTGTAGACAACAGTGCTGTGTCCGTGACGCAGCGGGGCTTGCTTGGCAGCAGGCTTCCACTGTCTTGTTGTCGTATCGTACTGCAGCACGTTCTTTTGGTATGAGTGGTTGCTGAAGAGCCCACCGAAGGAGTACACCTTGCCTTTGACTTTTGCTACAGTGATGCCTTCCGCCTGTGTAACGGGACCGTTGACGGCGTGGACGTACGACACGCAGTACTTTGCGTCCTCAACGTCCTCCCCCACTTCGGAGACTTCGCTGTTTGTTTCTGGCTGCAGCTGCGGTGCGTCGTACGGAGAAAGGTTCCACGACAGGTGCACGGCACCGAGGCCTCTGTTCCGCTGGCGTATGCTGTCGTCGTCTTCGCTGTTGTTGCGTGCACGGAGGATGAGCCACTCGTCGCCGCGTCCGACGGGCACTTGACACTCTCCCAAGAACAGCCCTCTGTAGTTGAAGACCTGAATCCTCACCCCGTGTGCCTGTGGGAAACTGAACGCTTCGTTCCACGTGCTGTCGTACGTTATCCTCGTCGACCACAGCGTGCTGCTGTTGTCACAAAGAACTGCGTAGCACTTCTGCGTGTTGTCAGCAAGACTCTTCGCTTCCATCACTGTCACCCAGTTCCTCTTCTCCACGCCCTCTCGGAAAAGTCCTTCATCAGTTAAAAGCACAGCTTCACACTTCTCAGTCGCAGCGATAACATCACCAGGCACAGCGCTATGTATGTCATTGGCAAAGCCTACCGTCGTGTTCAGTTCCAAGGCCACGTTGGGTGTGACGCCCAACACAGGTGACTCAACCACGTGTTGCCATTTGTTGTCGCTGTTAAGCACAAATGAAGCCTTCTTGCACTGCAGCGTGGTGTCCTGCCACTTGCAACGTATGCTAACGCTCCCGCACTGCACCATAACACCGCGGTCGCTCTTTTTGTAAAACATCAATTTATCACACGCTGTCGCAGTGAGAGGGACACTTCCCTGACACAACAGCTGGGTACCTTCCCATATTGAGGCATAGAGCATGGTGTCGCTCCCATGCAGAGTAGTGAAGTCAATAGGGTTGTTGTCGCAGGGGGCCTCTTGGTTCGAGGGATTATGGTCAGCGTGTCTGGTCTGCAGTTTCGAGGTAAAGATCGTGTGCCCACTCCTCCCCGACACGGAGTACTTCACTTTAAGTGACCTTGTAGAAGGGAGGTCCCATCCCACAGGGCTCACCATGACACTCAGCGGAAGGTTCTCCAACACTGTCCACTCTACAGCGACGGTCCCCAGAGTCCCGTTGTTGAACCGCCGCCGCCTCTCGTCGCCAGACACATCTGACCGCGGCTGTAGCTCAACCTTGGTTTTCCCTCCCACGCTGTGATCGATCTTAACGGTGCCTGACCCTACGAACACATCTTTGTCAAAGACAGCAACAAGATACGTCGAAGAAGGCGTAGTCGTGTCCAGCACTTCCATAGCGCTGTTCCACGTGGGGGATGTGCCGTTTCCTATTTCGGTGCGCATGTGAGAAACACGGTCACTGGCCGGTCCCTGACATATAGGGAAGTCAAGATCTTCAGGTAACACCACACTAGGGTAGCTGTATCCGTTTCTGCACTGGTAAACAACAGCATGCGGCGTGCATTGGTCCGTGAAGTCGCCTGATGTCAGGTTCTCCGCCCCTGTGACCCGTAGGTATACAGACTTCACGGGGACAGGGGCTACCTGTGGCCGTGCTGAGTGCGGGCAGTCAAACTTGATCAGCACTGTTCCCTCAGCAGTTTGCTTCCCTGTGCGCCGCAGGGCCACCCGTCGGAACTCGGTCGACGCGCCCAGAGAAACAGTGCATGCAGCGACCTTGCCTGTGGTCGACATGACGGTACAGGTGCCTTTAAAATTTCTCGCAGCTTGGGGTTCGATATGGAACTTTGCGTCTTGTTGCCAGAACGACGCGCCTCCCTCGCTGTGGGGCATTTTTTCCGTTGCGAAGGTTTGACCGGCAGCTTCGACAACCACCCAGATAAGCTCATTGAGAGGGAGGTTCTTGAAGCCTTGCACTTCTGCGATATTGACATCAATGGCGAGGGGCTTGCTGTGCGTGGGCACTGCGGCAGGCTGCTGGTCGGCGGGCTCGACAGAGCAGCTGAGCTGGATTTCGCCCAGAGTGCCGTACTTGTTGAGGAGTTTGAGATCGTCAGTGAAGCCCTTTCGGGTACTGAGGGGCGCAGAGCGCCACTCAACGACGCAGCCCTCAAAGGCCTCGAACGACACCTCGCCTAGGAACCCATCACCCACTGTGCACAGGGCATCGTTGAACAGCTGTACCTTTACCTCGCTCAACTCGTTGGTCAAAGGGACATCAACCTCGTAACCCCAAGTCGGAGACAAACCCTTGATCACCGACGACTTCCCCACAATGCTGCCGTTAACCATAACCTTTGCCTGAGCCTTGCAATTGTGCTCACCGACGTTTAATGGTGCGAGGTTCGTAGCTGCCTCGACATTCATTCGCATCGACAGCGGTTGCGCTGCTTTCGTGCTTCTTCTTTGCCGCTTCTCTTCCTCTTTCGCGGTATGGTCTTTTACGTGCCGCCATCCAACTGTTATTGTGCCTAAGTCGCCACCAGCACGGTGCCACAGTTCCATTCCTTTGCTGTCGTCCACCTTTGGTAGAAAGTGCATTGTCGCTTCACCTTCTATGTCACAGGCGCTGATCTCTGCCACGCCCATCACCACGTCGTCCGAGGAACATTCGACCACTGCACAGGTGCCTATGCGGTCAACGCTGCAAGCGACCTCATGGTTCCAAATGGGGTTCTTGGAAAAATTGACCTTCGGTAGAGTGTGAACTTTGCCACCCAGACGCACAGTAAGTGCCGGGCTAGGGATAGTGGGGATGGCTGGCAGGTTTACACATCTCTCAATCGTGAAGAGTAACGCGTGAGGTGTGTTGAGGGGTTGTTTCTCGATCATTGGCTGCAGGAAGACGACACCCACCTTAGCCCCTGAAGCAGTCACGTCGCACCAGACGCCGTTAGCCTGGCTCCTCAAAAACGCATCTTCTATGACGCAGGTACCAAGCACTCTACGTGATGTGCTGAGCATGATGTTGATCTTGTTGCTGGAGTCAAGCGAGGTACTTACATTTTTGCACAACAACAGCCTGCCGTCAACCGCTGCTTGCTGGCATTGGATCTTGTTGTTCACAGAGACAATAACCTCTTCCTGCAGCGACTCTTTGAGCACAACTTGTTGCAAGTGGAACGAGTACTGATTTCTATCTACAAACTCCACAGGGAGAGCCGTAGAGGGAGATGGCGGCTGATGCGACAACACTGTCTGCCGCACAGGTGTCGGGGACACAGGCTCTTCCGCCACTTTTGGCATGGCTCGCATCTCGGCCCGCACCTCATCGGCACGTCGTTTCTTTTCCTCCATTTGCTTCTCGAGCTCTGCCCGCTCTTTTTCCCTTTGTTCACGCTTCTGCTCTTCCTCGCGCCTTAGCTTCTCTTTTTCTTCTTCTTTCTGACGCTTTGCTTCTTCCTGTTTTTCCTCCTCTTCACGCTTCTGCTTTTCCTCTTCTTCACGCTTCAGCCTTTCTTTCTGTTCACGCTCCTCTTCTTCACGCCTCTGCTTCTCCGCGTCTTCTCGCTCTTGTTCCTCGCGTTGCTTCCTTTCTTCCTCCTCACGTTCAAGTCTAGCTTGCTCATGATGCTCGGCCTCTGCAAGGTTGCGCATTTCTTCCTCAGCTGCTTCTTGTAAATCTTTGTCGGGCACCGACATGAGCAGTTCGCACTCGGGCACCAGACTTTGTTCTTCTTCAAGATCCATCTGGCCACGACAGAGCAATGTGCCAGCTGTCCAAAGCTCCAGTCTGAGAATTTCGTCAGTGGCCTGGTTGAACTTAAAGGCTTGATCGAATGAAGCACCGCTGCCGTCATGGGTTGCCTCGACTGTGACTTGGCAGTTAGTGGCGTTGAAGTACTCCTCTTCACCGAACCACGCCTTAATGACCACGGCTTTGCCCTTGCAGTCTGCGAGGCCTTCAATACTGGACACGGTGATGGTTAGTGGTTCTGCTGAGAAGCTCTTTTCCCAACCAACAACTGCTTTGACACCGTCCATATTCTCGGCTTCTTCTTCCAGTGCCAGCTGCCGCTCTCGTGCGACTTTTTCTTCCCTAGCTATCCGTACCTCTTGCTCCTTCTTAGCTTCTTCCTCCAAAAGTCTTTGTTCTTCCCTCTTGGCTTCTTCTTTCGCCTGTTGTTCTAGTTCTCTCTTGGCTTCCTCTTCCTTTGATTTCTCCTCCAGTTCTTTCCGTTCTGCTTCTTCGTTTTCTTCTCGCTCTTTCTCTCTTGCTTGCCTCGCCCGTTCTTCCTCCTCCTGTTGGACCCTTGCCGTTTCCTCTTCTTCGTCTTCTTGCTCCTTCCTTTCAGCTTCTTCTGTTTCTTTTGCCATCTGTTCCCGTTCTTGCTCCTCTTCTGCTAGTGTGGTTGCGTGTTCCTCTTCTGCTTCCGCTTCCTCTTCAGCTTCTTCTCTTTCTTCTTCCTCTTTTTCTTCCTCTTTTTCTTCTTCAATTTCCTCCTCTTTTGGTTCTTGTTCTCCTTGTGTTGGTGCTTCCTCTTGTTCTTTCTTAATGGTCTGCAGTGGAGGAGGGTCAGAGAGGGTTGTGAGGGGGAGGACGTATTCTGAGACGGAGCTGGGGCGGTCCTCTAGGTCGAGGCGTCCCCTGCAGAGGAGCGTGGTTCCTGTGTGCAGTTCTATGCGAAGGATCTCATCAATGTCTGTAGAGAGTTGGAGCTGCTGGTCGAAGATGGCCGTATCCTTGTGAAGGGCTTCGTTGGTAGTGGTGGCGGTGTCTTCGGTGAAGCTTTCCTCTTCTCCAAACCACACTTTGAAGAACACATGGTGGCCCCTGAAGGACTCCAAACCTTCCACACGCAGTACTGTCAGCAGCAGCGGCTCCATCCCGCCACCTTTCTCCCACCTCATGAATACCTTCACACCAATACCATCGACACTCAACCGCTTTGCCGTCAGACTGTTCGGGTCTTCTTCCTCCGTCGAGTATGCCTCGAATTCTTCATCTTCAGACATAAGGCTGTGGAAAGTGTTGAAACGGGAAACAAGGTGCGATAATAAACTCGAAGAAGAAAACAAAAACAAAAAAAAAAAAAAAAATGGGACTTTGGTTGCAACACTATTTGGCGTTAAGTGTGCAGCGTGGTGGGGGGTCTATCTTGTGTTGTTACCCTTCTGCGTCGCTGCATTTTTATCGGCAGATGGGGTGGGGATACTTCGGGTAGGTTCGAGGTAGGTCGGCACGAACTTGTCGCTCCAGTTGTCTCTCCCCGGTTTTGGTAAAAAAAAAAAGTTATTTGACGATATTTCACAGCAGCATCTCCCTCAGTTTCTTAACGTTTGCGCCCTTCAATTCTTTTACCTTCGCGCCGTTGTCTATGAGAAGTATGGTGGGCAGTGCGTCTATCCCACATGACTCGGCGTAGCCCTGTGCCTTGTCCACATCGACTGTGAAGAAATAAACGTTTTGATTAGTAGAGACTGCGGCGATCCTCTCGTACTCCTCGTTTAGGACCTCGCATGCTGCGGCCCATTCCACGCTGAAATTAACCACGATCCTGCTGGATGGTGCACCGAGGATGAACTCCTTCAGTGCATGTGTCGCTTCGCTTGTCTCGATCAAGTGTACCTCACCTGGCCGCCATGGCATGTGTAATGGTATCGAGACCCCTTTTCTCTTATTTTATTCTCCGGACGTGAAAAAAAAAAAAAAAAAAAATTGTATATCTACTTTAGCTACAGTATCATCTATTTAAAAGGCAGCCTTCCTGGTGTGTACAAAGCTGTCCGGGTTGGGTGTCGTGAGGGGATGTCTAGGGATATAAGATTAACTTTTTTCGGTTTTGGTTTTTGCCGGGGCCGACGTTGTCTGTTTGGGTGGATCGTGGTCAAAGGGGCTGGTGTGGGTGATGGTGTGCCTATGCTTCTGCCTGTGGCCTCCTCGTTTACAATTGTCCAGCCTCCTAGCCAATCGTCAACATCTCTGGGTTGAAATAAAGAACTTTTGGGTGGTAGTTGTCGCTCTTCCAAGCTCTCAAAAGAATCTGAACTCTCGACCGCACACAGTTCCCCTACATCTTCGTCTCCCTTCTTCTCCGGGCTTAAACTTGTCAGCTCCACTCCCTCTTGGAACAACTCCATCATCCGTCTTACTTCTCTTTCATGCTCCATTATCCCTTCTTTTTTTTTTTCTTTATTTTCTGTTTTCGGAATTGAAGGATGATATAAGAAGAAACGTGAAAATAAAACGAATGAAGGGGAAGGATTTAAAAAAAAAAAAACAAAAAAAAAAAGGACAATACTATTTTTTAAACAGGAGAGAGAGGGGGAGGGGGAAGAGGAGAATAAATATTTTAAGGGTGAACAAAAAAATTGTGTTTTTTTTTTTTTTAACAACTCGATCCAAACCCGACAATGAAAATTGACAGGCAGGGAAGAAAAAAAGAAAGGTAAACGGAGGAACTTAAGGGGGTTGGGCCACTTCACTCTCCTTTATACCAAAGTGGCTTAGTTTGTGGGTACTTCCTGTGATCAGTCGGTATGGGGTGAGGATGAGGATGAGGATGAGGATGAGGGTGGGCATGAGGAAGAAGGATCGATGAGTGAGGAACAGGTAGGTCATCGAGGCCCAGTCCACCTTCCGTGTTCAATGTGTTCAGCGCATTGAGGACACCACTTGACGACAGAGCACCAGAAGACCCTTCCTTGTGCAGCCCTTCACTGGGCTCGGAAGGCACGGGCACCTTGTGTTCCTGTTGCTTCATACTCTTCTTCGTCTTTTTCTTGAGCTTAACCGGCGGGTCTGGAATCCCACCTGACAGGCATGGCAGGGACGAACCAATACTGTGCTTCTTTGCTGTCTGTTGACTGCCTTGCTGGACACTACTCTGCGAGGGCCCCGGTTGCCCTTCATGAACAGGCTGGTCGTACGGCAGCTGAAACGAGTTTTTTTTTTTTTTTTTTTTTTTTTTTAATACCTCACTGTAGGGAAACCCACACACGGGCAATGGCCGGGGGGTTTGAATTTTAAGGTTCGGAAGAGATTGTTCCTTTTTTTTTTTCTTCTGTTTTGTTTCCCCCAACATGTTACATACCTTATAACATTCTATTGTGCTGTTGCTCTCATTCCGTTTTGGAGCTTTCGGAGCAGGTTTCTCAGGCTGTTGCGAGGGTATGGAAGCCCACGCATGCTGCGGGGTAGAAGGTGTCTCGCCGTTATCCGTCTTTGTGTTTGACCGGGGACGGCGTTGCTTCTGCCTGCGGAGCCTCATGAGGTTGGCGGCGGCATCCTTCTCCATCACGATTTTCAGTTCTTCTTCGTACTTTTCAGCAAAGGCGCACTGCGCGAAGTAAGAAGACGAGAGGAGGTTTGTACAGGTACACCGGTGGCGGGGTTCGTTGGCCAAGCATGCTTTGAGAAGCTGGAGCCATTTAATATCGTTGACTTGACCGGCAAAACGTTTTTCCAAAGTGTCTAGCTCGACAGGCTTCGGGAGCTCAATCCCATGGTACAGAGGGTTCTTGTTGAAGATAAGACCCTGCCTGGTGGTGATACGGCCGAAGCATTTTATGATATGGAATAGTTGGTCGATATCCGATTCGCCGGGAAACAAAGGGATGCCGTTTGTGATCTCTGCAAAGATACACCCAATGGCCCACACATCGACGCCCTTTCCGTACTCTGTATCGCCAACAAGCAGCTCAGGTGATCGGTACCAGCGGGTTGCAACATAGTCGGTGTACTGAGCACCTGGGCCGGAGAGGAGCCGAGCAAAGCCAAAATCACATAGTTTCAAAGCTCCGTGCTTTGAAATGAGAATATTTTCCGGTTTGATGTCTCTGTGGATGATGCCGTGCGCGTGGCAATATTCAACTCCACGTAATAGCTGGTAAGTGTATCGTTTTACGTCAGAGTCGTCAAGGCCGTAAGGGTGCTTCTCCAACAGTTCCAGAATGGTCTTCTCCACATATTCGAACACGAGGTACAGCTTCCCTTTGCGCCGGAAGACCTCCAGGAGGTTGATGATGTTGTCGTGTCGTAGCTGCTTGAGGACTCTTACCTCCCGCAGGCTGGTTTTCCTGACCTGTTCGTCGTCTTCTGACTCCTTGAATTTCTTGATCGCCACGATCTGCCCTGTTTCCTTGTGCCGTGCCTTTATCACCACCCCATAGGTCCCCTCTCCTATCGTTCCTAGGTTTTCGTAATTCTCCATTGGTTCATCCTATTTCCCGGGTTTCCCCTCCCCCTCCTTGTTGTGTGTGCTTTTTTTTTTTTTTTTTTTTTTTTTTTTTTTTTTTTGTGGGAGTAAAAATAAAAAAATAAAAAATCGGGGGAAAAAATACACCCATCAGATGGTTTCTATAATAAAAAAGAAATTCGGAAAAAAATCTATTGGGGGTGAGAGGGGGGGGGGGGGGGGGGGGTTGTTTTATATTTGTTTCAAGCTGTCTGGCCCTGCTTTGCGTCCCATGAGCCCAAGAGTTTCTTTCCTCTTTGTTTTTTCTTCGCTCTCAATGCAGCGAGCTCTTCGCGTATCTTGTTTTCGTCGTCTTCGCTCAGTTTGATTTCAGCAGCACCTTGTTGCTCCAACATATTCCCATTTACCTTCTTTATGAAAATATTGACAGGTGAAACACACAAAAAAAAAACCTTTTTCACTCACAAAGTCTGCACATAAGGTACTACTCTATCATATTTCACTGTCCCCCGGTGGGAGATCATCCAGGCAAACACAGTCCACGTAGCAAATAGCAGGAACACGATGGGGTTAGGTTTGAAGGAGCGTTCCTTCGGCGGTGGCACACCCCAGGGCGGAGACAGGTTTGGGTCCGACTCCACTGGCGCCATTTTTAAATATTTTTTTTCTCCTTTTTTATCCCCCTTTTTTTTTTCTTTTTTTTGCTAAACTACATTTTTCGAAGGGGGAAAAGAAAAAAGAAGAGAGAAGACATGAAAATAGCTTTTACTCTAGATTCTTAACCCAGTCAGCAATAGCATCTGTGAACACAGCGGGTTCTTGGGCGTGGAGCCAGTGCCCTGCATCTGGGATGGAGAAATGATCATTATTAGGAAAGTGAGCATCAAAGGCAGGACCATCACGTTCCATTTTGACGTATGGCGATTTCCCTCCTGTCATAATGAACGTGGGGAGGGAGTTGGGGGTCAGGTCTTTGGCCTTGAAGCTGACCAGCTCGCCATTGGAGACTGCATCCTCTAAGACATCAAGGTTCGCCCTCCATTCTGTTTTCTTCTCCCTCACGTTCCTCCTCAGGTTTGTCAGCAAAAACTGACGCACACCCCTGTGCTCGACACCATGAGCTTCCAGGTATTTATCAGCAAGGTCTAAGTCGGCCATGACCTCAGGAGGCATATCTCTGAGGTATCTTATGTACGACAAAGAGTGCGAGGCTGCCTTTCGCTTGACATCGTAATAGTTGATAGGAGCAATGTCTGCTACTATAAGCCCATGGTAGTGTTCCGGGTGGAGCAGGGCAGCTTTCATAGCTGCCTTCCCGCCCAGGGAGTGCCCCAGTACAATCGCTTGGGTCTGGAGCTGTTCATCCACGAATTTTGTAACATCATGTGCCATGTGTTCCAGTGTCATCTCAGGAGTGTGCGGGCTGCTGCCGTGGTTGCGCAGATCCACACAGTGCACCTCTCGTCCTGTCTTCTCAGCCAACATCCTCCCCGGGGTCCTCCAGTTATTCATATTCCCCAACATCCCATGCATTACGACGAACGGTGCCAGCCCTGTGTCTTCCTTCGGCTTCATCGTGATGCTAGCCAGCTCCACCGCGTACCTTGCTATGCGCGTTCGATTCAACATTTCTTTTTTTTATTCTTTCTTTTATTTTTGTTGAAATCGGACAACGAGAAAAAAAAAGAGGAGGAGGAGGAGGGGGAAAGAATTGCTGGTAAGCAACGTGTGGTTTTACTTGATGACAACCCCGCTCTTACGTCGGATATTAGGGAGCAGCCCCATCGTGCTGCGGATGAGGCGTGACTTGCGACGGTAGTGGTCGCTTATAGAGGCACGGGAAGTGCGGGTTCTGAAGACAACTGGGTGTTCCGAGTTAGCAAAAGGAGGCTCGGGGCTGAAGGGTTCCATCATCGAGGCTTTTTTAGTAGGGGGTTTTATCACAGGGGTCATCGGGGAGCGGGGCGTAATATCGAGTATGGATGCCCGGCGGCGTTCGACGGCCGCCTTCCAGAAAACCTGGATCTTCTTCGCTTTCTTATGGAAGTCTGCAACTGCCGCCGGAAACCGTGTGACCAACAAGCAGCCTTTCAAGGCGTGCTTCACGATGTCGGCAGCCTTTTCCAACACAAACCACTGCACACCAAGATGCTTGACATGCAGGCTTGGGAATTTCACCTTGAACACAGCTTCATTCTTCTTGGATTCCCTGATCGCCACCGGCGTGTGGAAAACGTGCTTCGATTTCGGCCCCGCGTTGCTGCTCTCGCTCTGGCCCACAAAAACACGAAGCAAACACGGGTACGCAGTATCACCCGTTTTACTCGGAGTGATGACCTGAAAGATAATATTTGGTTGGAACCGGAACTCAGTCACCGTGAAACAGCCAGCATGCGGAGGGGAGCACACCTTAACAACCCCTGTGATGAAGGCACGTTGGCAGTCGAATAAAAAGGTGCAGGTTTCTGGAAAATACAGCATTCCGGCCTTGTGCACCGGAACGCACGAGGACCATGACAGAGACACGGTGCAAGGGTCCATCAGGTTTGCAACCCACGACCAATGGGAGTTGACCCCGACAGTGGTGCCTCCTCTTGTGAACAAGTACAGCAAGCATGGCCAGCACTCTTCGACGCGAACCTCTGCGTCTTGGATCTTCCCCAGCTGGTCATTGAACGACCGCTTCCTTGGGGACACTAACGACGGCACCTGCAGAGGACTACTCAACTCATTCTGCAACCCGCATGGAGACGGTGTTCTTATGACAGGCAAGTGGAATAGAGCGAGATACCGCATAGTCGTGGGATGAGCATTCTCACAGCCGTGTTGTTCCCCTCCTTTGTATAAAATATATAAAATAAAAATAGAAATAGAAACGAAAAAAAAGAGAATAGTTTTTCTTTTTTTTTTTTTTTTTTTTGATTCCCGATCCTCAATTACCACCCGAGCGTTGTGATGCTGACGGGGGCCTGAAACCGTTAGCAGGGATGTTCTCAGGGTGGTAGTACTCAATAGGGTCGCGGAAGATGCGTTTCGTGCCGAATTGTTTCACGTAAGTCTGGTCGTTCTTCTTCCCTGTGAGGGACATGTGATATGTGGTTTCGTCATCGAAACAAGAGTCAGCGTTGATGCTAGGGGGGCAGATTGCAATGCAACTCGTCACCCTGCGAAGGATCTCAGGGTGTCTCTCGAGCTCCGCTCCAGCAGTATTGTGGTCGAGCTTCCCTTCAAGTTTCAGCGTCATAAGTTCCAGCAACATCCGCTCGGTGAGACGATTGTCACCATCTTCAATTTTGGCATGGGTGTCGTGTTCGGATGGGTCCTTCGCCATATCCTCTACCATTTCAAAGGAATGGATTCTATCAGCAAGGGAGTGAAGTGTGTCTTGTTCAACAAGATCCATAGGTTTGTTGTGTGTGTCGGCCCATTTCTCTATGCTCAAAACGCTGTTGGAAGGTATGCCCATACGTTGCATAGTGTCCCTGTGGGTGTTTTTACATAGGATTTTTTCTTTAAGGTACTATACTTGTAAGAAAGGTATTGTCGTTGTTGGTAAAGTTCCATTCGCAGGGCGTGGGTGACCTCTTCTGGGTTGACGGTCGCTTTCGTCGCATGTTCCTTTTCGATGCGGTTCATTTCATTGTAATATTCTTCAGCATCTAACCGGGAGGAGCGGTCCATCAACTCTCTTATAACCACCTCTTCACCTCGTACGCTGCCGCTGTACCCTCTGGCGTAGGCCACTTCTTTGTAATTATTATTTCGTTCTTTCTGTGGTTACGTAGTTGTTGTTGTTGTTGTTGTTGAATACCTCCCACGTTCTCGGGTCTGAATAGGCCTTATTCGCAGTTCTCTGCACCTGCTTTCGCATACCTGCGCCCATTTTTTTTTCCTTTTTCTTTTTGCTCTCACTCTATTTCTCCCTCTTTATATAAGGTTGTGGGAAGAGCGAGGGGGAAAGGAAATGCGCCGAAAGAAAAGAAAAAAAAAGTTCACTGTGATGGAGGGAAAGTACCCCACCAAGTAAAAAGAAAAAAGGGATGGGGAGGGTTGTTTTTAAAAAGAAAAGAGAACATACTATCACGGGTAAAAAAAAAAAATAAAACATTTAAAAAAAATTGTGAGGGAACAGTAAAAAAAAAAAAAAAAAAAAAAAAAATCGGCGCAGCGCGAAGTGGAACGAAGGAAAAATAAATAACAAAAAAAAACACACACACACACACATCAATCCTTCAAAAAATTAAAAATAATTCTCTCCCTTTATAAAAATAAAAAGAACACTATAAAAAAAAAAACACTAGCGGACGAACAAGGGAAAAAAAAAAAAAAAAAAAAAAAAAAAAAAGCAAGACCAGCATCATCTACCCAAGCACCCTGCTGAAGAAGATGATGGAACTGAAGAGGGTCATGAAGGCAACCATGAGGTAGATGGGCTCCCAGAGAAGATCCTTCGTCCCGAACTTGAATGTAACCTGAAGCTCCTCGGACCGCTCAGGAGAAGCGAGGGTGGAGTCCTTGAGGACGATGACGGTGCGACCAGAGTAGTCAAGGTATGTGCTGCGGTATTCCACGTCGAAATCGGTAATAACCTTCCCGCCGACCTTGACTTCAGGGACAGGAACACCTTCAGGGAGGATGACTTCCACAACCATGTCGTCAACCCAAAGGTCCTTAACAGGCGAGGCGAAGGGAACAGTGAGCTTGTTCTCAGCACCATTGTGTGTCAGAGCATGTTCGAGGGGGAGGTTGTACCCGAAGTAGAATCTTGTCTTCCAACCTCCGAAGAGCGGGAACCTCTGTGTGAAGATAACCTCCCTAGTCTTGGAGGACCTATCGGCGTGTCCAACAGTCGAAGTTGAAATGTTACCAATGTCATCTCTGAAGTAAATGTCCGTCGCCGCTTGAGGGAGATGAGCGTGAAGAGATGTGAAGGAGCTTGGTGCAGAGTGACCGGGCCTCTTGTAGTCCAGCCTGCTGAACGTGCCCTTCAGCTTGGCACCATGGTTCTCAATGGCGTACCATTCCTCAACAGCAAGGTTGCCCCACATGGACACCTCGATCACCCTCCTCAACGTCACCGCCTTCATGAAAGGCTTGTTGTTCATGAAGTGTACTCTAAGGGGGCCTTGCTTCATGGGCTCGACTTCTTTGTACTCACCAAAGACAATAGTGTCGCCCCTCTGAATGACAGGAGGGGGCACTTTGCTGTAGCTCTCAACAGTACCAGAGGCGAGCTTTGCAGTGGTGGTTTGCTTCCCCGTTGCGTACGGCGACAGGAAGTACACGTTGTCGTTGTAGTCAACGAACTGCGACTCGCCCTGCTTCACTGTGGTGTGTAGTGATGGTTACGGGTTATGGGTATACCAACTGGTGGGAAGGGCCTCAGAGAGTTGACCATAGACCTCCTCAGCTTCAGCGTCACGGACGCCTTGTTGGCGATCTTCGTCTTCAGCTTCGCTGTGTAGTACACGTTGCCACCCTTGCGGGATGTCTCGGTGATCGGGATTTCTTGCTTGTCGACTTTAACGCTGGAAAAAGTGGAAAGTGGTTCACTTGAATTGGGGAAAGAAATACCTCAACTTTGCAATGCGTGTCACGTTGGACTCCGGGACCACGAACAGGTACTCGTCTGTCGCTTCTTCGTTGTTGAATGCCGTGACTGTTTTTTGTGTTTTTTTTTTTTTCTTCTTTTTTTTTTCTTTGCGTACCCGTAGTCGTGCTCCTCACAATCGCGTTGCTCAAGTCCAGCTTCCTTTCCACATTGCTGTTTAGCCACCCAGAGGCCGCCGTCGCCAGGCAGCACACCACTAGCCCCAAACTTCTCATCTTTTTCTTTTTATTGTTGCCCCCCTTTTGTGTTTCCCCATTTTTTTCTCCCCCATGTAAAAAACAACAAAAAAAAAAGAATGGAGGAGGGAAAAGGGAGTTACAAGGGGAAAAAAAAAAAAAAAAAAAAAAAAAAAAAAAAAAAAACACAATTTCTTTTTTTTTTTTCTTTCTTCGTCGCCTTCTAACCATAGGTGGTGCTCGACATGGTAGGCGACGCGGTGCGGCGATCTGGTTGTTCTGGAAGGGAGACGCCCGAAGGTGGGTTGTACAGCTCACCCTGTTCTGGTGAGTTTATAGACTGGTCGCGGGGTTGGTTCCACTCTGCTAGTCGAGCTGCTACTGAATCAAAACGGATGCCTTCTATCCGCTTGTCGATGTAACCTTGGTGGTCTATCATTTGCTGGCGGTACTGAGTGGCGAGTTGCTTTTGGTAGTTCATGACTCTGGTCTCTAGTTCCTTGACCCTGCGCATGACGCTGTCTCGTTCCCCTGCCCACCCTTCTCTTTCTTTCTCGATCCTGACGCAGAGCTGCTGGTACCTCCATTCGTCCTCGCTCTTTCTCTGTTTCCTGTTCATGCAATCCAACACCACTACTACTGCCACCGTTGCGATGCTGTTCGCGATGAGACACATCAACATGTGGGTGTCCACTGCCACAGGGTCAGCGTACACATCGTTCATGTTTGCAGGAACAGAGAGAGAGAAAAGTAAAAAGCCCCTCCCCTCTCTACCCACCCACACCCAACCTTCTTCCTTCCCTCGACTTTGATTTTCTATAAAAAAAAAAAAAAAAAAAGACTCGATAACAATAAACAACACTGGACTGGACTGACGTACGGTATAAATATAAAAAAAAAAAAAAAAAAAAAAAAAAAGAAAGGAAGCTCAGTCCTGTCTTTTAACCCAACCGGGAAGTGCTTCATCGTCGTCATCCGTCTGTGCAGTTTTTTTTTTTTTTTCTTTTTTTTTTTTTTTTTTTCTTTCTGTAAAAAGAACAAACCTGCAAATGCATCTTCCCCATAAGACCCGTTTTCTTGTATTGCTCTTCACTCAGTTGGGCCACCTCGTCCTCAGACATGTTTGAGGTTTCATCAACAATGGTGTACTTCGCTTCCTTTTTGCGGTCGAGGAAGGAGACCTCTGGCTCTGTAAAGAGGCGGCCGATGACAGACACAGGGACGGGACGGAGGATGCTGTGGTTCCTAGCGATCATACTGTCTACGTAGATGCTGTTTCGCATTCCGATGGACACCGACTGCATCACATTTGTTGCAAGGACTGAGTTCGTGGCCATCTGAGACAGCTCAGTCCCGAGAACGGTGTCGGTGTCAAGACACCCTTCGATACCAGCAAGGATCTTCTCATCCCTTACAGCGTGTGTGTTTTGCATAAATTGTGCGTAGGCCTCAGCCAGTCCGTTGTAAGCTACTTTATATTGCGACGTCCACTTTGATATCATAGTGTCCTTCGATTCATTGAGGAAGTCCAAGCACTTCAACAAGACGGATTCGTAATACATGGACATGTATGTGTTATACATGTAGTAGTTGTTTAAATGTTTCGATGCTTGCATGAGCGAGCGACCGAAGTGGTATAGTTCCGGTGCGGGGCGGAGGACAACGTTTGAGAGCAGCCTGTCGACGGCCTCCTCCATCATCACGCAGTTTTGAAACCCGAGCGCAACATTCTTCGACAATTTATTAATGTCGGTGATCCTAGCATGGTTGATGTACCTTTGTTCCCGCCCTTCGTGGTCGTACGTTGAGAGGGGTCTCGTCGTGATGGACCCCAGGTTGTTCTCCTTAACAAAGTCGAAGATGGTTTTTGTGTAGTCATCCGCCATTTTTGTTAGGAGCGCGCCACGTTCTGTGAGGTTGAAGGGCTGCATTACCAAACGAAACCTGTGCCCTTCACCCCCGGCGTTCTTCGCGGCCTTCATAACAAGCCTCATATCAATGAAATGTTTTGTCTCGCTCCCGCCCCATAGCCTGTCGCTCTCCACACCGTAGTACTGCAGCATCCCTTCGTCTGCCATGGTCTCCATGCACTTAAAAGCTTCTGTAAGGTATGTGACAATGTCATCGTCAGTCTTGCAAATGGCATGTACCATGTGGACTGCATCGATAACCACCACATCGACGCAGTCGGTGCCACCTGATAGGATGGACTCTACTTGTGACCTTAGTACGTGGTCCGCGGCACTCCAGTAGGACCCGAGCTTCTTGTTCACCGTGATCAGTCCCGAGAGCTTGAAGAGCGCGCCTTCGCTGAGCTTCTCGATATCCAAGGAAGGCTGCCCGGGGATGTAGAAACGATATTTCCTGTTCATGGCGTCACCGATGGCCTGCGGGTTCATCGACATGGCGGAGGAAGAAGACTTTTTTTTTTTTTTTTTTTTTTTTTTTTTTTATTATTATTAAATAGATGAAACCCGCAATCATACCGAGTTCATCAGACTAACGTGCCCCGGGGGGTTCACTTGCGCAGTGGTGAATTCTCGGCTGTATGTGCTGAGTCTGTTTTTTTTTTTTTTTTTCTCTTTTTTTTTTTCCCTTCTCATACTCGCGTGAGTTTGGAAGCTTGGTGAAATCGGGGGTGACACAATTGATTTCCGCCCATACGTCAAAAGTGACCCAACCAACGCGCCCGATGCTAACGATGCCTGTTCGTGAAACGGATTTGTTGGTGGTGACCTGTGTGAGAGCGCTGTAGAAGCAGGAGACGGACGTGTTATCAGTCGCACTGAACTCGATGGTGTTTACCCCTGATGTGATGGATCGCATGATGGATGGAACATGGGCAGGGTTTTTAGGGTCCATGCGCTTTGCAGCATGTGTCAGAGCGCTGATGTAGAGATCCGTTCCGGGAAGCTTTCGGACCCAGTTCTGATCGATGCTGATGCCCCGGTCCTCAAAAAAAAGTTTTGTGCCCCTTTCTGTCGCCTTTCCCAAGAGTTCGTGCATTTCCGATTTCTCTGCACCCATGTTCACAAACTCTTCCTTTGTTTCGTCCCATGTCTTGCTGTCCTCGCCTTTCAACCTTCTGTCTCTAAGGTTTTGAAAACCCTTCTCCCTCTCCATATCTGCATCGATCTCCTTCATGAAGTCCTTCGTACCCGTGCAGTACGCCCGTCGCAGGTATCGAAACGCTTGTCGCCGGTGGGGTGCTAATAACATTTTTTTCTTTTTAAATATTTTTTTTTTTCCTTTCTTTTTTTTTTCCTCCCCCGCTTTGTTGAGGTGAAAAGAATGCGGCATCTCAAAAAAAAAAAAAAAAAGAAAGCAAAATATATGCGACACATTTGGCACTCCTTGTACAGTAGGGG
The DNA here is from genome assembly GCA_964019335.1 of Diplonema japonicum. Taxonomy (NCBI): domain Eukaryota; phylum Euglenozoa; class Diplonemea; order Diplonemida; family Diplonemidae; genus Diplonema; species Diplonema japonicum. The sequence continues at coordinate 498,239 of OZ025655.1, forward strand.
AAAATATATACTATCGCTACTCCCATAGGAGATTGGACTGAACCGGGATGGTGGAGAGAAACTTCTTCTTCTTATTCCCTCTTTTTCTTTTTTTGAAAGTGTGTGTGTTTTTTTCCTTTTTTTTTTCTTCCTTGTCCCGTGCTCCGTAAGTAATATTTCCCCTTACTGCAAATAAATAAACTCAAAAATGTAAAAAAGAAATGTAAAAAAAAAATAAAATAAATAAAAATAAAAATTTTCTTTCTCGGAATTTTTCCCCCACTCTCATCTTCCTCGATTCTCTGTCATAACACAACAAAAAAAAAAAAAATCACGCACACTTTTTTTTTTTTTTTTTTTTTTTTTTTTTTTTCCTTTTCCTTCCTTGCTTCCCTCCTCTCTTTTTCTCAACTCATTGATGGTGTTATTTCCACCGCGAGGTTCGAAGGTTTCGCAATTGGTGTGAAAATCTTACGGATGGCGGGAAGCAGGGTCAGCGGGTCTGCCGCATCAGCTGCTATGATAGAGACAGTCCCGACAGCAACACCTGGGGTGTGCTGCCAGAAGCAGTGAGACGTAACAGATCGCACTGATGGGTGTTGAGAAGCTTCTTGGAGGCAGGCAGCAAGGCTCTCCTCCTGTGATGGTGTAACCCCTTGAAGCAACAATTTACCAGCTTCCTTTATAAGGGGAAACGCACTAACAAAAATCAACCCTGCAATGCACAACGAACAAATGGGGTCCGCCTTGGACCAGCCTGTCCACTGCACAATGCAACTGCTCGCGATGACTCCAATGCTGCCAACGAGGTCGGCTAAAACATGTAAATAAACACCGCGCATGTTCATGCTCCCACCGGTGTTCCCATGGCTGTGCCCATGGCTGTGTCCACCTCCGTGGGAATGGGAAGAACAAGAAGATTCCTTCCCGACACCAATGTGGTGTGCCTCGTGGAAGAAAACAACTCCAATAATGTTGATCAGCAGACCGCCTATTGAAACGGGTAAAAGCCACGCACCGTCGATCTCAGGAGGATCGACGATTCGCCCTATGGCTTCAAAAGCAATCAGTAATGAAATACACAACAACAGAACACCATTTGTGAATCCCGAGAGTACCTCGTACCTCCCGAAGCCGAAGGGGTGGTTGCTGTCCCGAGGCCATGTTGCGATAAATGCCGCTCCCAGTGCAAGGCCAACGCTTACCGAGTCGATCAACATGTGGAACGAATCTGAAACAAGACCCAACGACCCTGAGTATACCCCATACAGAAACTCCACAGACGCATAAAAAAGGTTCAGGAGGAGGAAGACCAACAGCTTCCTGCTAGAGTGCGACTTCATTAAGGTGCTCAGAAAATCTTCGCCTTCCAAGCCTTCCATCTCGGGCAGCTCATACTCTGCAAACGGATCGCTTGAGCAGCTACCCGACATTCTTGTGATCATTGCTTGTGACGCAGTCAGCGACCACATCATCACCCCGCACCCTGCTGTTAACACTACTGTGTACACAATGCTTTCCCTACCCTGCACCACGCAAACGATGTGGATCAACATTGCTGCGGTGAACGCGTAGGCACACTGCCTCCTTGATGACATCTTAACACGTGCATCGTTTCCTGATGATTTCCCGGCAAGTACTACGGGGAGCACTACCAATACTACGGAGTTTGCCATGAGGCAGAGAAGGTGCGGGATGGACTGGAGGACAGTCCACTGTGAGGTTTTTGAAGTTGAAAAAGAGTGTATAAACATACCGCATGCGGTGCAAAACCCGAGTACAATATAATGAAGGGGACCAGCATAGGTGCGCTCAGCACCGTCGACACCACCGTCACGTTCGCGCTCCCGACGGACTTGCTCAGCGTAGTCTTGAAGGACTTCCTGAAAACCTCGTTTATACAGTACAGAAGCATCATCAACATTCCGGAAACCTTTTTATTTTATTCGCCCCCCCCCCCCCCCCCCGGCCTCCATACCGTGTCCTGCCCGAATACAAATAGATCGGGGTTGGCAGGCTGCCATGACGGGGGCTCGTAGTAAATATGCCCCACCGTGATTAAACCGATCGAAATTATAAACTTTTTTTTTTTTTTTTTTTTTTTTAAATATCACGCCATACTCTAAGGGCCATTCCTCGCCGTTTCATAAAGGCGTTACCTGCCGCACGGTTGCGATGCTCTGTGAGGAGGGCGAAGAAGAGATGTTCGCAATATTCCACCAACACCCCTTGTACAGGGTGTAGCATGAGAAGAGCTGAGGGGGAGGGGTTGTTATGATAGAAAATTGTACGGGTGGAGGGGAATACCAGTGGCCCACAGTATCGTGTTGAGCACCTGCCACCCAGCATGAATGGCAAGAGCTATTAGATTCACACGAATGCTCTGGTTCCACGTGAGCGCGCTACCGCCGATAAGCTGCCCCACTGCGCCGAAAAAGTTCGTGTAAAATATAAACACAAAAGGTGGAAGCTGGTAGAACAACATTAGTGCATATGACGAGAAGCATCCCAGCACACGCGTGATCACAGAAGCAACTTGGGCTGTGGCGTTGTTAATTTTTAAATTTAAATAAATACCAGTGTCCGATTTGACCAGCTTTGTAAGTAGCGGTTTCACTTTTCGCGAAGTGTAAAAAGTGCTGTTAAAAAAAAAAAGGAAGAAGAAGATAGTTTCGTTTCTCCCTCTTGTTTATTGCATACTTTGGTAGTCTTGCAGGCAGCATCGGTTCGTCATTCATTTGTTTAAAGAAGGTGCTCCGAAGAACCGGAAGGGGTGCCCTCCCCCCGCTTTTCACCCCTTTTTCTCTCCCTCCCTTCTCCCCTCACCTTGTTTTTTTGTTTTTTTTTTCTTCCGATTTACAAAAAAAAAAAAAAAAAAAAAAGAGAAAGAAAACGAAAAAAAAAAGAGCCAGAGAGAAAAATAAGGGGTTCGCACAGACTAAAAAAATTCGAGACGATGGGGGGGGGGGGGGGGGGGGGAGGGGGGAGGGAAGTGGCAGCTTCCACCAACCCATATTTATCTCGCTGTGTCGTTACATGGAAGCAAACAATAAAGAAGAAGAAGAAGAAGAAAAAGAAAAAAAAACGAAAATAGATTAATAGAACTGAAATGCTCAATTTCTTTTTTTTTTTTGTATTATAAGATTTTATTGTATTTTCCTCTTTTTTTTTCCCCCCTCTCTCTATAGTACACCAAAAATTGCGCAACTAATTGTCGTGAAAAAGAAAAAAAAATAAAGGGAGGGGAGAAAATCTCACTATGAAACCTCCGTGCGTCTCCGTGCTCTCCTCCCCCCCCGGAATTACTGAACGTGTTGTTAAAAAAAAATAAAGAATAAAATAAAAAAAAAGACCAAGCGTTTCAAACAAAAAGAAGAAAAAAAAAAGAAAAAAAAAAAGCCAAATTAAAAAAAAAAAAAAAAAGTGTAATTGTACTGCGTGTAAAAACAAGAAATAATTATTTATGAAACAAAAAAGAAAATCGTTAAAAAAAAAAAAAAAAAAAAAAAAAAAAAAAAAAGAGGGAGAAGAAGCAAAATAAAAAAAAATACATATATCATCACACCGCCTTCACCTTTATCCCTCTGAACACAAGATCAAGCTTTGCGAGTGTGAAATCAACGTCGTCAGCATTGATACACATAGGAGGCTTTATACGAAGTACAGACCCCTGCGGCCCGCCCTTTCCAATAAGAATCCCATGCTCACGTAATTGATCGACCGACTGTGCGGTGTATGAAGGGTCATGAAGCTCCATTCCAAGCATAAGCCCACGCCCTCTAATAGACTTCACAATGGAAGGATGTGTCTTTAGAAGACATTTAAAACCATCTGTGAAACGTTCTCCGAGAATTGAACTGTTCTTTTGAAGACCCTCTTCATCGATGACTTTAAGAGTTTCAAGACCAACGGCCATGGAGACTGGGTTGCCGCCAAACGTGTTGAAAAATCCGGTTCCTGTCATGGAGTCTGCGATGTGTTTCTTAACGATAACCGCGCCGATGGGCCAACCGTTACCAATGGACTTCGCACAGACAACGACATCGGGGACGACATTATCATGATCCTTGTCGAACCCCCAGTAGCAGTCGCCAAGACGGCCGAAACCGGTTTGAACCTCATCTGACACACATATTCCTCCGTGGTGGCGGACAATGTCATATGCTCCCTTCACGTATCCTTTAGGAAGCTCAAGACATCCACCGACACCTTGTATATTTTCGCATCCGAATCCGGCCACAGAACTGCATGTTTCTCTGATCATGCAATCGAGGTCTGACAGGTAGTTGTTAACAGTGTTTTCAGGGAACATTGCGTTGTTTATGTCTGGGCAGAGAGCGTGTTTAATCGACGGGTCGGCTGGGACTTTCCATGCCCAACCGGGTGATGCCGTTGCACCCCGTGCACCTTGCGAACCAATACCGTGGTACCCATTACGTAGAGTTATGTAGTTGTGGTTTTTTGTGTGTACCTTTGCTGTGAGCATGGCGAACTCGGTGGCTTCCCCGCCGCTGTTCGTGAACAGTACGACCCAGTCGTGTTCCTTGGGCATTTTCCCAACCATGTACTCCGCCATGGCCCCGTAATTGTCGTTCATGTAAAGCGTTGTGGTATGCCAGATTTTCTTCATTTGTTCCACGCCGGCGTTTACCACCCTTGGATGGCAGTGGCCCACGCTCGTTGTCACTACACCCCCGTACAGGTCAAGATATCTGTTTTTATGTTCATCCCATACATATTGCATCTTACCCTCTACGAGAGTTAAAGGATTCTCTGGGTACCACCACGTGAGTACCGGGTGGATGTATTTCTTCCTCCTTTCCACGATTTCGTTTGTTCCCGGTCCCGAGTAATCCATTGGTTCAAAGGAGCACGCGGGCATCGACAACGCTCTTCTCGAAATTGCTTTCATCATTTTTTTGGTTAACCTTTTTTTTTTTTTTTTTTTTTTTTGGAAAAAAAGGGAGTAAAACGAGAAGGAAAAAAAAAAAGAATTGGGAAAATAAAAAGAAGAAAAAAAAAATATAAAATGGTGGTAGAATATACGAGAGGGGGTGGGAAGAAAAAAAAAATGGCTCGAAGGTTGGTAGGGGGAGAAGGGGTACGGACGTAAAAAAAAAGGGGGGGGATAAAGTGCCCAAAGGTGTTTTTTTTGTCGTTATTTTTTTTTCTTTGACCCCGGTATTTCTTCTTTCAAATTATTGGTCGCCACACTAGGAGAAGGGGTATAAAAAATAAGGGGGGGGGATACACTGAAAAGGAAAAAAAAACTTGCTAAAAAAAAAGAACAAAAAAAACCCCCTCTCCCCCCCTGTCCTTCCGACTTTTTTTTTCCCGTTATCCAGTTTGTATTGGATAAACCCTTTTCCTATAAAAAAAAGAAAAAGAAAAATTAGAAGGTCTGAAGTGGGGAGGGAAAAATAACATGGAAAAAAAAAAAAAAAAAGAGAAGTAAAAAAAACCAAAGGAAAAAAAAAAAGGGGGAAAAAGAAAACCCACCTAGAATTCGTTACGGTAAGCCTGCGTTATGTAATTTTTGAAGAAAAAAAAAAGAAAAAAAAGCTATACCTTCTTGTCCATTGTGGGAATGTCGGCATCCTCAAAAGACTCCTCAAGGCTGAAGGCAGTCTTGAAGTCTTGGTCAGCACCATCGATCTTGCCTTGGTTGTAGCGGGTCTGTGGATTTTTTTTTTCCCCTCTTTTTTTTTTCTCCATGTTCTAACAAACCTGTCCCCTTACGTTGAGCACGCTGTACATGTCCATGTAGTTGCCGTCAAAGACGATCTCCGTGCACAGCTTCTCAGCAGTGCTGTTGTCGCCCTCCTGGATCAAGGCTTGTGCGTAGGTCAGCTTGCACCTGTCCCTCACCTGCGTTGCCAAGGAGACAGACAGCTTCTTCTGCATGGAGACCACGTTCTCCAGGTCCGCCACGCCCTGCGGCGCTGTGGCCAGCATTTCCAGCTCCTGGCCCACGTTCACCCCCTGGCTGCGCTGCACCATCCCCACCTTCCCCCCAGTGTAGTTGTCAAGCATGTACCGAGTCTGCATGGACCCCTCGCCCTTCCACGTCTTCACCTTCATCAGCTGCACGTCCGGCTTCGGTGTGAAGTTAAACGCATGCACTTCGATCGCCGCTTCGCACGACGTGATGGCCAGCAGCTCCTCCTGGTTCAGCCCGGGGTACCTGGCGACAAGCTTCTCCTCCATCGCCTTGTCCGTCCTCACCGACTCCCCATCAAGGATGCACCCCAACACCGTCTTGTAGCTGTTCTGGTACTTGAAGTCCACGTAGTCCGCGAAGGCGACAGCGGAGTTGATGTCCGAGATGTACTGCTCGTTCTTGCCCTTCTTGGAGGCGACCTCCTTGTTGGCATTGTTGAGGGCCTCCTTGAGGATGGGCGCGGCGGCCTGGTCGCCCTTGGCGAGGAGGTGCTCACCGTAAGCGAGGTAGATGGACCAGTCGTCGGACAGGAGTTTGGACAGCTCCGCGAAGGCTTCCGAGGCGTCCTGTGTGTAGACGGCGATGCTGGGGGTGTCCATGTTGGTGTCCGCCGCCTTGACGATGTGTGCGTAGTAGTAGTAGGCAGAGGCGGCGATGTCTGCCTTGGCTGCGAGGTAGGCGGGGTAGTCGCTGCTGGAAGGGGAGAATGATGTGGAGGAGAGGGCCTTTTTCGCACCCTCGAAGTCATTCATTGCAAGGAGTGCCTTGGCCTTCCCGATGGTTGCGGCCCCAGTGCTGACTCCCTTGGAGATCACACTGTCGAAGGCAGAGACAAGCCTGACGGCATCAGTGCTGTCCAGGTCCTCCTGAGGCCACACCCTCATCAAGCTCCCCGCATCGCAGGTACCGCCCCTGAGCCCCGTGCTGAGCGCGTCAGCTTTCGACAGCCCGGACCCCCTCTGTGTCACGGTGGTCCTGGTCTTAAACCCGCTTGCGTACCTGGCACCCGCCTTGTTCAACGCCCTTCTTGCTACTCTGGTTATCATTCTTTTTTTTTTTTAAAAAAAAGCTTTTTCTTTTTGTAAGGCTGATGAACTCTGTTGTGTGGGGGTGGGGGGGTTTTTTTTTCTTCTTCTTTTATGAGATGTAAAAAAAAAAAAAAAAAAAAAGCGATGTTGACGGGCAAATCCCAGTTTAGGACCGCCCCTAAAAGAAACACAAAGAAGAAAGTGACGGAGGATTGGGGGGGAGGGGGAAACAACAGAACGAGTTTGGCGGCTTGCTCTGTAAACTTCCGTGGGGGTGGAGTGACAGTAGGGAGGGGAAAAGAAGAAAAAAAAAGAAACGAAAAAAAAAAAAAAACGAAGGTGACAGGCATAGTCACCCCTACTAGTATACACCATGCAGGAGAAAGAAAGGAGAACGAAATATAAAAGAGGTACACCATTAGACGTTTTTTAAAAAGTGGGTGAGGGGGGGGAAAGACGTAAAAAAAAAAAAAAAAAAAAAAAAAAAAAAACATAGCCTGCACGTTATAACGCAAGCATAACGTTATCAAATTGATATTTTAATACCCGGTATCAAATACCATAACGCAAAAAAGGGCCCATAATCTTGTTACGTACCCGTTATTTTAACGATATCGAATTAAATAACGTTATTTTAATCAGTGAAATATTAAAATAACGTTATTTAATTCGTGCAAATATTAAAATAACGTTATTTTATTCGGAATAACGTTATTTTATTCAATGGATGATCGATGTTGCCAATATTTTTACCAAGACCATTTTCAATTTTTTTTTTTTTTTTTCAAAAACCCTATTTTGACGATCTGAGCCTATTCCGACCTCCAAATTACTATTTAAGGCTTTAAATGCAGTTTTGAAAAAATTGGGTTTTAGGACTGTAATCAATATTGGGCCAGGGTCGATTCTTTACCCATATTTCAGGCAAAAAAAAAAAAAAAAAAAAAAAACCCATGTATGATATGAATCCGTCCAGAAAGAATATGTTCAACATTGCTTTTCTGGAAAATAATCCTTTTCTATGTCGTTTCGATACTCTAGTGGGTCGGCTTTGTGTATCTGGGGCCCCCGAGAGACGAATAGAAGGGTTGTAATGAGTAGGTTTTAATGCTCGCCTCCCATTTTAATTTTATTGACTTTTGATGTCGCTCCTAGTTAAAATTTAAACATGAAGGGAGGGAAACTGGTAAAAAGGTAGTCTCAATTTTAGTGCCATGCGGTATGTGACACAGCGGCCACCCCTGTGAAACTTCGCCGAAGCCTCCCAAGTCCCCTGTGGTCGTAGTAAGTAAAAGCGGAGAGGTAAAGAAGGTTTTTCAAAAAGGGAGGAGCCACAGAAGCAATTAAACACCAACTGGGGAGTTGTGGGAGGCTTGCTTCACTGGCACAAGGCCGCGGAGAGGCTACTTGCCACCTGGTGAAACCACCTCCTTGTTCTGTTTATTGGGATAAGGGACTCTCCAGGAGGGCGATGCTAACCGGCGCCACGCGTAGGGTGGGCCTCCACCCCCGTCAAGGTTTCCCCACGTGTACGGCTTCAGAAATGACCCAGGAACCACCACTGGGAGGTCGGTCAACATCGGTCCCCTAAAAAAGGGGAAACTAACTTTTCTGGAAAATAATCCTCGTGCATTCGTTAGCTTTCTCTGGAATATCCGCAGCAGCACTAAAGAGAGTCCTTGTCTCCAGACGTTCCTGCCACCACGGACTGCTCGTGTTGTAAGAACAGGCTTTTACCCTCTGCTTACGATGCAGCGAACAAAGCGCTGTTCCCTCATGCATCTCATGCATCGTCTGGAGTCCTACTGACTCGGGAATCTCTCCTAAGTCCTTTCTGGGGGTAGCCATGCCTTCCAAACACCCACAAGTAGTCTCTATCCCTCCCTGTTGCATTCTTGAAACAGCGTCTTCTCATTCTCCAAATTTTCACCGATTAAAATAACATAAAATAACATAAAATAACGCACCCAAAATTCGCCCAAATTGGGGTGGGCTTCGGATGTTAAGTTACCCATGTTCATGGTCTCCAAAAATCATATTTTGTGCTTCTGGACCCCATCTCGACATCTGCGGGGGTATAGAGGACCTCGGCGTGCCCAGGCCAATTTTGCACTATTTAAATACCCGAACCGATTAAAATACCCGATTGGTATCGGTATAACGTGCAGGCTATGAAAAAAAAAAAAAATGGGTGACCCTTAAGAAAAAAAAAGAGGGGGTAGTAAAAGAAAAAAGAGGGGGAAAGGATGGGGCTCTTTGCTTATTATTTTTTCTCCCCCCCCTCCTTCGTCTGTCTGACCGGGTGTAAAACCCAAACTATTCAAAATGTAGAAAAGGTTTCTCTTTCTTTGAGAATCTTTTTTTTTTCTTTTTTTCTGTTTTGTTTCCTTTCTCTCTCTTTCTTTTTCTTTCTTTTTTTTTTTTTGTTCATTTGTATAAGATGTACCCCTGTTCACACTAAAGAGGAAGACGAAAAGAGAAAATACTTTTTTTTAAAAAAAAAAAAGATCACAAAAACTCCTCACACACACGAAAGGGTGGCCATAACATTCTTGTTTATAACACCCCCCCTTCCCCCCCCCCTCCTATCCCTCTTTCTCTTTTGCACGTTTGGAAATAACACGAGAAATACAAACAAAGAAAACGTTTTTTTTTTTTTTTTTTTTTTTTTTTTTTTTTTTTTTTAAATTTCTCAGTACAGCCCAGCATCAACCTTCACCTTAATCTTCTGCAACATATCACCAACCATTGTGTCAAGATCGTAGTCAGGTTTCCAGCTTTTTTTTTTTTTTTTCTTTTTTTCTTTTTCCCCCCACATACCTCCAGTCCTTACGGGCATAGGTATCGTCAAGCGAATCCGGCCACGTGTGCGCAATGTCTTGCCTGAAATCAGGCGCATATTCGATTTCGAAATGCGGGATATGTTTCTTAACGGCGGCTGCGATCTCGGCAGGCGTGAAGGACAGCGCACCCACATTGTAAACATCTCTCGTAAGAACCTCCCTCGGCGCCTCGAGCAGGTCCACCGTCGCCTTCAAACAATCCGGCATGTACATCATAGGCAGCGCCTCATCCTTGTCAATGTTACACACAAATCTACCGTTTTTAACAGCCTCATAGAAGATCATAACGGCGTAGTCGGTAGTACCACCACCAGGAAGCGTGTCGCCAGAAATGATACCAGGGTACCTTAAGCAACGGAAATCCATGCCGTACTTCTGGTGGTAATATTCACCAAGCTGTTCCAAGAAGACCTTGGTGACCCCATACACGGTAGTGGGGAGGAGGATGGTATCATCTTTGGTCATGACTTTTCCTGATTCTGGGGAGAAGACGGCGATGGTGGAGGGGGCGAGGACGCGGAGGTTGAAGTTCTTGCATATGTCAAAGATGTTCCTCACCCCGTTGACATTGACATCCATGGCAAGCGGCGGGTTCATTTCACCAACACCCGAGATGATGCTGCTGTTGTGCACGATCCAGTCGATTCTGTAATCGACAACAACCTTCGCCAGTGTCGCGTAGTCCAGGACGTCCACGAACACGAAGGGACCGTCCTCTTTTGTTTGCGGGAGTTTCACATCGCTGGCTATGACGTTCTCATTGCCATGCTTCTCCCTCAATATCCTGATCAGTTCTGCCCCAATCTGCCCCAGCGCTCCCGTTATAAGAATTCTGGAAGAAAAAAAAAAAATTTTTTTTTGTAAAAAAAAAAAAAAAAAAAAAAAAAAATTACCTCGGGCTGTCGCCACCTTTAAACTGGGACTGGAACATTCTCTGCCCCATTGTTGCCCTGTTGTTTCCGGCAATCGCACCCAGCATGCCTCTTCTCACCAATCCTCGGAAATTCATTTTTTTTTGTCGCCCTCCCTTTCTTTGTTTTTTTGTTGTTTTTTTTTTTTTTTTTTAGGTGGAAGCAAAAAAAAAAAAAAAAAGAATAAGAAAAAAATTGGTAGAGAAGAAGAAAAAAAAGAAGAGTCACGTGTGTGGAGGGAAGTAGGAAACCTCCCGCAGCAAAAAAAAAAAAATAATAATAATAATAAAGTGGGGAAGGAAGTGTTAAAATACACGACTCGTTGGGTGGTCAGAAATAGGGGAAGAGAAACAAAACAAAAAAAACAAGCAGAACGGAAAAAAAAGTATTAGATACTTTTTTTTACCCCTCTTTTTTTTTGTAAGCCAGATACTTGTTTCTTTCCCCATTCTTTTTCAAAAAAAAAAAATATAAACACCTTCTTTTTTGTTTCCCCAGGTCAACAAAAAAAAAAAAAAAAAAAAAAAAAAACCACTTCCTTTCTTCGGATTATAAAAAAAAAAAAAAAAATAAAAAAAAAGAATAGATATCCTTTGTCCCTTTTCATATGAATACAATGGTTCCGTGTACTGCTTCAATATTGGGGGGGAGAAAAGTTCAAAAAAAAAAATAATAATTTAAAGAAAAAGGAGATCCTACTGGGGGCAGAACGAAGGAATTACCCAAACGTCAGAAGGAGGGTTAGAAAGTGGGCCAACATTATAATAGAACAGAGAGTCGTCCTCCGACCCAAGGGAAGACGAAATTTGGAAACCCTGCTCAAGGAATGGGTGACAGATTTCACCCTGGGGAGGTGTTGTGTATACTATATGCTTACTAGTAGTACTGGAAGACCACCTAGCAATCTTGCTCCCTGTGGAGATGGTAACGTCAGAAAGCCTAGCTGGGAACGAAGATCCGGGTCCGAAACAATAATTGGGGTGTTTCTGGTTGTTGGGGTACTTTTGGCAAGTGTGTTCGTTTGTCCATGACCAGTGTCCCTGTCCGTTTATGTACAGCGAACCGGCAACAGCATTTCCTGTCGCGCGTGTTGTAAAGTTCATCCCAGTGCTGTAGACGTTGAAGTCAAACGCCTTCCCATCGCTTCTAGGAGGGTACGGCGCACCATGCGCCTCGGCTTGGAACGACCCCGCACAACACGCAAAGGCAGCAGCATGCGACACACACGCTAAGACAGCAATCCCGCGGAGCATTTTTTTTCTTGTTCTTTTTTCTTTTTTTACCCCCTTTTCTTTCTCTTCTTTTTTTTTTTTTCCCCCTTCAGAGAAAAACAAAAAAAATAAAATAATATACGTACAGGTACAACAACATTATTTCATTTCCCCCCCCCAATTCCAATATATTTTTTTCTTTTCTTCACAACCCCGTGCTCATGGGAGCTTGTGTGGGTAAAGACATGGAAGTGTGATACCGCATGGGAGAGGTGTGCAAGGAAGGCTGCAGGTGCCGTTCCAAAAGAGCTTTAAGGTGTTTGATGGTTTGCTTCTTTTCAGAGAGCTTCGAGTTGAGTCTTGTGATTTCAAGTTGCAGTGTGTGCATAACCGCAGGGGAAAGGATCTGTTTCTGTTGCTCGCGTTCGACTGTCTCTACAGTGGCTGCACGCTGCGCCTCTGCTTCTAGCAGCCTGACGTTCTCTTCCCGTGCTTCTCTGAGCTGCTCCTCAAGGAGCTCCACCCTGCTTCTGTCGATTTTAACTTTTTTCACTGAAACGTGTTGGTTCTTTCTGTATAGGGCGTGGTAGCCTTGCAGCATGTCGCTTTGGTCGTTAAGTTTCTTTGTTTGCAAGTCAAGTTCATTGCGGACGGTGGCGGTGGTTGCTTCAGCGGCTTTGATTTGTTCTTCTAGTGCCGCGCATTTCGATGTAAGATTGGTAATCGATGTCGCGACCAAGCGTCGCTTGTCGGTCCCTGTTGTTGTTAAGTCAACGCGTGAGGCGTTGGGGAGAAGGAACAGAAGGTTTGTCAGCTCCTCGTTCATGCTGGACTCTGCAGCACGTGACCTTCCCAGTTGTGATGTTAAAACTGCGTTTTCTTGCTCAGCTTGTATTAATGCTCTCTTCCCCGACTCGGCTTCTCTTTTAAATACTTCTGCGGCATCTACACCGGCTTCGACCCGTTGTGTCCTCACCTCTTCCATCGCCGCGTGCAACGCGTCCCTCTGCGCCACTACCAGTAACAGTTGGTTCCTTGTTTCCTCCAGGTCCTCTGTTGCCTTTGCCGCGCGTCTTCGCTCTTCCTCAGCATGCTGCTGGTACTCCAAAAGGCGTCTTTCATACGCGTCCATCTTCAACTGGATATACTACAGGGGGGGGTTACATAAAAAGAAACGGTGAAAAATAAAAATGTGAGAATAAACAGTGGTTTGTTTTATTTATTTATTTTTTTTTTCCCAGGGCCCTTCTCATTAAAAAGAGAAAAACAAAAAAGGAGGGGGGGGTAGGGAGAAGAAGAAGAAAACACTGCTATATAAGAAATGTGTAAAGGAAGAAAACCACACATAAGAAGAAAAAAAAAAAAAAAAAAAGAGACATTTAAGGGAACCTGCGGTATGTGGCAGGACGCCTGAGAAAAAAAAGAGGAAAAAAAAAAAAAAAAAAAAACACTGTTTTTCTTTTTTTTTTTTAAATTTATATCAGATCACTGCTTGTTGGCAGCATGCAGATTGTCTAGAATCTCCCTTGCACCACCAGTCGCGAGTTGTTTTGAAAGGCTTGCGCCAAGCTGCGCGGATTCTTCAAGAGGAGCGGTACCAGAGAGCGAGACATTCTGCTTGCCGTCCAGAGAGTAAACCGCACCGAAAAGCGTAATATCCGTCTCTGATGTAACAGAACGGACGGCAATGGGAACGTGACAGCCGCCTTCCAGCCCTCGAAGAAGCGCCCTCTCAGCCTTGGCAACGTGGGTGGTAAGCTCATCACCAATCTCCGAGAGAAGCGACAGGATGAACTCATCACCTTCGCGGCACTCAATCGCAAGAATACCCTGCGCTACCGCGTACATGTATTTGTCTTCGCTTAAAACTTGCGTCACTCTGGAACCGTACTTCTCCTCGTTCATTCTCTCTAGACCCGCCTTTGCGAGGATGGTGCCATCGTAACCATTTTCGTCATCGTCAAGTTTGTTCAATCGGGTACCGATGTTTCCTCTGATGTCTTTGAACTTCAGACCTGGATGGTGGTGTGCGAGGACAGCGCGTCTTCGCAAAGATGATGTACCGATAACGCTGCCGGGTGGGAGGTCGTTTAGTGATTTTGCCTCGCTTCCTTTTTTCGCAATGAAGACATCTTCTTTGGCGTGTCTCTTCATGAATGCTCCTATGCGCAACCCTTCCGGGAGGGAGGTTTGTAGATCCTTGCAGGAATGCACCGCGAAGTCAATTTCCTTTGAGTACATCTGGTTCTCCAATTCTTGTGTGAACAGTCCTTTGTCGCCGATTGCGACCAACGGCTTATCCAGAATCTTGTCACCCTTTGTCTCCGTTTCCAAGATTTCATAATCCAAATCCGGGCGTTTTTCCTTCAGTTGAGCGATCACGTACTTAGTCTGTACCATAGCCAGCGGGCTCTTTCGTGAGCCCACTCGAATCACCCTTTTCTTGTCGCCTTCACTCATTTTTTTTGTGGGGATTGTGCTCTTTTTTTTTTGTGAGATTTAACTTAACATGGTGTATTTAAAAAAAAAAGGTGGGGAGGGGGGAAGGAAAAAAAAAATGGGGGGGGTAAAAGGATAAAAAAAAAGAAGAAACACCGACCCTAGAAGAATGGGAACGAAAAGGAAGAAAAGAAAAAAAGAAGAAGAAGAAAAAAAAAAAAAAAACCAACACACATTACACACCGCCTTTGTATAATGGGTGGATATTATAAAAAAAGATTAAAAAAAAAAAAGGAGGGCAAAAAAAAAAAGGGAGAGAAAAGAAGAAGAAAAAAAAAGTGAGTAAAGAGGGGAGTCAACGGAACTTCGCTCCCCCCCTCCCCCCCCCCCTTTTTTTGCCAACTTATTTTTTTTTTTTTTTGAAATACCCCCTTTCGTCATTTAGGTCGCTGAACTTGGGTCTTATTTCGCGTGAAGTTGTAGTCTGCCCTTTTCACAGTGAGCTTCCGCAGTAAAGTGCTCTTATCACACACATCGCAAAGCTCACACCTATTAGAGTGGCACGGGGTCCTAAGTGAGTTAAGAAAATGACAAAGGGGGTGTAAAAAATATATTGCATGTGCACTTCCAACAAGAAAGAGGGTCCCATCGTCCCTCTGTGCTCGGTCTTCGTTTTCTCCCTTTTCCCCATGTATAACAATCACTGCACATTGGGGGGAGAGGGTGTTAAAGAAAGGGATAGAGAGAAAACCAAGGTGTGAAGGGAAGACAATGGTCTTTTCCCTCCTTTTTTTGTTGTTTTTTTTTTTTTTTTTTTTTTTGTTGGTTTTTTTTTTTTTTTTTTTTTTTTTTTTTTCGTTCCTTAAAAACCTGGATATCCCTTCCCTCCATGTTTGTTTCTTTGTTTCTTTTACCCCCCCCCCCCCAGATCCGGCTCACTACACCAATTACACTATAGGAAGAGAGAAAAGAAAAAAAAAAAAAACCAGGTAACTAGCTTAGCGGGACATACCCACAGAAGAAGAGAAAAAATGTGGCTTAAATAAATACATTTACCTTGGTACTCCCCCAAAGAGGCGGGTAACTGGGGCTTGAGGACGGGGTGAGAGAAAAAAAAAAAAGAGGAGTTGCAGGTTTCTGCAGCCTTGCTATTTCTTTTTTTCCATTTTTTTTTTTTCCGTAAATAGGGTTTTTTTTATTTTTCTTTCTTTTTCAGTGATACCTTTAATCTGGATATCAATCCCCTCCCCTCATTTCTTTTTCTATTCACTCATTACGCATCGAAGGTACTAAAAGAGGGGCCCCTATTATTTCTTTCTGTTTTGTGTTTCCTTTCTTCTTTTCTTCCCAAAGTCTTCTGTATAAATCTGTACTAAGAGCAGAGGGGCGAGGTTGCCCCCCCACCCTCCTCCTTTTTTTTTTCTTTTTCTTTTTTTCCCTTCTCACTTTCATCTTTTTAACCGTATTTCAAGGGGGGTGGGCGTGGTGGGAATAAACGAAAATAATCTTTTTTTGAAACAATGGGGGACAACAGGGGGGAAGGGGGGTAGATGAAGTGGGAGATGAAGACAAGAGATTGCGGAGCTGTTTCTGTTTTTTTTTTTAATTTTTATTTCCCTTTTTCTTGGAAAAAAAGGGGGAAGGGGGAGAAGTGACGCCCCTCGGGAGGAAGGGGAGAGAGGAAAATCTACTACTAACTTTTTTTTTCCCATAAAAATATTCTTGAAAAAAATGCATAAGAAAGATCACTACCTAATTATTTTCTTCTTTCTTTAATTCACTGCCCCCCCTACCCCCTCCTTTTTTCTTTCTTTCTTTTATTTATTTTATTAAAAAAATTACTATGATGGGTGAAGGGATAGCAACGACCCACCAAGAAAAAAGGATAAAAAAAAAAAAACTATTGTAAACTAGCTGCATGCTGTAATTTTGTTTGTACGTGCCGGGTAAAACTTGGAGAAGTCTGTCAACCCGAAACACGTTGCCAACGTTCCCCTCTTGTTTAGACAAGTCAAAAACTCGTTCTTGCAAAAAAAAAAAAAAAAAAAAAAAAAAAAAAAAAAAAAAGAGGGAAAAAATCAAACTACGAGTAGTGATAAGCTTCACCAACCCCGGAACTGTATAAAGTTTCATTTTTTTTTTTTTTGATTAATTTCCATACGTCCAGGATGTGTCCTGAGCACTGCGTGCCCCTGGGACGGGTGCTGTCGGCATGACCTTCACAGCGTGCTGCTGCAAAGAAAAAAGAAAAAAAATAAGATTTTCCCATTATTTTATTTGTATCCCATACTGTGTAAGGAAGAGGAGCTGTGGGGGACCCTTGATACACTCTTGATGGGTCCACGAACTGTGTTGTGTATTTTTTTTTTTTTTACTCTCCCTTTCCCTGCTGTTGTCAAACCTGGCTTTGCGGCAGCGATCCAGTACGTACCATTCCGTTTGTGGGAGGGTACTGCATGCCTGCTTTTTTTTTTTGTGTGTTTGTTTTTTTTTTTTTTTTTTTTTCCTTTAATAATACCATTTGGGAGAGGGTAAAGAGATTGCGCAAAGAAGCTTGGAGGCAGAGCACCAGGTGGCACTGGACCCTTGTTCGGGAACACATGTGGTTGTTGATGCTGCTGAGGCTGAACGGGAAACTGGACTTGATGGATACCGGGGCCTTGCCCCTTCCTGGTCACGTAGACCAGCGCTCCTGCCTTGATGGCGTACTCTTTGCACGCGCTGTTGTCGTTCACGAGTGGGACCCCGTCCTTCGTGGTGATGTGCTGCATGGCAGGCGTAATGCCTAGGTTGTCGTTGATAAGCTGTTTCAGCTTGCTCACCTTCACCTTCGCCCAGTTGCCCTTCATCAGCAGCCTCTTGTGCTCGTCCACATCGACGACAGAGATCTCGCCGTTCCATTCGTCTGCGGTGGGCGTCTCGTGGTAGAAGTACATCGTGTGCCACGCACAGTCGGACACACCGCAGTCCTTTATCTTGCACGTGTGGCGGAACTCCTTCTGGTGGTCGGGGTCGTTGATGTCTTGGCACAGCTTGTCCTTCTTGCACATCGGCAGCGGTGGTGGCGGGGCCGCACCATGCCCATGCCCATGCCCCATTTGTGGTTGCTGAAAAGGTGGCGTCATACTGTACGGGAGCCCACCCGGAGGCATCACAGGGACAGGAGGGATGGGGACAGGTACCTGCTGCATGATAGGCGCAGAGGACGGGGGCGGGAGGGCGGGGGGCTTGGGATGCGTGAAGACAAGGACCATCTCCCTGTCGATGCCCTGCTGCAGCATGTAGACGTGTGAGGGGTCGGGGCGGTTGCCATCGATGGACGACAGGATCATGCCCTCCCGCAGGCCCTTTTCCCTAGCATGCCTTGTGGGGACATCTGACAGCTTGAGGATCCCATCGGTGCAAACAAAACCCATGCGGTGCCCCTTCCTCAGGACGTATGACACTTCACCAGCGTTTAAGATGGGGCTGCAAGGAGCGCTGTTGGCAAGGTCATTCTTGGGAGAGTTCACGGGTGAGGGGCTGCTGTGGCGGGAGAGGCCGTTCTGAGGGGGGCGGTTTTGCGGTGCGCGGTAGATACCACGGCTTTCGGAGTGCGGGACGATAGGCAGGCATGCCTCAGTGGGTGAGATAGATGAAGAAGCAGAAGGTGACGTGCCCTTTGGTGGGTGGGGGGGTGGTGTGGGCTGTCTGGGAGGAGAGGGCGGTGACGAAGGAAGAAGAAGGTCTCTTCGTGTCGTCTTCTCCTGCTCCTTCAGGCTCTTCCTCGTCTTCTCTTCGTCCCCTTTGATCCTCACGCGGTCCTTATCCTCGTCTTTGCCGTACCTCTTGCGCAGATCACTGAACAACTTGTCCAGTTTCACCTTTCTTTCTTCTTTTTCTTCTTTCTCCTTTTTCTTCCTCTTCGCCGCCTCCTCCTCTTCAAGCTTTCTAGATGTTTCAGCTGCCTTCCGCTCTTCCTCAATTCGTCGCTTCTTTTCCAGCTCCTCGGCTATTCTTTTTTCTTCTTCTTCTTTTGCGATCCTGGCTGCTTCAGCCTGACGTGTTGCCTCAGCTTTGCTTTCTTCGATTTTTCGCCGTTCCTCTTCTTCTTGTTTTTTTCGTTCCTCTGCTGCTTCTTCTTCTTCCGCGCTCGCTTTGCTTTGTTTCTCTTTATCCTCCTCGTCTTCTTTTTCTGTTTCCGAATCGGGCGGCACCCCGTTCTCCTTTTCGTTTTTCCCCGTCTCTTCTGTTATCTTTGACTTCTTTTTGTTCCCTTTGGGTTTGGTGGACGGTGAGTCGTCGGTGAGCGGTGTGTCAGCGACTGGTTCAGCTACCGATACTTCGGGTGCTGTAGCCTCGAGAACAAGCTCGGGCTCCGGAGAAGGACAGGAGTCTTCCACAATGGTTTCTACTGTCTCGGGCTTCTGCTCCTGTTGTTCTTTTGAGTCGCTGTCACCGAGAGGCCCGAGACACTTTGCTTTGTTTGCTGCAGCACGCTTCTTCTTTTCTGTTGGGAGAGTTTTTTTTTTTTTAATTTTTTTGGGTTATACCTCTTTTCTTCTTGCTGATGCTGTGTCCGGACAGCGCTTCTAACGGTTTGCTCAACTGCGTAAGGGACTTTTTTACAGGTGCGACATCGCTGCTCACCTTCTTCTCTACTGAGTCTGCTCCCTTCTTGTTGAGATATATCCAAAATACTGCTACGCCCACCACTGCAAACATAAAAGTTATCGCAAGCAGCGCAGCAGGGTCATTGCCCTCGTAGGCTGCCTGTGGGAGAGTGAATTTCTTATTATTAAAAAAAAAAAAAAAAACCGATTCAACACATACTTGAGCAACCATTCTCCTTTATAAGGACTCGCTTACCCAGGTGCCAGCAAGGGTCCAAGACCGGGGGTTGTGGAAGGAAAAGGGGAGAAAATGTACAGTGTGGGTTTTTTTTTTTTTCGTCTTCTCGTGTTCGTTTAGATGCGTTTATGTCTGTTCGGAATGGTTTTTTTTTTTTTTTTTTTTTTTTTTTTTTTTTATAATTTCTTTTTTTTTTTTTTATGGTGCCATATATATATTTTTTTTTTTTTCGTTTGTTTCTTCTTTTCCACCCTTCCCCACTCCTTTTTTTTTTTTTTTTTTTTTTTGTGAAGAATTTTTCGTTTGCAGAACGGGGAAAAAAAAAAATATATATATGCCTCCACTACAAAACTTTGACTTCAAACATGACGTTTTCTTTGAAGTAGACAAGCAGCTCATCCTTGATGCCTTCTTGAGAACGGGATGTCACACATAAAGCTTTTTTTTTATCGAAGGTGACAGAAGACACCACGCCGATTAACCTCCTTGTGTTCTTGGCGAAAATATAGCCAGAAACCGAAAACACCCCCCGTGAAACTGCGACGAAGCTCGCGGTGGCATATGGGGCGGGCAACGCTTCTGGGACAGGCAGCGAAAAGAAAGCAGAGTTCGGAAAGGCGTCTGGGAACCGTGTTGCGATGCACTCCGTTGTCTGCCATTCCTCCTTGCCAACTGTGAGAAATCCTTTCGAGGCGATTCTCCACCATGAATCTGGACTCTGCTGCTTTTTATTTTTCGCTTGAAAAAATAAAATGTGAACTGTCTCAGACAACGGGTCGTCCCATGTCGTGATGGAATCATTTTTTTTTACAAGCTCTGCAACAATCGATGCCCGTTTGCGGCCCTTCACACAATAGTACCTGCAGTCCTTTTGAACAGTTGCTGCGGTGAAAAATCTTTCCGTCTCGTTCGGGATCACGATCAACCCTTCTTCCCCCGGGACTGTTATGACGGGAAATTCCTCCCCCGTGGGGTTTTTCGAATTGTCAGAAACCTTCACAACCGACTTCCACAGAGACATGTCAACCCCTATGGCGTGCTGCTTCACGGCTTTGATCGTCCGTCGATGGACACGCTGCTTGCTTCTCAATGGTTTGCCTTTGTCAAGCACCAATCTTTTTTCCACGTTTTTCTCCCCCGTTTTTCTCACCCTGACCGAGCTCCTGGCGCGCCGCCGACGGGACAGCAACATAGGCTTCACACGCCCGACCTCCCCCACCAGTTTTAAAATGCTGTCCCTCCTTTCCGCAACCAATTGTGCTACGTTCAACGACTCCATTATCTTTTTTTTTTTTGTCCCTTCTTTTAAGAGAAAAAAAAACGGTATTGCTCTGAAAAAGAAAAAAAGAAAAAATTCTAGAAAGGGGGGGGGGGGGGGAATTGGGGAAAATAAAGGAGAATGCTACAATTTATACTTTTATTTTTTCCCCCCCCCTTCACAGCCTAAGATAAGATTCCAAACTAGGCTGCACAGTCGGTAATCGTTTAGTAGCTAGCGACATCCCCGTACGCTGGATATTTTTTTTTTTTTTTTTTTTTTTTTTTCCTTCCCTCCCCTTCCCCATACCTTTAAAAAAGCCGACCCCAACGCGACCAAAAAAGAACGTGCACTGGGGGCTGTAAGTTGCATCCCCAAATCACTTCCATGCGTAGGGACCTTCAACCCGATAAACCCGTCATCAGTGGTGTATAAGCAATCGATGTGTTCTAACGCGACAGTCTGCTCGATCACGCCTGACAAATTCTCGCAGCGAAGGTGTACATCAGTGAGAACAGCTGTACGGGAGCACGGCGGGAGGTCGTTCGTGACCTTCAAAAACGACACCGCATGGATGCCTCTATGAGGCGATGTCACCACTGAATCAACAAAACCTTTCACAGGCGGAGACCTAAACGGCGACTGCGACACAGAAGGTGGTTGATACGCCCTCATAGGCTGCTGCGTTGTTCGCAACGTCTTCCTCCCAGAGGTGTCGGTAGTTCTTGTAAACCTCGACGACGATGTAACAACAGACTTCTGAGACTGCGCATCAGTAGCAGCAGGCTCCAAGACGGGCAACAATGGTTCCACGGTTTTTGCAAATTCGGTGTATTCAAACACACCACCCAGAGGGTTGCTGAAACTGCTTGGTGGGACAGCCAAGCTTATACCCTCCACAGGGTCTATAATCTCACATGAGGCAGCGCTAATAAGCAAACTCGAAATAACAGCAATGTCAGCCGCTTTCAGTTCCACAACACGGTGTACAGTAAGGACTCTGACTTTGTCCTTGCCGATGAGTTCTCTTCTTACATCGTCCGTGTCGCGGATGTCCGACCCATCTATGGCAAGTATGGTATGGGACGTTGTGATCCCGGCTATGTCCGCAGGGCTGCCTTCTTCCACAGATACCACCTGGCCGTTGACTACCTCGATCCCCATCTCGTCGGAGTTCTTCATGTTCACCCATATCGCCTCGCGTGGCTCGTGATCTTCGTCGTCAGACAGTTTATAGTATATTAGAACAAGGACGAAGCAGCACAACATCACGCAGAGGACTATAATCAGTGCTACCACACCGCTGTCAAAACCACTGTCGCTTCCTTGAACAGGTAGTGTGTGGGTTGATGAGAAGGTCAAGGTGTGTGTTAACGAAATGGTAGGTGTCGGGGGTGATAGTGTCAACGTCGCTGTGCCTGTTGCCGTCATCGTTGCCGTTATTGTCAACGTGCCACTGACTGTATGGGTCAGTGTTGGTGATACGGAAGGCGTGATCGTGGGGGTTGGTGTGCTCATAACACTTTTTTCCCCCGTTTGACGCGCATGATCCTAGTGTTGGGGTGATAATTTGGAAGAAGGAAAACGAAAAAAAAAAAAAAAAAAAAAAAAAAGAGACATTTAAGGGTACCTGCGGTATGTGGCAGGACGCCTAAAAAAAAAAAATTGGGGATAAAAGGAGTTTTTTTTTTTCTTTTCCTACTTTTAGAAAAAAGTTTGAGATGATGGGTTAAGGGGAGGGAGAAGGGGGGGGGGGGGGGGGGGGGGAAGTGTAATTTTTTTTTCCCCCCTGGGTTGCAACTCTCCTTCCATCATCAGATGTTGCTTATCGAAATGAAAAAAAACTCGATCTATTTTTGCGGTGCGCTGGTTGGTGCCCACCGTGGACTGGGGATCCTACACGGGCCTGTCACCATTCTGCGGTTGCATCTGGTGCCGGCCGTCGGGGTTTGCCTGTCCGTCATGGACGGCATCTGCGCTAAGAACATCGGTCGCAGTCCCTCCAAATAGGGGGCTGTTTGGGTTGACGAGAACAAGGGTCTCTTGTCGTAGCCATGCATCGCTGGTGCGCCCAGGTTTCTCAGGGAGTGTACTCTGGTCATCCTTCTTGCCGGGAAGCCGCTTTTGTTGCCCTTTGCCGCACAAAAAAGGAAGGGGGAAGTCAGAAAAACTCTTTTTTTTTTGTGCGCGTAACTGTTTAATAAAACAAAAAAAAATATACCGAGTCTGAGGACCTCCCGCTTTTTCACATTAGTCCAGTTCGACATAAGTTCACTTTGCCTTTTTTTTTTCTGAAGCTTTCGTTCACCCTGGCACTGGGCAAAGTCGCACCAGAGGGGGGAAGTTGCTTTTTTTATTTATTCTTTTTTATGCAATATGGTTTTAAATGATTTAAATACACCAGTGCGCGTTTGTGCCAAGTAAGCTAACTTTTTTTTTTGTCGTTACTCGAGCTAAAAGCCAAAGCGACAGTAGCAACATTCACCATAATCTTCCTCTTAGAAAAGGAAGGGGAGAGGGGGAGAATAAAGAGAGCTTTTAGAAAAAAGTTAGCAAAGCAGAACAAAAAAAGGGCGAAAGAGAGGGGTGTGGGAGTGTAAATCAACAGGGGGGGGGGGGGGTATAAAAATGGAAAATAAAGCATGGGGGTTTGGCTGTACACCCCTTTGCGTCCCCATTCCTTAGAAACAAGAAAAACTGAACCCGAAAAAGAAAAGAGAGAAAAAAAAAAACTCCCCTTATAGGGAAAGGAATAAAGAAGAAGAAAAGAAGTTTAAAAAAGGGGGCAGGGTGGCAATTATGCATTTTCTTTTTATTTTATTTTTTTCTATTTCTTCTTTTCTTTTCCTTTTAATTGTACAGAAAGCATAAAGATGGAACCCCCATTTTTCCTTTTGTCTGAAGTCGCCACCGACGGTTCTTGCCATCATACTATCTCAAAAAAAAGGGGGGGGGCTTGATCTTTAACACCAACGATCTTTAACAGCACCAAAGTGTACCTTAAAGTACAAGGGGTGGGGGTTTGAGGTCAGGCGACACTCATGACCCCATTGCTCTTTCTTTTATGCTATCTTCTTTTTTTTTTTTTTTTTTTTTTTTTGATCTTTTTTACTTCAGCGAAAGGCGATAGGAGTTTAATTATAAGAGACGAGAGAGGGAGAAGGAAGATAAAATAAGAAAAAAAGGAGAAGGAAAATAAAACAAAACTATTCTTTTAAGGTATGCGAGAGCATCTTTTTCTTGCCGAATTCCGTGTTGCCCCTGTTTTGAGAGGTCTGTCTTGTGCCTGGGTGACAGTTGCTCTGGCTCAGGTTTTGCCTTATTCTTGTCTCCCCGCCGAGCGCCTGTCACCCTGGCACAGAATTTCCTTTAAATAACTCGCTTAAGGGGGGGTGTCGTTACGCACCTAGACCCAGCCAAAGATCTTGCTGCCCCATGAAATAAAAAAAAGGAGTGATACAAGAACTGGAAAGAGAGGGAGAGTTTTAAAAAAAAAAAAAGAGAAGTAAAAGAAAGAAAATAAATCCCCCCCGCACCCCCCACCTTTCTTTCTCATAGATTAGCAAACGTAGGTAAAGAACCAGACGAGGAATACATGGGAGCAAGAAGACGTTCTGGGTCCGTCATCTTCTTGAAGATCCTTCCCACCGACCGAGGAGAAGACAGGTTCAGGGAGTCCTGCTCGCATGCTTCTGTGAAAGTGTGCACGTCCACAAGCAAGAAACAGTCCAAAATCGTTCTCCCATGCATGTCTCGTAGGGGAACAGATCGGATACCTGTCCGCAAGGCTGGGACTGGAACAGATGCCTCTGCAACAAAGGAGTCTGACCTGCGGTTCATTACACGTAATGTAATGAAGGCAAGTTCGGCTGTCCCGACTTTGAACAGCATCTTGTCGTTCCAGGTTGGGTCGAAACCGTTTTCCTCAATGGAGGAGGTACGCATGACTGTCTTCGAAGTCTTGCTCTCAGGTACCCCACTAACGAAGCCTAGAACATAAGGGTCCATTCCCTTTTTCGACCTTGGAAAGTTCCCCCCGGACAAGACTGTGATTGACACGCCTAAAAATGATTTGCTTTTCTTGCAGGGGGTACCGGATCGGAACCAACACGGCTTCAGTAGATACCCGCACCCGCCGTTGTCTTCGAACTTTGTCTGGTTCAACCTTGCGTAGTAGTCAGGTGTCTGGATGTTTAACGCAACAGATTGACACCCAACCGCCCAGAATAGCTGCGGGTCGAAATTGGACGAGTCGACTCTTGTGCTTTTGGGGTACACCCTGACAACGATGTCCCTCGTGCAGGTTGCTAATGTTGTTCCGAGCATTTTCTCAGCCTTGGCTTCTGATAGAGAAACGACTTGGTACGGTGTTGCCATTCTTGCTGCTTCTGCGAGGTTTTCCTTCCCTTCGCGGTTTGCTCTGAGATAAACGCAGTCCGCTAGGTCTCTTGCGATGGGGCGTTTGTTGCTTGGGTTGTTGTTGTTATTGTTGGTGTTGTTCGTGGTGGCGTTGCTGCTTTTCACAGACGGTGGTTTCGCGTTGTCGTCGCTGTCGTGAGATGTGTCGGCTTCGAGAACACTTCCCTTCACCAGGATTTTGTACTTGAGCTGCTCCGGGGAGTATTCCTTGTAGTCCACCTTGCGAAACAATTTCTTCCCAAACACCTTTTCCATCGTCTTCGCCATGATCATCTGCTGCGGCACCCCAGCATGCACCTCCAACGATAGGATCACAGGGTACTTCGAAACTGCAAACGCAAACTCGTCAATCGTCTTTATAACATCGACAAATGAGATTCTTGTTGTTTTCGTGTGGCCGTGGGTTACAACGGGCAGCCCGTCCTTCCCATCCCATATGTCGATTTCAACACATCGTATTCCTCTTAGGAGAGCGTACTTGTACATCAGAGTTGACGAAGTTGAAGTTAGCTGATCGCCTGAAAGGTATGTGTTGTGCGACGAGGAAATGAAATAGTCCGTAAGGGGCTTTGACATGTCATGGAAGATCCTGCCTTTCTGGTAGTCCCACCAAGAGTTTGCTGGCGACGACATGAACTTGCAAAACCCTGAGAAATCAGAACCCCATGAGTTTATGATCTTCGCTGCTTGCTGCTCTGACATAGGTCGTCCCGCTTGATGGTTCTTACCGTAGTCTACTAAATCTTTGGCGGTCATTTCCGTGCCGTTTGTCACCTTTGCAAAGACTTCGCGCAGTGCGGGTCGCTCTTCCAGGATCTTGAAGAATTTTCGGAAGCCCTGGTAGTCCATTACGCCGTTCGAACTGTTTTCGTTGAATGCGATTGTTACGGTTTGTTGGATCGGTTTGTGCAGGGTTTTCAGAGTCTGTTTGACCTGTTCGTAGGTGACGTGTCCCACCGCCTGTTGATCGCACTGCCAGAACAGCTGTGTGACCCTCGCGGTGTGCATCTCCTCCGAACGGATCTCTGGTTCTGAACCGTCTGACGCATCTCGTTTCAACTGTTTCAGCAGTGTGACCATCATGGAAGCCCATTCTGGTGCGGCGTTGATAAGCAAGTCGAATCTTTGATGCGGCAACAGCGAGCAGCCTTCAAGTGAAATCGCGAATGACAGTTGTGTCACCAATGTCTGCATGGACTTTCTGTTCATGTCTGGGGTCAGAACAGAGTGGAACACGTTGCGTACACGTGCCATGATCACCCCGAGCTCAGGGGACATTGGAATCGAGACACGCGCCACTGTGGCTGCGATCATCAGGCTGTTCGCACGTTGGCTGCGCGACGGCGGGAATAGTAGTTGATTGCTAGGCGATTTCTCCTCGGGTTTCGGTTGACGTTTTGCCTTCTTCCCTAAGCAGCCGCAGCAAAGATTCTGAAGCGCTGTCTTGAAACACGACGAAAACGAAGGTGAAATCTGTCCCCACAGCTGAGTCGATGGTGCGTACAGCGTTTGATTCAAGTTCCCAGATGCACTCCCAGAGTTCCGCATAAATGAAGGCGACAGTGGAACAGGCATACCGGAGTTCTGCGCTGCAACTAAATCTGAAAGCAAGCTGTGCCTGCTCGATGCGCTGGACTGATCATCAGCAAGGCTCTCCTCGTCCCCGTCCTCAGTAGACATTAAAGATAACGCGTCTCGCTCTGTCACAGCGCGCAGTGCTAACGATAAAAGGTCCGGCTTCTTCTTGACGAGACCGCCCTTCGGGATGACGTAGACCAGCTCTTCCAACGTCACGCATCTTGGGCTGTAGTTGTCTTTGTATGTGGTGGCCTTTCCCAGGAAAGGTTCCAAGAGCAGCACTTTTTTTTCCGTCGGATTGTTATTGTTGAGCTCATGCATGACAAGCCTCCTCTCACTGAAGGGGTGCTGAGGGTTAGGGGGGGGAAAAAGAAGAAGAACAAAAAAGAAGGGGGGGTGAAAGGGAAGAAAACGAAAGGGGGAGGGGAAAGTACTTTAGAATAGTGAGTAAGAAAGAAACTTTTAAAGAATCCCCCACCGCCTTGCTGGCATCCGGAAAACTGGTGTTAAGGCTGCCATTAATGACCATGGTGGTGTGTGTGTGTGTGTGGGGGGGGGGGGGGGGGGGGGGGGGGGATAATTATTTCTTGGTTGTTGTTGTTGTTTTTTTTTTTTTTTTTTTTTTTTTAAAGTCATGATTGTGAGAGGAAAAAAGGGGAAACAAAGGAGGGGGACGGTGCTTCAATGCGTGGTTTGTGAATAATAAAACACGTCTTTCAGCCTTCCTCCCCTCTTGTTTTAGACCCCTCCTCACACACATCGTCCACCACCACCACCTCAACCGTCTGGAACCCTTACCCTGCAGACCCTTTGGATCGGGTCGTTGTTTCTTCCTTTTTATTTTTTGTGTTTATTGCAGAATAAAAAAAAATAATCAAAAATTGGGGAGGGGGGAAGGGGGAAAGACATGAGATTAGCATCCCATGGAAGAAAACAAATAGTCACGAGGGGTAGGGAAAAAGCACAACAAAAAAAAAAAAAAAAAACCGTTGGTTGCCTCACCTACATCGCACTGGCGTATCTGTAAGTGAGGATTTTAAAAGGGGATGCCTGTATTTTTGTCTCTCTCTCTCTTTTTTTTTTTTTTTTTTTTTTTTTTTTTTTTTTTTTTTGCATGATTGTCTGGTTAGAACAGACTCAAGTAAACGAGATTTACAGCTCCAGCCACCATATCGTGCATTTTCTTTGAGATACAGAGAGGGGGGGAGGGTTAATTATTTGTGCACGGAATGAAAAGAAACAGGAGATTTAAGAAACAATAAAAAAAAGAGGGGGGGGATCAATATTTGCATGGTGCACGAAAGCAGCAGCTTTGGGCCGCCAACCAGTTTTTTTTTTTTTAAATAAGAAGAAAAAAGTTTGCTTCTATTGCTTTTTTTTTTCTTTTTTCACAATTACTAAAACACGTTAAGAACTTACGGGGGGGGGGGGGAGAAATTTGAGAAGTTTCGCTTTTTTTTTTCTTTTTTTTTAATTCTAATGGTTTGATACAACGCATCGATACGGAACAAGAAGGGTAGATATTCCCAGGAATGGGGAGGAAATAAAATTAGAGAAAGGAAAAAAAAAAAAAAAAAAAAAAAAAAAAAAGAGGAAATAGTTTAGTTGACCCATTTTCTTCGGAAAAGAAACTCTTTTTTTTAAAAAAAAAAAGAACAAAAAAGTTCGCCTCTAGATGGGGAAACAAAAAAGCGAAGAAGAAGTAGCGAGAGTAAAATGTGTCGGTGTCTTTTTCTTTTTTTTTTTTTTCTTTTTTAAAAATTTAAAAATTTTTTTTACTATTAGTATTACCTTTAAAAAAAAAAAAAAGTCACTGAACCACTAACTGCAAGGTCTTTGGAAAAAAAAAAAAAAAATAGGAAAAGGGGAGCAGGAAAAATATAAAAAAAAATATATTTCACACATTGCTTCGCATTTTTATCTTAACGGGTGAAGGAGGGTTCCTTTTTTTTTTTTTTTTTTTTTTCCAAACCCCCAAAAAACATACCAATCTTTTGGCTTCGTTAAGTTAAAAGCGCCCAATTTCACAGACCGGGTACAAGTGTAAGGAAGAACAACCCCGGTCATGCTTTTGAAAACAGCACAAAGCACCAGCATGAAACACTTCGCCGACTCCGGAGACAATATTTTCACAAGCAAATCGTACTGGCTCGGAACGGTAAACACAAACGTAGCATCTGCCTGCGTGACTGAAGATATTGACCCTATGGGTATGCACCGGGTGAGGGATGATTGGGTTGCCGTGTACAAACACCCAGGAGTCAGGAGCGCAAGACGTTTCTTAGAACCATTTTTCAGAATAGAGTCGAACCACAGGATTTCCGGGTAATCCTCATTAGAAATTGTAGGGTAGAAAAAAGTCAACCGCCCCAAGGCAGTCGGAGGGAGCAACGGCAGCCCTGAAACAGGATCCATTACAACCTTTGGAACACTCAATTCGTTCCCATTACCCTTTGCTTTGGAAGACGAGCTCAAACAGGATCCGTTCAGCAATGTTACTGTTATCGCGGTTATTTCTGAACTTTCCAGTGAAGCCTCGGTTTCAGGAGATTTCGGTTTTGTTCCTTGAACCATGTCTTCAATGACATTTGCTAAGCTCTGAACCCTCACCGCGGATGGGGGCTCCAATGGTTGGCAAACAACACTGGGGCCTGTTCCGTTGTGAACGATGTCGCACCATTTCCCATCAGCGACTGCTGTCTTGATCCGGTCTCTTCCATAAGACCTCAAAGGCGATCCAGGGTCGCCTACCGGACAAATTTTCACTTCGGTAGGAGTAACATAAAGCAATCTTCGCTCAACACAACCCTGCGTTTTTATAAGCACCGATCCACCCCAGAGAACTGGGATGTTTCTCAAATGCCTTGCTTTGTCAAACACCGGTTTTAAAAACACGGGGACGTTCCGCACAGCCTGCTGCATCGGCGGTGTTGTGATGTTACTGTTCAAACTGATATTCTTAACAACCGGTGAAGAAGTCGACACAGAATTATTATTTCCAACACTGCAAGCGTCATTTTCCTCAACTCTTATAGGAAGATGCGGCCACGGGTTGTAACCTACAGGTTCTTCTAACCGGCCTGCCAACAATGACGATTTGTGGACTACGTCGAAAATCTTCGAGATCAAGGGGAGAAGCTGCATAGATGTCTCTCTTAATAATAAATCGAAACCCGCAGGGGATCGCAAGAGAACCTCCTTTTTAAGCTCGGAAGCGGTGACTCCAGCAACTGCCTCGAAGGGTAGACTTCTCGACACTGTTCTATCAGTGTGTACAACATAAAAACCCCTCAACGTTACTATAAGCATCTGCTTCTGATATACTTCCGCGCAGTTTCGTGTTTTTCTATCAACCCACCCTGCCCAGATCAGTTCTGGGTCGCCGTGTTTGTACAACGGTGATACAAAGGGCTGGATGGTTACCGGGAGATTTGAAAATTGTAATTTCTCGATTTTTTCGAGCTCTTTTTCGTCCAGAGTGCTAATCTTGCACGCGGCTTTCAAGCTCTCCAAAGCTTTGACCGCTTCGCCTTGTTTCGGTTTCACTCTCGTCTCACCCTGCTTCTCAGTGATCACCACCCAGCCTGATTCCTCTTGCACTTTGCATATCATGTTGGTGTGCACTCGTTTTTCTATTCCCTCTACGCTTTTCTTGCATATCACGAATGCGCTGTCTGTCACCACTGCTGTGAGTTTTTGGTCCAGGTACTCCACACCTCCCATCCAGTATTGGTGGCTTGCCATTTTTTCTTTTTTTTTTTTTTTTTTCGGTTAAAAAAAAAATTTTTTTTTTATTATTTGCAGCCCATTTCTGTTTTATTTGGAAACGGTGCGGACTACTTGAGAACATCCTTTTTTTAAAAAATAAAAGAAAGATACAAACGTGGGGGGGGGGGGGGGGGGGGGGGGGGTACTACAGGGAGAAAGTGTTAGCAAACGATCCGCTAAAAAAAATAAAGGAGAGAAAAAAAGACAAAAAAAATAAGGAAAAGAAAGGTACTACTGGGATAAAGTGGCGTATGAATTAAAAAAAAAAGAAAAAGAGTCTTTTTTTTTTTTCCTCTTTCATCTACCACGGCTAAAAAAGAAAAAAAAGAAGAAGAAAAAAACTAAACACTTTCTTTTTTATTTACCCCCTCTTTTTTTTTTTTTTTTTTTTTTTTTTTTTTTCTCTCCTTTCTTTTTTTTCACTCCCCTTTGACTACCTTTGGAATCACAGTACGATGAGAAGAAGGGTCCGACCAGATCTCGGGGGAAATACCGATATGCTATTTTTTTTTTTTTTTTTTTTTTTTTTTTTTTCTCCTCCCCATACCTGAAGCAACAGAGTCGTTTGCATTGCAAGGATTTCCTCAAGAGCAGTGTGACCACCATCCCAAAACATCCCAATCTTTCCATTACGGACAGCTTGTACATCAGAAGGATTGAGCATTCCAGAAGGAAGATCATTCTCAGCAAGCGCAGATGCCACAGTGATCATCGCTTTCTTCGCGGTGAGAATAACACCGGTTTGAAGGGAACCCTCAACACTCTGCAGCACTTTTTGAAACTCGGAAAAATTGTCCTCTTTACCGAAGGAAGGCAGCGAAAGGATAACACCGTCGAAAGGGTACGCGACACCGCATAGCTGGTCGGCCAAGGCCGCCGCCCACAAACTAGGAACTTCATCGAAGGGTCCTTTAAACGCTCCGCACCCGATCGCGCAGAGAACAGGCCATTTCACATTTTTTTGCGACATCAAGTGGAGAGTATGTGCCCAGATTTCCCACATTTTTCTCAAGGCGGCGGGTTTGTCGATCGTTTTCCCTTTTGTGGTGAAGTGTTCCACATCAGAGGCAGAATACTTAAAGTTCAACCCAGGTATGGACACACAATAGAAAGGCTTGCCGTTGTTCTCTCTACTTCTATATGAGTTGTCGAAAATCGGAAGAACCATCCCGCTTACCGCTGTAGAATGCGCTTCGTGTTCCTCGTTTTTAGTCAGCGTGCCCTTCACGTAAGGCCCCCGGCGAACCATTTTAAACACGGTCGTTATCGACGCGGTTCCTGCGAGGGTTTTGAGCTGTTTCCCAGTTATCTTGAACTGCTTCGAGATTTTGAATTCGTCCGAATTTGAAATGCTTTGAAGGGGTTTGTCCAGAGTGATGCTGCAAGTTGTGGAGCCGTCCTCATCTTTCTTTCTCCCCAACGAATGAAGAAAGGCTCTCATAGGCCCTCGCATACGAACCCCCGCTTGGTCGAGGGAAACATTTTCTATGTCAGGAAGTGACGATATAATTTCGAGAACGGTTTCTTCGGTTTCTTC
>OZ025655.1:530180-860770 GCA_964019335.1 Diplonema japonicum
CCTCTTGACATGGGCACCCGAGATTTCATCCAAAAGAAGTTCCATGAGGGAGATGTAGAGGAATGTCCCTGACCCGATCGCCTGGCAAACCGCCGCGAAGATCGAGACAAACCCAGCATCCAGCAACAGCGAAATAAAAACCCCAAGAGCTGCTCCGAACGGCGTCATAAGAGAAAAGAAACAAGAGAAGGTGACGTGCCTAGTCGAGGGCACCTGCGCGGTCACGAAAGAAATCCCTAACGAAACAGCAGCAAGGAATTTATGAGAAAGAATAGCAACAGCCATCATAAACACCTCTGACGATTTTGTTGCGGAACCCAGAGCAAGGCCTTCAACTACAGAATGGAACGACATTATAAGTAAAAGTGTGAAAGGGACCCATTCATTCGTTTTATTCTCCTTGAACGACATGTCAAGACCATCAAGACCTTCGTTTGTCATGTGCTTCACAAACTTCAAACCCCCTTCAAGGCCTTCTCGAAACGCTTTTGACGTGTACTTAACATGGTGGTGGTGAGTTTCTCGCAAAGTACAGCTTGCCTGCAATGAGGGAGCAGATTCCCATGCGTGGCCCCCGTTTTCCTCGGGGTGGAATAATGTGCTCGTCAAGGGTGTTCCTGGATTTGACAAACATTTCATGCTTGCACCCAAACACATATCATTGTCATCATGATCGTCAATTTCCTCTTTGTTGCAGTTGTGCATCGCGTTGATCTCGCTTAAGATTGCTTCGTGCGGGCTGCTCACTTTTTCAACATACATAACCAAAAAAAATCCCACGCAGCACAAAAAATTTGCGAGTGGGAATTCGGTGACCTTTGCGAGGTCAGAGGTAGCGTCGGGAAGCAGGTGGCAGAATGCGACACTGAGGATGACCCCTCCGCTGAAACATGTCGCGTAGCTCATCAACTCCTTCTTCGCGGCGATCCGCAGAGGGAGGAGGCACCCACCAAACCCGATAAATAATATCAGTGTTATGACAAAACCTTTAAAATGGTCCATCCATTCCATTTTTTTTTTTTTTTTTTTTTTTTTCCCACTGTTCTTGTGACCTTTCAGAAAAAAAAAAGAAAATGTAGTGGCATACTACAGTGGAAGGCCACCCAACAATGCTGAAAGCGAGTACTGAGGCTTGGCAGATGGAAGGGGATTATTTAAGAAAAAAAAAAACGAGGAAAAAAGAAATTGGATAGGGGGGATAAGTTAAAAAAAAAAAACAAGAAAAAAAAAAGGAGAAAAAAAAAAACACTGCAGGTTTTTTTTCTTCTTTTTTTTTTCCTCAAAGAAAAAAAATCCTCTAAAAGGGGTGGGGGGGGAAAAGCGGTTTTTCTCTCTTTTTTTTCCCACTTCTCTTTTCCTTTTTTTTTCACTGGTCTTTTTAGCTCTAATTATGTTAAGGGAGGGGGGGGGGGGGGGGGGGGGGGGGGGGAAGCCAATAAAGGAACGAAAAGAAAACATTATAAATAAAAAGGACACAACCTTTTATTTTTGCATTTCAACCAAACTCCCTTCTCAGATCTAAGTCATACCCCCCTCCCCCCTTTTTTTTAAATAAAAAAGCATTAAGCGTTCACTTTCCGAGCCGGCCCTCTTTGTTTCTTCCACCCCCATGCCCCCGATGTGTAACACACTAAAATTATGAACCCAAAAAAAAAAAAGAATATTTAGAAAACAAAAACAAAAAAAATACCCCCCCTCTTTCTGTTCCTCTCTAGTCCAGTCTAGTTTTAATTTGACGAGTGATGCACTCCCCGGTGTTCTTCAGAATCTGTTTTTTTTTTTTTTTTTTTTTTTAATTTCACTCTTCGTCATTTTCTTCACTCACTAGGGGCCTCATTATTTAACGCGAAACGGCCATTATTTAACGCGAAATCGCCATTATTTAACTAGTTAAATAATGAGATTTTGCAGTTAAATAATGGCCCTTCAGAGTGGAAAAATGAGTCTCGCCGTGGAAAAAAATGCACCCAACCCCTTGAAAAATCTTTTGGGGGTGGGTGTATTTTGACTATTTTTGGCCATCTGAGGCCATTCCAGCCCTTAAAAGTGGGAATAAGTGCCTTACTTCCCCTTTAAATGCCACGGCGAAATAGCAACCCCATATTACCTTAGGAAACTCCCCAAAAAGGCTGACCTGCGTGAAAAAAAACAGCAGTGAAAGCAGTGAAGAGTGAGTGACTCAAATGACGAAGAGTGAAATAAAACGACTTACTTGCCGCCAAATGAGCCATTATTTAACTCTCGTTACCCGTTTTTTTGCACTCGGGCCCTGCGGGCCCTCGTGCAAAAAATTCGGGAACTCGAGTTAAATAATGACTCATAATTTGTTGGCAATAAATAGTTTTTTTTTTTTTTTTTTTTTTTTTTTTTTGTTACAAATATTTATCTTTCAAAAATGATTTTATCCCCTAAACGCCCGGAGCCTATCTACGGTACCCCCCCATTTTCGTTGTTTTTAAATACTCAAAAAAAGGGCAGCATGCAACCATAGGAAGGTGCAAGGAAAGGGTAAACGGTACTAAAATTTTCAATTCCGGTGCCAGATTCAGATGAGAACACTTAACTATGTGTGTAAGAGGGGGATTGAAGGTGTACTTCTTATGTCCGATTTTGGGGGGTCTTGTCGTGGGGGGTCCGTGGAGTTATGGGGTAAAAAGGGCAGCATTCAGCCCTATTTGGTGCCCTGAACTCTAGGATTGAGGTCAGTCTGGAGACTTTTTGGGGCTGTGGGATGAAAAAAGCAACTTGTGAGTTTTTTTTCCAGCTGGGGTAGCATGCAAGGGTAAAAAACACGTTTTGCATAAGGGGGTTTTGCAACAGGGGCACCACGTGCACCTTCTTCCCGCACCCAGGAACAGCATAGAGCACCCTCCTCACCTTCGTTCCGTTCATCATGGTCTCGGAGGTGTGATTTAGGGTCAAATCGAGACGTTTTGGGTATTTCTGAGTGAGGGAATCCTCATTGCTAGCGTGTTTGCGCGTTGGGGGTCGGTGACGGTGTTGTCGGGGGGTGTGTGCTATCGGTTTTTGGGGCATGGGTGAGAAGCTTGCCAACAAGTTCTTCTTTGAAGCTCGGGAAGCCATAATTTTTGCCACATTCCCTGCTCTTCTTCCAGATTATGGAGGGGTTGGCAACACAGCTTTCCAGGACCCAATAAAAAACGACCATGGTCCACTTCCGGGTTTTCATATGCCGAACTCCAGTCCCCTGGAGCTGGTCTTGCAGGTCAGGGGTCGACAGCAAACCCTTAGGAGTCGACAGTATGCATGACTAGGTCCTGTGTTGTGGACTTCTTGCTGAAAATGTTGAAATTCGCCAGGTAACAGTTTTATGAGTCGCATGTAGCGATTACCTTGATGCCCACCGAGTTGCTTTTTCGTGGTGCCATGACTTTTATTGTTGGCGGGATAACACTGTCGTCAACAGACAACCACTTGCCAGGGGTCCGCACAGTCCTACACCGGTTGACAATGATGTCAAGAAACCTGCGCATGAGGTGCAGTTTCAGGCCTTCCAAATGCTTTCCAGGTTGTCAAAGGTGAGGTAGCGCTGTATGTCAACGAATCGGTTTGCCCATTTTCTCAAAAGCCGGGATGGTTAAATTAGAATTTGTTGTCCAGTAGCTCTTCATGTTCGGTGCCGAGCGTAAACCCATTAACAGGACCAACCCAAGCCAAATTTTGTACTCTGGGATGGAAAGATTCAGATTCCGCTGTTTTTTTAACCGAAACGACCGTTCGTGGAAGAAACTATGAGCTCAAGTACCGCGTGTGTAAAAAAAAAGATTAAAAACACCCTCCTCATTGGCCGCTTCACCTAGAGGTGTCCTAAGCCCACCTTTTTACGGAAATGATATGTTTCGGGCCTTTGGGAGTATTTCTCCCACCCAAGCATCGTTTCCGGCCCCTCTTTGACCGCCTCATCGTCTTTTTCTTCTTTTTCTGACCAGTCGGGGAGACTCACGTTTTCGCTGCTATTTTGACCATCTGATTTCATTTTAAGCCAACCCTGCTGGTTTCAATTAAAACAAAACTTTTAACGCAAAATGTAGTTCCAAGACAAAATAAACCGCGCAACAATGCCATATTTTGAAGTCCAGGGGCCGTGTTCAAAAAAAAGTACTTAGCGAAAAAGCAAATTTTGAAATAAGGACAAAAACGTCCGCGCGGGCGTTTAGGGGTTATAACTATATGCAACTTGTGCCGAGCAAAACTTTCGCAGCTTTTTAAAAATCTTTTTTGCTCGACAAAGACATATAGTCATAAAGAATTATTTTTTTTTTTCTCTCCCCTCAGCATACCGTTACTGACGCACCCCAACCTGCCAAACAATCTCTGTCCAAAGAAGCCATTAGCGCCTTTTTTTTTTTTTTTTTTTTTTTTTTCCTCCTTCCCATTATGATACCTGGCTCACTACTTCAAAGAGCTCGTCGGCGTTCATGTTCGGCTTGAACATGCTCTCACAGGTCCCAAGCAGTGAATCTTGCGTAGTACCAGTGACAATAAAGTCCTCTGGAGCAACATGGCTACCAATACAGTCAAAGCCCGCTACGTACGACTGGCCCTTTTCATCGATACCTGCAACGACAGGCTCCACGAAAAAGCTGCCGAAACGGTGGGAGTAGAGGAGCTGGAAAAATGTAAATTAAAAAAAAAAAAAAAAAAAGATTCCCATACGTTGCCCAGCATGGATGTAGCGGACTTCACGGGCATTTCTCTTTCTTCGCGCAATCGGAACATTTTCATCCTGAATTTTATCTTGGCGAGCAGCGTTTGGTTATCAGTCTCAAGGCCTGGGAGGCCCACGAAGACCCTGCTTCCTACCTGGTGGTGCTTTACATTGTTTCTTCCAATAGTGTTGAACTGGGTACCGAATCTGTTATCACTCGCTATCGCCACACACCCGTCGCCCTTCATGGCCACCATGGCCCCTCCGTTGTACGCAAAAATCGACATTTTTCTTTCCCCGCCCCCTTTCCTGTTTTTCAAAAAAAAAAAAATCTTTTTTTTCTTTTCCATCTCAAAATACATAAAAACAAAAAAAAAACAAAAAAAAGGTAGTCGAGGGGGGTGCGAGGGGAAGGATGGGGTATACCAGGAATTTGGGAAAATGAAGGGGGGAGTGATTATTTCTTTTTTTTTCTCACAAAAAAAAATAAAATTGTTGTATGTCATATTGTTTGGGACAAATGGGGGGGGAGGGGGGGGAGAAAAAAAAACACAAGAAAAAAAAAGTAACAAAGGGGGGAGCGGAAGGGGGTTGTGAATTGGGACATTGACTGATCGCAAGGAAGGGGGGTGTGTGTGGAATTGTTTGCATACCTCCCACTGTTGTTGGGGTTTTTCTTTTTTCTTTTTTTTTTTTTTTTCCCCTCTTATTTGTTGTTGAAATCTCGGTATCAAGCCGAATATTACAGAACAAAGGCCCAGTATTGTGAGGTTACTGGGGGAGGGTGGGTACTGGGGGGAGAGGGCATTCTTTCATGTTTCCCACCCCCCCTGGATTTTCTCCTTTATTTTTTATCCATTTTCTTTTATTTTCTTCTTCTTTTCTTGTTCTTCTTTGTACCCCCCTCTCTTTTTTTTTTCCCATTCTTTTAATTTGTGTGGTTCAGGGCTTTAGGCTTCCTGAGCCAGGGGTACTTCTCTTAGAGATACAGGGGAGGAGGGGGAGAATAAACAAAAAGGTTGCTCCTTTCGGTAAT
Source organism: Diplonema japonicum (assembly GCA_964019335.1). Lineage (NCBI taxonomy): Eukaryota > Euglenozoa > Diplonemea > Diplonemida > Diplonemidae > Diplonema > Diplonema japonicum. The sequence continues at coordinate 535,886 of OZ025655.1, forward strand.
TCTATCAATATAAAAAAAAATAAAAAATAAAAAAAGAAGAAAGAAAAAAAAGGTCAGAAAGAAGAAGAAATAAAAAAAAAAAACTAAACATTCAAGGATTGCGTTTTCACACTCAGCTTGTTGTGTGGCTTTAAAAGAAAACAAAAAACAAAAACAAAAAAAATAGGGACGAAAAGGTGAACAAGAAAAAGGAGGAGGAAAAAAAAAAAAAAAAAAGGGAAAAAAAACGCACTGAGACATAAATAAAAATAAAGAAATCCTGATACTTCTAAACAAAAAAAAAAGAAGAATAATTGAATTCTTTTTTTTTTTTTTTTTCTCTTTTTTCGAAGGCTTATTCTTAGGTCGGGTTGCAGAAACTTGACAGGAGTCTTGCTTCCTTTTTTTCTTTCTTCAATTGGCTCTTTTTGCCATTTTCTTTCATAAGGGGAGTAGCACATAACACTACTTAACTTGTCACCACTTAACCCAAGGATGTCCCTCAACCTTCCTCATACCTCCTGCAACCATAGATGAAAAAAGAAAAAGAAAAAATATATTTTCGTACTGAACACAGAAAGTGATGTTGGGGAGGGTGTAGGGGGATCTCTTTTCTTTTTTTTTTTTTTTTTTTTTTTTCTCACTTTAGATAATGCTCTAGTTACGTTTGCTTTACGACTGCTCCCACCCCCTTCTTTGTTTTCCCCTTAAAAAAGGGGGGAGGGGGAGAAGGGATTTTTAATAGGTTTCTCAACCACATTATTTTTTTTTTACTTGATAAAAGACTTAAAGAGGGGGGGGGTCACAAAGAAGTCCCCTTGTCAAGGGGAAAGAAGAAGATAAGGATAAGAATTAACAGAGCATGCACAAGGGGAAAGAGGGAAGACAAAAAAAAAAAGAAACACTCAAAACGAGATTAAAAAAGAAAAGAAAAAAAGGGGGGGGGAGGACCTTGCATTTTTCTTCTTTGAGTTGCCATTCTCCGAAACTCGCAAACCCGATTTCCTTGAGACTCTACTTTTTGCAGTCTCACCCCTCCCCCCCCCCCCCCCCCGTCCCTTTTAAAGAAGAAATCGTATTCGGGGGGGGGGGGGGGGGGGTCTCTGTCAATTCTCTTTTTTTTTTCCGGCATGTACAAACAACGGCCAGTTCCTCTTTTTCTCTTTCCCCTGACCATACCATAATTACTTTCCGAACCTTTTTTTTTTTAAAACCCTCATTTAATTTAAGCCTCTTTCATTTCTTTTTTAGTTTTTTTTTTTTCAAAAAAAAAAAAAAAAACGGAGAAGAAAAAATTCTTCCCTCTCACCAAAAGAAAGTGCTTCTTTTTTTTTTTTTTTTTTTTTTTTTTTTTTTTTCCTCCCTGGTCAAAACAAGCTCACGATGTAAAGGTTCCCAAAAAGGTCCCCGAGAGCAATGGAGCGACAGCCAGACGAGATTTTAGTAACGGGCGACCTCGTGGTGATGAAGCAGTATTCAGTACCATCTGAGATATTGAGAAGCTGCACCGTTCGGTCGGTCTTGCCAATTGCAACAAGCCCTCCCGGTGCCACCGCAGCATGAGTATGCCGCACGCGAGAAGACGGATTTTTTCGAATACTCTCCAAAACAGATTTCGGAGTGCAAGCGACGTACGGTGCATCAGTACCGAGCAACCGGGTCCAAACTGGGTCACCCTCACCTCCCACATCCCAACAGCACACAGTTCGCTCATCGCATGTTATAACAAATTTTCCGTCAGGTGTGTACCCCAACGCACGAATTGGGGTGGAATGCGCGTCTATTTCAAGAACAGCTTCTCCTGTTCTTGCATTCCATATCATAAGCCTGCCCTCAAAGGATCCGCTTGCAACATGCTTGCCTGATGGGGAGAAACAAATGCTGGTTATACCGCAGTTTTGTTCAGTGTACTTTGCGATCATCTTGCCGTTGTGGATGTCGTAAACGAGAACGCAGCCGTTTATGTTGCCCTCATCGTCGAACATTTCCACGCCAACAGCGAGGAGCTTGGAGTCGGGGGATATCCTAACTAGGATCATGCGGACCTCACCGACATCGTCGTCTGAAAACGTCATCGTCTTCTTAACCCGAAACGTGTTCATATCCCACAACAACACGCTTTCCATTCTGTGAACAGTCGCAAGCTGCGAGCCATCAATAGTGAACGAAGCATCAACAGCGGAATCGTAACAATCCTTCCGCCTGCCGTCTAGCGATCCACAGATAACTTGTTGTCGTATATCTGTAACACGTGCTGACGACTCTGACGATCCTATCGAAGCGTCGGTGGACACTAAAAGCCAGTCGTTTGGTGACAACACAGCGACACGGATTGATTTTGGATGGCCTCTTACCGCGGTTACTCTAATCCGTTTAACGGTAACTGGAACAGAACGGGAGATTAGGATGTTAGTAACTTCTGAAGCATCTTCTGCGTCTGCGATTTCATGTTCTCTTGCACGGTCGATTCCGATGGCGACCTTGCCGAAATCAGTGTGGATGGAAACGGGTATTGCGCCAGGTCTTTTTTCAATGGTGCGTTGTCCTGTTATGAGATTCCATAGTTGTTCCTTCATGGATGGGGCGGTGGTGTGGGTGATCGAGTGGTGAACATCTTCGTTGGAGTGGCTGTTTGACTGGCTCGTTGATTTTGAACGAACAGACGGTTCTTCTTCGTCATGGTGTGTGTCCGGTAAATCCGAATATTTTATACCCTTTCTATGCTTGCTCACCAAATTGCTTGTCGTGTACTGTGGAACGTGTGCTTGCGACGGAACCGTAGTCTGCACCTCGTGTTCCTCACAGTTCCCAACAACCTTCTCCTTTTTCGTGTTTTTAATGTCATCGTGTTTATAATCCAACGCCCTGCCTTTTTCCTCCGCGCTTGCACCACATCCCATTTAGGGTTTGGGAAAAAGAGGGAAGAGGAGAAGCGGAATGCAGAAGCGAAGAGAAGGGGTGGGAGAAAAAAAAAATGGGATGGGATTTAAAAAAAAGGGGGGGGGGAGAGAGGCGCTTTTTTGCGGTGTAACACGTGTGTTGTGTGTTTGGTCTTTGTGTGTAGCACACACACACACACCCCACCCACCCCCTCCCTCTTGCCTGTGGGTGTGATTGATGTGAGTTTTCTTTTTTGTTGTTGTTGTGAAGGTATAAGAAATGCGAGAGAAAAAAAAAAATGAAACTGTTTTTTTTTTTTTTTTTTTTTTTTTTTTTTTTTTTTTTGAGATTTTCTCCCCCTTTTATACGGAATCGCTTCTTTTTTTCTTTTCTTTCTTTTTTTCTTTTCTTTCTTTTTTTCTTCCAGTGACCGAAGAGGTTGAAACTCCTGATTATCAAATTACTAGATATCAAAAGGAAAAAAAAAAATCCAGTTCCCAGTAGTTGAGTGGAAAATAATTATTTGTTGGAAAAAAAAAAGGAAAAAAAAAGGGGGGGATGGTTAGGGGCTAGAGAACAAACCAAAGGTTTAGGCCACAAGAAAGAAAAATCCCACGTTATCTTGGACTGCAGGAAACCACAGGCAGTGCTTTAGCAGAATCTTCTGAGAAAGTTCTGTGCCGGCCAGCTGCCACTCACCACAGGGGCTTTCGCAACAGCAAAAACTTCTTTCTTTCTTTTTTGAGAAACTGTTAACTTGACCAGTCTACGGAATGCCCAAGGCCTATTTAGGAAGAAGAGGCTTCTTATCCAGTCCCCTCGACTAGGGGCGGATTTTGAGCATTTCAGGGGGATCAAGTTACACCCTTCTTTCTTTCTTTTTTTTTTGTTTTTTTTTTTTTTTTTTTTTTTTTCCGAACGTCATTCCGGTGCCCAGAAGGGGCCAAAAAAAAATGGTCAAAAACTAAAGTACAACTTTGGGGGGAAAAAAAAGGGGGGGTTTTTTTTTTTGTCCCCTCTCTGAGTTCCAATAAAAAAACTCGGATTTTTTTTTTTTTTTCCCCTCCTTGTTTTATTTTTATTTTTTTTTTAGATTTTTCTTACCAACATCAGCAGCAATACCCCGGTTCCCTTCGTGTTTCATAAACATTGCAAGTGCTCCTCGCGATCGGAGGCCTACATGAGTTCTTCGTCTTTACCAACTCCCAACCCTTACTGTTCGTTTCTGAACAGCAGACAACTGCACAAAAAAGCTCCCCTTCTTTTCTTCGAGAAAAGATAGAAAAGAAAGAAAGCTAAAAAAAAAAAAAAAAAAAGAGGGGAAACGATTCCCCAACGCCATCGAAAGCAAACCCTCCTAGAGGGCAACAGGCAGGTAGAGAAGGAAGAAAGGAGAGGAGGTGTGAGAAGAAAAAGGAAAAAAAATAGGGGAGAGAAGAAAAAAAAAAAAGATAGAAACCTCTGAACAGCCAGTTGACGGCTTTCTTTTTTTTTTTTTTTCTTTAAATTCTTCTTTACCACAAACACAATAATGCATACTGCAGCATATGTCTAATTCAGAAAGTTTTCAACATCAACAATACAATACAGTAAGGAAGCATGTACAAAAAAAAAATAATAAAAGAGGACAAAAAAAAAGGGGGGGCATTTAAGAAAAAGGTTTGCTTTTTTTTTTTTTTTTTTTTTTTTTCACAGCCGAGCACAGGGCAAACCTTTGTCAGTACCTCGAAGGGAGGTGTTGAGGGTGTTGGGACCGTCCAGAGACGTGAGACGAAAGCTCCATGACTTCGGGCAACGGATCGTAAGCAGCTAGATTCTCATCTTGTCGGCGCACTATTCTGGCCAACGAAGAAGGACAAGCACTGTACATGAGCTCGTCGGTCCCCATTCTATCGGTGTGTCTACTCCACTCGGACACGAATTGGCTCCAGAACTTCCCTTCATGGTTGCTGAACTCCTCCTGAGGGCGGCTTTGCGCCCTCCGCCGCCTGTTGGACCTGTCGCCCTGGTGGTCGCTGCGGTGCCCCCGATGGTGCCGTTCCCTCCGTCTGTCCGAAGAAGGCGTTCTGCTCGTCACAAAAGAATCCTCCGTAGATGTGAACTCCCTCATGTTGTTGTCATCATATCCTTGATAAGGATTTTCGTAGCGTTGATGTGGTTCATGATGATGATGATCCTGAGGGTGGATGTCGTCTGTTGGCGGCCGTCCCCCTTGCCCCATTTCCTGTAAAGTGTTGTACCGACCGCAAGACGGGCATTCTCCTCCAAAATCCCCCGACAGGATCTTGCTGACCTGCTCGTCGCTCAACTCGTTCATAAATGTTGCCAAATGGTTTAGTTTCTTCACTTGGTCCAGTGTGAGGTTCTGTAGTAGCTCTCGGACTTTTTCCTTGTCTGCCTGCTCGGATGTTTGCTCCTCAAACCCAGCAGGTTCGTATTGGTACTGTTGCTGTTGTTGTTGTTGTTGTTGTTGTTGTTGTTGTTGTTGTTGCTGCTGTTGTGGCGGGTCTTCTATGCCCTTTACTAAAATGAACTCACCGCTCTTCAACCCCAGCGCCTCGGGGGTCATGTCTCCTGGTAGCTCGGACCCGACCGCCCCGTTCTTGAACGTGAAAAACCGGATCCCGTTCCTCCCGATGCTCTCCATGTAGCTCTTCCCCAGGGTCCCCGTCAGACTCGTTATCTGCGGCTTGAACGCCAACGTCTTCTTCCCATCCACCGACCATGGGAACGACTTCACCCCGCCCTGTGTTTAACAATGCCATGTTTAACCATAAGCATACCTTCAAAAGCCCATAGGCCGATGGCTCGACGGTTACCGTTATTATCATCGACCTGCGTGTGGTGAGCAAGGATCAGGAGGGGAGGGGAGAATAAAGAAAAAGCGGTGTAAATTTAGGTTAATAAACATCAGGGCGGTGGTCCTTCGACCATTTGGTGAGGTCTGCGTTGAGGGCAGTGTACGCCTCGCGGACTTCGTAGATCCTTCGGGAGAGGCGGATTTTGGCCTCGGCGACGGGGCGCAGGACGCTGAGGTTGATGAGGAAGGACATGAAGTAGCTGCCTGTGACGACCCAGATTGCGAGGAACACCATCGAGGACTGGTTGCTGTCTGCCACGCTGTACACCTCGTCGTGTGCCGTCGCAACGATCATGACAAGTGCCTTCCCACGTGACTCTAGTATGTCGATGTCGACGGAATAGGAGTCGATGCTGCTGTCGTACCGAAGCGAGACGGTGCCGGCTGGAGACTGTCTGATGGTCCTCACCAGCTGTGCATATCCACCTGGGAAGCGTCCCTGGAGCAGTCTCCCCAGCCCTGCCACCCATTCATCATCGCTCTCATGCAAATACAGCCTGCTCCCATTGTCTCTTACCAACGACATCTCTCGACTCCCCGCCACCACAAACCCTGCATCTTTATAAACACATATTCCTTCTTCTATTCTGCAGCTCTCGCTCTCCGTTACGCAGCCACCACATATCTGCTGCCGCTCGTACTCCCTTGACACGGGATACACCCCGCCCCCCGAGTAGTCGCTGAACCCCGCGTCTAACAGCAGCTTCACGCTGCCCTTCGACGAGATATGTGCGTTAATATTGAAATCAAATGTGCCAGACATAACGAAGGCACCCACAATAAGACGGCCGTGGGTCGTCACGCAAGCGTGGCCTACTTCGCTAAACGGGAAACGGTAGAGCGTGGTCCAGTTGAGCTGTGAAGCCGTTGCGGGCCATTGTGCGGTCATGAGTGTCCAGGGCTGGGTGGTCAGATCGAAATGGGTAGCTTTGGTGTAACCGCTGCTGTCGTTGTACGTGATGGTGGTGAGGTTGGGGGGTTTGTACCACACGTGGGAGAGTTCGTTGGCAGCCACCATGCTGTCCTTGTCGAGGTTGGCGATGAAGACGATGGTCGAGAACTTGTCGAGGTACGACGAGTACTGCGTGAGCTGGTTGGCCACCTGTGCGGGGTCTTTCAACTCAGGGTCGATGAGGTTCTGGGTGATCTTGCCGACGACAGTAAACACAGCATGTGGTGCCTTGACGATGACGTCTGAGAGGTGTGTCTTCAAAGAGGCCAGCTGCCGCTGGCGGAGCAGGAACACAAGCTCATCCGTCGTACTGCTAATTGCGCCGTGTGCCGCAGCAACTGCTGTGATACCTATGACAATCACAAACATCGACGGAAGTGTGAATAGCAGCTTCATGAGATGACGCTTCCTCTCCCTCGGCTTTTCACACCATGTCTCCTTCCTTTCCAGCGAACACCGTTTGCACACATCATACCCACACTCTTCACATGTAAGCTGTGCATCCCCCTTCAGGATCACCTCCCCGCACCTATCGCACTGCCTGTTGTTGTTGAACGCGGTTGTCTCGAACACCTCATGCCCCTCTGGGCACTTCACCCCTAGGAGCTCTTCCGCCTCCTCGGACATTTCCTGTCCTCTGTGAGAGTCTCAGAAATGAAACGAGAATTTATGAGAAGGGGGGAAAAGAAAGAAAGAGTGGTTTAAAGATAGTTAAAGCTCCTCATCGATCGGTGTAGTTACTGTATTCTTCTTCCTCTTCACTCTGCGGAGCATGGCCTCCAGCTCGTTTATGATGGAGTGCAGGATTTCCTTTTGGGTGGATCGGTATTCTACCTGGTAACATTTTTTCTTCTTTTGTCACTTTATTTTTAAACATACCGCAGCCAGTGCAGCGCCTGCCAGCCTATCCGAGGCGAGGAGCGCAAGGTCCTCCTCCAGGGATGTGGTATAAGTGGTCGAGAGGATACGGGTGAGGTGCTTTATGGCGGATTTCAAGGATTTGGATTTATGTTTTCCGCAGGACCACAGAGCAGATGCTTTTGATGAAGGATTCACAGTGGAAAGGCACGCGAGGCGCTTTTCCGGAAGCGAGCGAACAGCGTGGTAGAGCAGAAAAGAAGGAGCTGCCTCACCATTGTGCAGGCAGACCTGATTGGGGGCGGAAACCGACCGTAAAAATGAAGTCTTCACAGAGGGAAGCGCATCAAAGGTGTACTGGTAGCACTCGTAAGGGTTCTGTTCGGGCACGAACCCATGGTAGGCTAGATATATGTAGTTTGTGTTGTCGCCGTACGACTCATGGAGCTCCACGTTCCCCACAGCCTCCCTGTCGCTGTACACGAGGGCCGACCCGTCGGGGGATATTTCATGGTATTTTAAGAATTTTTGCGATCGTTTTCCGGTTGCCGTTCTGAAGTTGTAGGCGCTGTCCTCGGAGTCAGGGCGATGATTGAACATTCCTGCAACAGGGACGAGGTACTCCTTGCCCCGCATGTGCCAAGCTCTTGTGGAGAGAACGGATTTCGCCCATTTGTACTCGGTATCCGAAACAGGGAAGGTTTTTTTAAAGATTGCGTACTCGGTTGATGTTGTGCGCTGGAGTCTTAGGATATCGTGCCTCGTTGCAACGGGTTCCACCAGCTCGAGGTCACGGGGTGTGAAATGGATTCCGTTCTGAAATGTCTCAGGCAGCACTTCGAGCCATGCCGCCCATTCAGATTCAATACCCTTTTGCTTCTCTATGAGCAGCCATGCGATAAGCTTGTCCGAATCCGATAGTTTTCTGTACATTTCGATGTTTTCTCCTTTTTTCATGATACTGTCTGCAGATAGAACCCACCTTCCAGGGATCTTCATGACCTTTTCACGATCTCTCACGGCCGTGGTTGTGAACACGCCCCTTCCCCATGACTCGGTGTTCTTCACCTCTACCTTTCTGTTTGTAGGATCTAAGTTGTGAAACCAACGGTTGAAAGCGGCGCCTTGATCACTTCCGACCACCGTTCTTGCTAGTATTGAAAACAGGACAAACTGTGTATTCATTTTTTTCTTTTTTTTTTTTTTCTTATTGTGTTTTCCTTTTCCTGCTGAGCTGTGGCAACGACGAAAAAAAAGGGAAAAGAAAAAGAAAGAAGACGCATTGCCATGGTCAGCATTTTGTAGAATAATAATAGAAGTTGTAATAAAGAGAAGTTTTTTTTTTTGAAAAGTACCAGAAAGGAGAAGAAATAAACAGGGGGAGGGGGGGGTAATTCGTTCTTTTTTAGAAAAATAAAAAACTGTCACATAGCCCTAAAAAAAAAGGAGGTTAAACCAACTATTCACTATGGTGGGGACAGAACAGCCCACCAATATAGGGGGGGGGGGGGGGGGGGGGGGGCAGAACACGTACACCGTGGAGGAAAAGGATGCTTTCACGAAGCTAATGATTCTGTCAACATCTACGCACGAAAAAAAAACCGCAAAAGGTAGTTTGACTTTCCCAACACCTAAGGGGTCCAAGGTTGCGGTTCGCTTCACTGTTCAATAAGCGAAGACAGGATCAGATTCTACCCGAGATTTTTTTTTTTTTTTTTTTTGAAACCCACCCCTTTGCCTTGTTCTCGTTGTGCTGAATGACATCCCTAACAGGGCAACACGCACGGTTCCTTCTCACTTTGACTCGCGCAAGGGAAGGGATCGTCACACCTGGGTCATAGGTTTCAAGACCTTGGTCCTGCTGTCCAGGGGGGACAAAAAAAAGAAGGGGGAAGAAGGGGGGGGGGGGGGGGAAACCGCAGGTAAGAGACAGCTTCATCTTTTCATTTCTTCATTTTTTTTCTCAAGAGCAGCCGGGGAAGAGAGCAGGGCAGAGTTGTACATCATCGCGATTAGGGGAGTCGCCTCTGGGCGGGAGGGGGGCAACATTAACCTATCGCTCCACTCTTTTGCTTTCTCTTCTTTTTTTTTCCCCCCCTTTTCTTGTCGCCCACCCCCAGCACCCCATTTTTTTTTACAGACAACTAAAAAAACTGAAAATAAAAAAAATACAAATAAAAAAAACAAAAAAAAACACGAAGAAACCCCCAACAAGGAGGAAAGGAGGAAGTGCATCATAATAATAAAAAAAAGAATATATAATCTCGCTTCCTCCACCCACCCTCCCTCCTTCAGTCCACAAAAGTGTATCTATAAAAGAAAACGGGGAATTATGGGGGAAGGAAATTTGGTCGATAAAAAAAAGGGGGAGGGGGGAGGTAGATTCGCATTTGTTTTCCTCCCTTTCTTTTTTTTTTTTTTTCTTTTTTTTTTTTTTTTATTCCTCGCAATCCAAGCCTGTTTCGTGCATGTCGCTTACCCGGATTCCGGACACTGTGGCCTCTTCTTGGAAGTAGTCCTCAGACCGAGCAGACATCGGGGATCGTGTATCGGGGGGAGGGGACGGCAGTGTGGACAATGTCGAGGAGTTGGGAGGTGACGGAAGACTGGACGGCGGGGAAGGCACACCATCGACCGGTTTGCTTAGGTCTCTTGCGGACTTTCCTCGCCAAATTGACTGAATCTTCTGAGCCGCGAGTGCCAAATGAACCGAGGTCGGTGTCCCATGTCCTATTGTTGTAACCTTCAAGGAATCTTTGAAGAGCTCCCTCCAGCGACGGTCGTACACCTCGTCGAGTTCCTTAGGTAGGTACACATTCCCATCGACAAGAACCTTCCCACAGCACACCATGACGTCCTTGATGTGGACTTTGCCTCTTGTTTCGGTCATGTCTCCTGCAATTCTCGTCATTTTCTCGTTTTTCTGTTCTTTGCTCCACTCTGGTTTGAATCCAAGCGGCAGCCCGACTGTCGTGAGGAAGCCTAGTAGCCGGGTTGTTTCCAGCTCGCCGCTCCCCGTGGGGTCGTACCTCTTCCAACATGCGATGAAGTGATTCACTTCCGGAACCGTTAGTAGCAACGCCTCCTCTTCTTGCGCTGTGAGGAAATCCTCCAGAATTACAGCAATGATCAGGTTCAGGATCACAAACGCGCCACCGAGGATGAACGATATGAAATACACGCGTGCCCAGTTTGGGTAGCCGCACGTGTCGAGGTGTTTGTCGCAGGCAGGGGGCTCCACCTGGCAGTCGTGCATGATGCCCTGCCACCCTTCGCCCGTCGTCATCCTGAATAGTAGCAACACCGCATCTTCAAAATGGTCGAAGTTCGCTTGTTCTGTAAGATATTGGCCTCGCTCTACCTTCGCGAACATCTTGACCCCGACAACTGCGTACAGAAAGAAGAAGATGGCCAGCAGCCCCGCCACATTCAGTAAACCACGCAGCGACAGGATCAACGTTCTGATGAGCGTCCTCAACCCGCCCGCTACCCGCACCGCCCGCAGCAACCTCGCTAACCTCAGGATTCTAAACACAGACAACGCAGGTCCGTCGGTATAAGTTATATTCATCACAATACCCAACACGGAGATAATCAGCACCGAAAAGTCGAACTTGTTCCAGTGGTCTGACATGTAACCTGTAGGGGACAGGGCGATGAGCTTCATCACCGCCTCAACGAAGAAGATGATGACAAACATAATGTTTGCGATGAGGAGGCCCATGTCCCATGCGCTGCCCTGCCCGCTGTGCTCCATGGCCATCACGATAGTGTTCAGCGCAATGCACAGCATGATGCCCTGGTCGAACCTGTCGTCGAGCACGAGGTTCGTCACGTACAGCGTAGCTCTCCCAGCATTGATGTGCCTGTTGAGTGGCTTCATCGTCGTCGTCATGATCTCCAAGATTTGCTTCCATTCAATCTGGTTGGGCGACAGCGTCTGGGTCAGGCCGTGGGCACTCGTTGTTCTGTGCTGCCGCTCGTACTTGTCAACAAGGACACCTGTGAACAAGTTCACAAGGAAGAAGGCACCCACCACAACGAACACGATGAAGTAAACAGCCATCCAAGGTCGGTTATTCTGTACCAGAGCGTGTTCCTGCTCACCACTGTCCATCCCCAGGTACATAACCTCGATCCAGCCCTCCAGTGTAGCTATTTCAAACAGCGTAACCAACGCAGTGCCAAGGTTGTCGAAGTTCGACTTGTGCGACACCCACCGCAGGTTTCTGCTTGGTACAACAGGCGAGGCTGTCATTTCACACTCGCGCTTCGTTTTGATAAACGAGTGGTCACTCCACACTACGTCCGTACAAGCATAGAATCTTCCCGCAAAGAACTGAACGCCCATGATCCCAAAGATGGTGAGGATCAACGTCGAGATCACGATGACATGGGAAAGGGACGGCAGCGACGCCAGAAGGGACTGCAGCACAAGACGCATGCCGTGGGACTTGGCAACGGCGCGAAGGGGCCGTAAGGTGCGCATCATGCGGACAACTTCAATGGCACCGACGGCACCGCCTGAGAGGTCCGCCTCGCGGAAGACGATCGACAGCAACGCACAGCAGACGATGAAGAAGTCCAAACGGTTCCACGCGTCACGCCGCAGGTAGCAGCACTTGTTGGAAACAAACCCATACGCCACAATTTTGAGGAGGGCCTCTGAGGTGAAGAGCATGGCCACCACGAAGTCGATGGTCTCAAGTGCCCTGGGGAGAGGAGTGTCAGGGGCGGCAAGGGGGTCTTCTAATGTCAGGGCCACAGACGACAGCAGCACAACGAAGAGCACAATGCCTTCAAAGAGCACAGTCTCGACCAACCAGCGGAGTTTCACCCGAACCCAGTGGTCGCCTGCTAGGAACACTATAGGCGCGTACTCCGTCACGAACGACTCAATGGTGCAAAGGTCGTCGTTAGAAGTGAAAGCCATTCGCATGGGAGGCATCAATATGTTCACGTCATGGTCGTTCTTGGTGTCAGGCCCGTCGGGGTGGTCTGCGTCAAAGTTTATTACTGGCAAGTCATGCAGACACCTTGATGCTTTTATAAGCGACTCCCACATGGCCACGCCCTCACTCTCCTCCTTCAGCACGCCCTCGGCGAGCATCAGCTCGATGTCTTGCTTGATCGAGCTCCTGTTCCTTGCGATTGCATTCGACCTGTTCACACCGCAATACTTAAACGCCTCCTCCGCCTCTTTTATTTCTGCTTCTGGCGGCATCATGCTTTCAGCCGGTTGCTTATTTCCCCAACAGCAGCACAGAACACGGAGCTTCTCTACAAGCTTCTTGTCCTTCGCAACATGGTTCTCTTGTTCAGAAAGGTCCATGGCGTCCTCTGCCGCAGCCAACCCGGAGAACAACACGGCAACGAAAAGGTTCAATACAAGGTAGTTCCCCACTACTACTAAGGACACAAAGTACAGCGCGGCTAAGTCGCTTTTCGATCGCATTCCGTTGTACATCACTTTGTTCCAGTCTTCCCCTGTCACCACCGTGAAGACAGTCAGGAGAGACCATCCAAGAGAGTCGAAGTTCTCCCTTGGCCTTCCTGGGCACGTCATGTTCGTGTCGTCGTCACTGGCTTCCAGTCCACAGAAGCTTCCACCAAAGAACTGCATGCCAAGCAATGCATAGATGAAAAGCACCAAGACCAACAGTGCAGTCAACACAGAGGCACCTACGACAGAGTTTTCAAGCGTCTGCACAAAAAGCCAAAGGTCGGGGAACTGCTTCAAGAACTTGAAGGCACGCATGAGCCTGAAAGACCTGAGTACCATGAGGACCCTGATGTCCTCATTGATGACAGGGTTGAAGAGTGACACCACAACTATGACGGCATCGAACACGTTGATCTTGTCACTCACGAACTCCTTCACGGATAGTGCATAGAGCTTGAGAAGAGTCTCCGTCAGGAAGACTGCAGTGAAAACCCAGAAGGAGTACTCCTGAAGGTCAGCAAGCTCCGAAGGCTGCCCATAGTACTCCGTTGCCATGACAAGCGTGTTGATGAAAATAAGGATCATAATGCAGCTGTTGAAACGGTCTGTTTGAATAATTTCTTTGATCCTCATTCTCAACCGCCATTCAGTGATGTGGGCGTCTGTGGGGTCTGTTAAGGCACCGCGGGCACCACACGAAGTAATGTGTCTCATGATAGTGCTGTCGCCCTTCTGGAGATGAGTCTCCTTCAGGACTTTAACGTTGCCTTCGAAGGACGTGTTGATAATAGCAAGCGTGAGGTTGACGATGAAGAAGGTCCCCACCAGCACCACGAAAATGAAGTACACAGATGCGAAGGGTGTTGTTGCGTCGATCACATCGTACATGAGGTCCGTCCACCCCTCCAGCGTGAGGGCCGTGAAGAGCGACAAGATGGCAACCCCTATGTGGTCGAAAGACGTTTTCCCATGATTGGGGTTCTGGTGGTCTCTACATGTGTACCCCCAGTGACACTTGTAGCTGTACAACCTCGAGGTGTCAGATGTGCAAATCCTGTCCTGAGGTTCAAGGGTTCCATCAAGATCGCTGAAGCAGCGGGTGGTGAGCTGGCCTTTCCAGAGCTGTATCGCCATGATACCAAAAATGAGCAAAAAGAGAGAGTACAGAAGCATGACGTCCGCCAGCTGTGGCAGAGATTGGAACAGAGAACTGATGATGATATGCACTTGTTCGACCTTCGAGGCGGCACGCAACGGCCTCAACAACCGCAAAGCACGCAATCCGGATATTGCCACACCTGCCCCAGCACCGCCCGAAGCAAGATCTACGATGATCGTCGTGACAGCAGACACGACAATGACACCATCGACCACGTTCCAAGGGTCCCGCAGGTATGAGAAGCTGTTCTCATATAGTCCAAGAGCAGCGATACGCACACCCATCTCTGCACTGAACGCTGCTGCAAACACGTACTCCGAATAGACAACCACCTTGTTCACGGTGGACATATTGTCCTTGTCAGTCGGGTCCTCCATTGCAAGGAAAACGCAGTTTAGAAAGATCAACGCCAACACGATCCTATTGAAGTGCTTGGTCTCGATGAATTGCGCCATGCGCTGCCGCCAAAGCGGCATGTCCCGCTTTTCATTTGAGATGTTTAGTAGGTATTGAATGGCCTCTGCCCGCACGGAAGCGTCTTCTACGAGTTTCAGAACTTCGACAGGAACGCTTGCAAGGCGGTCGAACTCCGGGTTGCTGACGTCATGCGAGAGGCCTGCCGACCGTCTGACCATAAAGGAGCTGCTTCTTCGCTGCCAGGGCTTTTCTGCCGCAATGCTATGAACCTCAGACCTGGCGTCTGTGGGAACAGAGGTGGGTGCAATGGACATCCTGATGGAGGAGGACCGTACCCACCGACCCCTTTGCTTCTTTCTTCCCGACATTGTTGTGCTGTCGCTTGCCTGCGTTGCAGTTCCCGATGACGGTGAACTTATGTGGTCCCCGCTACTCGTGTTCTGCATGCTTCCCCGCCGCCATTCCGTCGACCCTTGTCGCCATCTTTCAAACACTGAGTGATACGACGAGGGGCTAAGCAACTCACCGGAAGCTCGAGGTGGAAGCGACAATGAATCAGACGTCCTTTGCCCCGCCCCTTCCCCGGACACCCTCTCCGGCGGTGAGACTGGGGACTCCGCTTCCATAGACCACTGAGAGATGCATGTAAATACCCAAAAAGGCTCTTATCCTATTATTCCTTTCTTTTTTTTTCGCGGGAGGGTATCGTATCCTTTCCTGTGGTGGTGCTTTCTCGAACCAATGCGGTACCTTTTGTAATAAAAAAAAGGAGGGGTGAAGGGGGGGGGGGGGGGGGGGAGAGAAAAGAAGAAGAAAAAGAGATTGGGGAGGTTCTTACATTTGAAACGTCCCCTCCCCTTCTCTACTTATCTAAAAAAAAAAAAAAAAAAAAAAAAGAGAAAAAAAAACACTTCCGTTGTCTTCCCTTTTTTTTTTTTTTTTTCTTCTTTTTTATCGTCATCGGTGCAAGTCTTTTCTGGGTCTAGTAGGGATGAGGTCAAGCAGGGTCTGCTCTTCAGGGATAATGATGAGAACCTCTTCGTGGACGGGTGGTGGGGGTGGTGGGGAAGGAGGGGTGACAGGAAGTGCGAACGTGTTGTCAACAGGAGCATGATGATGTGCAGGAACCTTCTGCAGAGGGGCTTGAGCAGGTGGCTCGCTGACACGGGACAACATGGGGTGGAAGGGTTGGGCGAAGGGGGACGGCTGGAAGGGCTGTCGGCCATAAGGAGCACTACCACTTTGTTGGAACGGCCTGTTGTTCGCAGGCAACGCACATTTAAGATTATGCTGCACACCAAACATTTCAAACAGAATTCTCAAATTATCCAACACCCCCGTACCCAAGGGTATCATCAACTCCTTGCCCAACTCAGGCATCCCTAGAATTGACTCACCAGGTGAATATTTCGCAATACTAAATGCCTGCCTCGGTTCCCCATTACACGTGTAACTACAAGACCCTCGTGCCATCATTCTTGGATCTCCCCGTACCACACCAAACATCTTAATATGACAGCCATTCATGCCCGGCTCTTTAAACACAACCGAGGGCTCATGTGAAGGAACCCTCCCGAACATCCTTACCCTTTTCTAGAAACACCCCTTCTGTGATAAAATGCAACACAAAAACAACTAAAAGAAAGAAGAAACAAAAGAGCCAGATGTGTTTTCTTTTTGTTTGTTTCTTTTTTTTTTTTTTTTTTTTTTTAGTCGAAGACTAGCAGACTCACTGGTAGTGCATAAGCAAATAAAGGGGAGTGGTGTAGGAATGGAGAGATTGAATAGAAACGTGGGGAGGAGGCAGCCGAGGAAAGGGGCATCAGCAAAAGATTCTCGGCCGAAGGATATATCCGGTCAAATATCAGCATATCGGACCCCTCAGGGGGCTATAAACGGGAATAAAGATGCGGATTCGTTTTTTTTTTTTTTTTCTAGTTTATTTTACTTTTTGAAAAAATGGAGAAACGCGTTTTGCAGCCCATCATAGCCTAGAGGGGAAACGGGCGGGCGAAGGGGGGGGGGGGGGGGGAGGGAAGCAACAATAAGGAAAAAATAACTGATAGAATAGGGGGTCGTACACATGGCATCCAAGTACTAATGAAAGTAATTGTGCAGCGTGTCATTTTAATTTTTTAAATCTACTTTTCTCTATTCTGTTTTGATGAACAAAAATTGTTTTTCACGTGAGCCCTTCTATATATAAAAAAAAAAAAGAGGAAAAAAAAAAAGAGAGATTTTAAGGGTACCTGCGGTATGTGGCAGGACGCCTAAAAAAACGGAACAAAAAAAAAGAGGGGGCCGACCAACTAAATTGCTTCTTTTTTTTCTCTCTCTTTTATTTTGTTCCTGTTCTTTCAATTTTTTTTTTTTTTTTTTTTTTTTTTTTTTTTGCTCCTTTGCAAACTCCCCTTCTGTGGGATATTTTTGCGCACATAGCCGTTTTAGGGGGAGTTTCAGTGATTCCTCCCTAATGGCGGATGACGCGAGGCAGTGGTGCTCTGTAGGGGTATGTTGAGTTATGTTAAGAAAGCACCACACCAAAATAGGAAGCGACTGCCTCTTGCGTACAGTGGGTGAACCGATGATATCAAACTGTCCCCGTGAACCTCGCCGAAGGCTCTTCGAAGGGCTACCGCAGTCCTGTGTTTTGCGTGGGAATTAAGGAGCATTGAAACATACAGGGACAGAGTGCCTCGGTTGGAGGAGGCGGGGGCCAGGGGAGGGTACAAGAGGGATGCCAACCGACGACAGTGAAACACCGTGACTGCTGTCTTCGGGGCTGGTGAGTAGTGTTCGCTTCGAGAAGGTACCTAGTGAGTGCCTTCTATTCGGTTGCGGGGACGGTGTAGGGTCTTGCTTCTGTAGCCGCTGCGTAATATCAGGGCGGGACATCCTGAGAGCTTCGTAGAGCTCTACTTGAACCGTCCAGATTTCAGCGGGTACAATGTTCTTCACACCATGTTTTGCGTTCTCAGGATTGTCCAGGCGCCTTAACGACTCCTCAACACGCTTCTTGTTATCGTTCGCTTGCTTGCCAGTGTACATTTTCTGCAGTGCGATGGGGCCTGCATGGAAAACAAACTCAGGCGGGGCGGGGATCGAGTCCACCTCTAAACCCAACACCTTCCTCTGCACAGCCTCCTCGGCCTCTATGGCCCGAGCCATCAGAACTTGCCGCTTCCTCCGCCACTCCTTGTGCATCGCATAGTACCTAACAACCGTTTCCATGAACAACGTTGCGACGGTGTCTTTTTGTATCAGCAGGTCAAGTGTGCTGGACTCCAAGGCTCTTCTCATTCTCTCTGATATGGCTTCTTTACTAGAGCTCGATGGCTCGTAAAGCGACAGGCGTTTCGAGCGCTTTGCCTTTGCGTGTATTGTCTCGATTTCATGCAGATCGGGCGCATTTTTTAGCGCTCGTTGATCCCATTTCTTCAGTATCCTCGCAAACATCAAGTTCCGCCTGAACAAGTGCCGCCTGAAGGCACCCTGCAACACGATCACTGACTTTCTAACCTTCTTCAACATCACACCAAAAACGATGCCAGGGTGCACCGTGCTTATCTTCAACCCATGCTTGACGGTCTCAGTTGCCTTCACGAGGTCAACGGACCCAGGATCGCACTTCAAGCTGTGCATCATGACGAACTCAAGACCTGAAAGCCGCGCCCTTGTCTTTCTCGGACCATTTCCCGACATGGAACCTGCGTGTACCTGTAAAAGAAATATTGAAACCCGCATGCGAGAAGCATATAATACTCTTTACTGTACACTAGCGTCTGCGACGTCAGCAAGGGCTCGGGGTGCCTGCCTTCACTGACATGCTAGCTATGCCAAGCCTCTCCGCGGTGGGAGGGTCGAGAATAGGGAGGAGCCGTATGAGCTTTGAGTTCAAAGTCACGGCAGCTGTTCGGATGTTGGGAATTGTATTGTTGTACAGCATGTGCCTTTTATGAGGCGCGAAAGTAGAAGGTGCCATGTTGGGGACATAAATCTGCCTTGCTGCGGACTCAAGCAAAGCCTCGAACTCTGAACTGTCATCCACATCGACAGAGCCACCTATGGCACACCACAGGAGCTCCATTGACTCAGAGGAGCCCGACCCGTGCAGCGTGATCTTTTCCACAAGATCTTCCTTCCACCTAGCATGGTGCTTGGATAACGTCTTGAAGAGAGATTGCCGCAGAACCTCCTCTGCTACAATAGTCGACATCCCCAACCTCCCTGACAACGCTACATTGATGTTCCGCCGCTGCGGGAATTCGATCTGTAAGTCAGGAATGCTAGAGGCAGAGGCCCATGCCTCGTCCCACACCTTGCTTGATAGTTGAATCAATCGATGCTGCAAGCTTCTTGGTTGCTCAGCGTATGGGAAACACGCAGAAACCTGGTCACCTTCTTCGTGCTGAACTATTACTTCTTCCTGTTCCAATTCAAGCTCACTGCTTATCAACCCTGCTATCTTGCTAATTCCTTTTGAAGTCCTTGGGTTGTAGCCTTTTATCTCTACAATCGTCAGTGTTGTGTGTCCTGCATGATATACCTTACCGGTAAGAAGGACGTTAATGGTGTGGGGTGTTCGGAGGTGGATCCTATTACCCTTCCGAGTTTGTTTGAACTCGGGGTGTGTGGAAAGAATGGGCCCAGTGATCTCTATCTGGTTATGGAGGAGGGTAAGGATGGCTGTGGAAGACATGGTCACTGCGAGCATGAAGGAGGACCAGTTCGATGACGGATCGTCGGTAACCTCTGCGTGCACTCCAAGCGGCTCTATCCCGCCATGCTCCAACCAGCTCTTGGGAACTGGGGGTTCTGGGAACTTGGAGTTCTGCCCTGTCTGTGAGAGGCACGCCGTCAGCCGTATCAACTGCAGGCTCCTAATCGTTGCTGCTGATACCAACGCGCTTTTCCACTCCTGGTTTTCTATCTCCCCACGAAGCCGTTCCCTTGCCTCTTCGACATTCGCAGGGGCGTTCTCCACCCAGAAATCACCTCTTCCTTCCCACCATTCGGCCTCGGGTCCTAGGATCCCGAGCAGCGCTTCTTCAAGCTCATCAGCTTCGCCACGTTGGGCACGCTCACTGATCTCATCGATGCAGTTTTGAAAGGCCATCAGCAAGGGTACACATTCCCTGGCAAGATAATGAACTAAAGGGACATAACAAACGATAAAAAATAATCAGGATTTTGTAACCGCTCAAGGTGCGAGGGTTGCAGATGGCGAGAGATGGCTTAGAGCTTGGCATCTTTCTGGAAAGAGGTATTCAGGAAGGAAACAATGTCTTCAAACTCTTCAACGCACGTAGAGTGCGTCAAGTTGGGGTACATTTCCGTCGTTACGTTGGTGAAGTTGTAGTTGCGGAGTCTAGATGCTGCTCTATCAAGGCTCTTAGAAGACACTACGTCATCCCGGTCACCGTGGGCCAGAAAGATTGGTGTGTCGAGCTTTCCAAGGGGTGTGAAGCCTGAGCGTGCGGAGAGGAACGAAGACATGCCAACCACTGCTGCAAGCGGTTCAGCCTCGTTCAAGAGAGTGCCGACCGCCAAGGCTCCTCCCTGACTGAACCCCATGACTGCTACTTGTTTCACATCCTTCTTTTCTTCTCTAACCAATGCTGTGATTGTGTGTGTAACATCCCAACATGTCTGTGACTCGAAATTCCACCAAGAGTGCACCGAGTCGACCATCGGTGCAGATGGAAGAACAAACCTCGTGTTCCTCATCTTTGAAGCGAACCACAGCGCCGCCTCGTACCACCCCACAGCATTGTCGCCCCACCCGTGCAGGATAACGACCGTGTTTTTATGCTCGCATCCCTCGTAAGGGCCAATGAACAATTTCTTCTCCGCCCTGACGGCTCTTTCAATCGGTTTGGCCATTATTATTTCCCCCTTCTTTTTCTCTTTTTATCTCTCTTCTCTCTCGCGTGCCCCTACCTGTGTACGTGTGACGCAATAAAACAATAAAAAAAAAGAAGAATAGCTAAACATGCTCCACAGCTACTGGTCATAATGCCCAGTAGCCTCAGGAGCAGTCCTCCTGGTAAACCAGGTCGAGCATCGTGCTTGATCCCTTGCTCTGGCCGGTTAAAACCTTATTGGTCTCGGATGCGTGCACGCAGAAAAGAATGCCTAACCCCAAGCCACATCGACATCCATGAAGTCATCGTCTGGCGCACGGGCTGGCTCGTCTTGTGAAACATCTTGTGTCTGGATAGGCGCTTGTGACTGCATTAGCTCCGTGAGAGCGGACCACGTTTCGCAGGGGTGGTGTCTTTTCTTCCGTATGACTAGCGTCGTGAACAATCCAAGGAAATCCTTTTCGTCGGGGTAGATTTTGCCCCCTTTGTTCCATAGCTTTTTCTCATGAAGAAGCTCATTGAACGGCGGTGTGCTGTGATAAGTATACACGAACTCTGTAAGGTTCATGCACTCTAGAATCTCAAAACCCTGCTGCTCGGCGTTCCTGAGAACGGTGGTAAGATTGACGATAGGAGTATTCCGGATGTATGGCCGTAGGTCGATTTTAGTCGATCCCGTCCTTGTTTTCACACCGAGGTTTAGAACACCTCCGTATCCCTTGTTTTCCTTGTCGACAACTTCAAGGCGTATCAAACCGCTTTCAAGCACCATCTGCCCTTTAGATTCGACATGAATCTTTCGATGAATCACACCACTGTCAAGCAAAACCGCCACGAAAACGCCACCACTGCGTATCGTCTCACCCACCTGACGAATGAACTCACTGACGAACCTCTCCCGTCCTGTATTTTCAATGATCGCCCTGCTAAATGCGATAACACCATCGTAATTGCCTGTTTGTTCGCTTCCAGGTATGAGGTCGCTTTCATGTGTCGGTTCACCGGCACATCGTATCTCCATTTCTGATTCGAGGTCCAGATCGGTGTCCTTCATTCCATGCACGGTCACTGACTTAATATGTTTCCCGTGTTTCAATCTCTTCATAATCGCGGGGGTTCCTTCCCAGACTAGAACTTTTGATCCTGTAATATACTTCTTAACCATCACCTCATGTGCCCAATCCAATACGAGTTGAGTCTGTTTTCCATTAGCATTGCCAGTAGCCTCTTCCGACATCTCACCACCCAGGTGTATTTCTGAAATCAGTAATTAAACATTATGATAAGTAATCTTCGATTCGATTACTGAAGGAATGTGCTCTGGGACGTGCGAAGAGGCGGGCGAGATGATGGCGTACCTGAAGGCAGGAGCAAGATAGAACACAACAGGCGGCCAGGTGGGAGCAGCAATCTGAGGAGATGGCTAGGAGATTTAACCAGATGGAGGCGGCAATGGTGGCGCAGAACCACACTAATGCACAGGCACAGTACCAGATGGGATCGGCGATCCACGCACAGTCTGCACAGGCTCAAGCCGACCTGGCCCAGGAAATCCAGGACCCCGCCCGCTACCCCAACACCCCGCCCCACCGCGAACCACAACAGCAGGACGCCACCATGAACCAACCGTCGTCGGACGTGTTCCAACCCAGGGTAGCCCCCCATCAAAAGGCTCCTGTCGGCATCGACCTAGACGACCTGCTGATGGCAGACAGGTAGGGTGCGCTGGTCATGGTAGACGATACCACCTTAGGGTCATTTAAAAAAGTATGAACTGCTCAGAAGCAGCTTGAGAAATTGCTTGAACAGCACCGTAGTGCTGACAAGCGGGTAATTGGGTAGTTTTCAACCAGCAATCTCACCATGGCGTCCCTGTTAGGTCATTGCCTATGGCTTCTTCCCGAGCGCAAGGATGCCCTCCCGGAACAATGGGACCAACTCACGTTTGAAACACCAACCCTTATTCTCCCCGTGTTATGTAGCTGCATAGAAAAGAGGAAAATAGAAAAAAAGAATTGATCCGCATGAAACGGAACCGGCAGCCCTTTTCGACTTTCAAGGTTAGGAAAAGGAAAGGATTGGAAAAATAATAAATATCTGCTCTTCCAACTGCAGATCGGATGCACCAGAGATGGTTCCAAAAAAGAGGGAAAGGAAAGAAAAAGAAAATAGCTTGGCTTTGAAATCAGAGCCTGAGAAGAAAAAGAAAATCCAAATCGCAAAAGTCAGAAAATAATCAGGATCCCTCACAGAAAATACAACGAAGGTTCCAAATGTGAGACTCTTTCTTTATTCAAAAAGAGCGGTGGTTTTTCAACACGTTTTTCATTCCATTCGTCTTAGCAAGCTGGAGGGGCGTACGTCCCTCGGACGAGACCACCTCGGTCAGAGCACCGTACTCAAGTAGCAGTTCTGCACATGAACAGTACCCGCGCCTTGCAACGTAATGTAGAGGGGTGAGATCTTGATTGTCTCTGCTGTTGATATCAGCCCCGTTCTCGAGGAGGAAAGAGCAGAGCTCGTTGTTTCCGAGTTTTGCGGCGCAGTGCAGTGGGGTGCGCTCGCCTTTATCCTTGCTGTGAACATGCGTTGAAACAACATCAGGGTTTCTTCGAAAAAGAAACTGTACCCCTTCCATCCAAGCAAGGCTCACTACTTTGTGGAGTAGCGTACCGCCCGTTTTGTCCCTCCACTCTAGGTCGGCTTTGAGAGTCGAAACAAAAACAGCAAAACACTCCTCTTCGCGATGCTCTGCTGCCAAGAAACACGTTTCTTTCTCCAAAGGCATCCCATAATCGAATAGCAACTGTGCCATCTTAAGTCGTTTGGTTTTCGCACAGAAGGACAGGTTACAACCATCGTACTTCTCCCAGTCATAAACGTGCGTCTGTAGCATGTACTCAACTAACGGGAAAGAACACCATTGCACTCCGCAGGAAAGGATGCCGTTTGGGGGCAAGAAAACATGGTCCGGGTACGCTTCCATCATAATCAAGAGTGTGCTTCCCTTGTCTTCTGTTCGTCTTAAACGTAGTGTTGAATAGTCTTTCTTGGGACCAGCGCCAAATCCGAGGTGCGAGAGTTTCAGTTTTGCAGCACCAGCTCGGTCTACTATTACCTCCAACTCTGCGTCATCAACAATGTCTGTCTTTCCCATCAAGCCATCTGGAAGGGGTTCTCCTTCATACAATAGTTTAAAGCACCTCGGGTGCATGTCAAGTTTGTCAGACACCATCTTTCTTAAACGTTTCATGGAAGTGGATTCAACGACCTCTACAGCGCCCACCATAGAACCCTCAACCGTTAAATGCAAAGTGATGGACATGTTTGCCTGTGCCAAAAAAAAAAAAAAAAAGGTGATACTTTCTCGATTAATGCGTGTCATCCTTGCGCAGGGACCATGCTAATCTTCTCTGTATCGATCCAATTTTAACGGATGTTCCATTTCTGGACTCCAGTGAATAAATTTTCTTTAAAGGGGGGTTATCATCGTGTGACTGCATAAATACAAAACGCAGGTATGCCCCGATCCGAACCAATGGCCTCAAATGTTTTTTTTTTTTTACCACCGTATTTTCTTTTACCTCAGGCATGAAATAGAACAAGAAGCAAGAAGTAGAAACACAAAAATGTACCAGAAGGCTACTTTTTAGTTTGCTGTGCCTGCATCGTTTTCCTGTTGTTTTTTTTGGTTGAAAAACTTGTCAAAATAAAAGGGGGGGGGGGGGGGGGGGGGAGAAATAGAAAGCACCGAAATCGAATCAGTGTAACCTCGTGCGAAAGGGCGCAAGGACCCAGGCAAGGCGTGTTCTCGAGGAAAGGGGAAGTTCAACTCATGTGTCTTCGGGCAGGGCAGTCTGAGCAAAGGCACTGAAATCGAATCGGTGTGACTTCCGAGTGAGATATTGGGAAGGTAATACCCGAAAGGGCCTGTGTGGTTTAAAATATTTCCTAAGAAGGAGGCAACTTCTTTAGAGGATCCCCTTTCGCGACCAAATCGGAAGGACCAGCCACTGACCCCTTCCTTTTTTTTGTTCCCCGTACACATACTTATTGAGAACTAATGTGTACTCAGGATTCGAGGTTTGGTGTACAATTCCTAAAGGGTCCACAACATTTGCCAGGGTACCGAGGAAGCCCATGGTTCACTGCCCCACCCTGCCCCCCTTTAAGCTGTTTAATGATTTCTCTTTTATGACATCTGCGTTGAAATACCATCTTTTTCTTACTAAGAAACAAAACAAAGTGGGGATATTTTGCAGGTGGGGGGGGGGGGGGGGGGGAGGAATAAAACACAAACATAGCTCGGGGCAGGGGATGGGGTTTTTTTTCTTTTCTTCGGCTGATTTATTTTTATATGGTTTTTTCTTCTTTTTTCTTTGCGGCTTTTTTGCAGCATCTAACGGGAGGGGAAGAAGGGAGCCGAGAAAAGTTTCACGGCAGCCAAGAAAAGAGCAAGAGAAAGAAAAAGAGGAGGGAATAAAAAGAAAAAAAAAAAAGAAAAAAAAGAAAAAAAAAAACGTTTGGTGACACCCGCTGAGCTCAGATAACCTCAGTCCGGGCATCAAGCCTAACCAGTCTTGCTTTCTTGAAAGAGAAAAAGCTAGTGACCTCTAGCGTGCCAAATAAATGGAAATCGCCAGCCACTAAATATATCTTCCATTTCTTTACTCAACAAATCTGCTCACTCTTTTTTTCTTTCCTCTTCTCTCTTGCTTTCGCTCTTACTTGCTCTTGTAAAGGGTCAAATAAAGGACACCAATACTTAATAATAATAATAAATAAATAAATAAAAAAACAGATACTGTAGCTGTGGAGGCACATCCAGCTAAACGTATGTTTTGATGTCAAACAAACAGACCAGGTTAGTTGACGACATATACAAAAAAAGAAGGGGGGGATAAAAAAAGGTAACCAGCTTTCGTTCGCTTAAAAATAAAATAAAATAAACTGCACATTACATAACGGTCGCCATCAAACCGACAAAAAAAGAAAAGAAAGGGAAGATAACATACATGAGAGAGAAGGGGAGAAGGGGGGGTTGTTTCTGTTTTCAAGTTGGAGGTCATCTCCAGATTGTACGTGGGGCATGGGTAGATTGCATGTATCTCCCAGGTGACACCTTTGTTATTGTTGTTGTTGCCTGCAGACATACCCTTCTGTTTATGGATGGAGTACGCCCCGGGTTTTCATAACTCACCGGGGGTGTGTGACTTTGCTTCATCACTGTTGACGATCGAGGCGTACGTGGCGCAGTGGGGGACTGGTACCGCTTAGTCATGGACGGTCGAGGGGGTGGTGCCACAGGCCTTGCCATGCTTGGTGGGTGTTCATCTAACCTACTCAGCAATTCGTTGTTGCTCTGCAACCTCTTCTCGAGCATCATTAAAACAGCATCGTCTACTTCGGCCTCTGTCATGTGGTGGTTATCGGTAATCTGCGACAAATGCCCCGCCAACGTCTCTACTTTTTTCGGATCCCCCGCACTGCTCTTTTTCATTGTCCTCACCAAGCTGTACAACGATGGGTTCGACATATCAGCCTAAAGTAGTTTAAGATAGATGACTCATATGCATACCAACTTCTTCTCCGCATGCTTCTTTGCCGTTCTCACAAGCTCGAACTCCGACACAAGCTCCCTGTGGGTATGTCCAAGCTTCATCATATCCTTACGACACGTCGCCAGCTCTTTCCTCAGCGCTTGCTCGACCTGGTTTGAGTGATGTGACGCGACTGCGAAGCATACATTTGTCTCCATGCTTGCCCTTTTTAGCTCTTCCATGTCTTTTGCTTGTTCAAGCAGTTGGCGATCTTTGCGAGACAGTTCCTGTGTTTGTTTTTAAGTAGGAAGGGTTCTGACAGCCTAGAAGGGAAAAAAAGGAACCCCGTGCGGGACTTGAACCCGCAACCTTTGGATTCGAAGTCCAACGCGCTATCCATTGCGCCAACGGGGCACACAATCGGCGCCCGCGGAAGTGTCAAAAGGCAAAGACAACTATACCTCTTCCATCATTCTGCAATTTGTCTGAAGAGCCACCAACTCGTGTTCATTGAGCGGCTCCTGCAGAGGATTGCATGGACACTGACACATACCCTTCTTGAATGGAGCTCTTGCCTGAGTGCATGGCATTCTTTTTGAGATTCGTGCAGCATGCCCTGCATCTCTTCGAGGCGTGCCTGAGATATGTAAATGAGGTGCAAGAAACATACCGCCAGAGCAACGTTTTCTTGCTGCGGCATTTTTGCATGCTTCAATTGCGTGTGTAGTTTTGCAGTGTCGGCAATGCCGACAGCAACAGCTGCTCGAGCTTCCTGAAGCTGCGTGCGTAGTTCTGCTGAACCCATCTCGCGCTGGCGTTTTATCTCACCCTCAGCGTGTGTGATTTTTTTTTCTAAGGCCATCCTTCTTGTAGTCTCAGCCATCCCAGCAACGACAGCAGCCCTCGCTTCCGCCAGTTGTGTTCTTAGGACTTCGCCGTCCTTTTGCGATGAAGCAAGCACAGTTTCAAGTTCTTCCAATTCTTTCGATTCCTTATTAACCTCATCCTGTTTCACAGCTGCTATTTCGTCCTTCAGGCACCTTATTGTCTCCCCATACCCGAGGAGTTCGCGTCGAAGCTTCTTGCTCTCTTCCCCGCTTGCAGCTTGAATTGCTTCAACCTCTGCCTGCTTCGCAAGGTACCGTGATTCTATCGCTGCGGCCTCTTCCCGAGAAGCTTCATCCTTCGCAATGATGTCTTCTTTCAACACCTTGATCACTTCGTCCTTCCCGTTCAACAGCTGCTGCACACCTGCCTCCTTTTTCTCAAACTCTTTCCTTGCTATCAGTAGCTCTTCTTCAGCTGCCGCCGCTTTCTTCTTTTGTGCACTCAGTTTCTCTGTGATACCCCTCACCGACATATCCTTCTCTTCCATCTCCCTCTCGAGGTTCGGGATGCACACCACCCTGTTCTCTAAGATAGCGATCTGCTTCTGCAAGTCAGCGATCTGCTCTTTCTGCTCCCTGCACGACTCTTGAACAGAAGCAAGGAGATCTTTCTTCGCAGAAACTTCCAGGCATTTGCTTTCCAAGCTCTTTTTAGTCGTTTCCTGTTCAACGCGCTGTGCTTCTAGCTGTGTTTTCAATGCCTCCAGCTCAGAGGTACACTCACTGAACACGGCTTCACGTGAGTTGTGTCGCTCACTTTCTTCACTAAGCTCCCTGTGGAACTGTGTCAGCTCTTCCTTCAAAGCTTCTATATCGTTGTTCTTCTTTGTTAACATGTCTTGGTGCTGCTTCAGCTCCGCCTTGCAGTTTTCCAACTCGATGTCCATACTTGCGGCTTTCTCAACAATTGCACTTTGTTCATTGATGCAGCTCTTCAGCTCTTCGCCTTTCTCCTCCTGTGCGCGCAGTTGGTCACTCAAGACGCCATTTTGTGTCTCGAGGTGGTCGCATATACCCTTAAATTCTTCGTTCTTGCTTTGCAATTGTATGATTTCCTGCTCTTGGAATCGAACCTGTTCCTCCAGACCGCCCACGTTGCTCTGGTTGGTCTCAAGTGCTTCCATGTTCTTTTTGAGCGTTTTGTTCTGCTGCTGCAGTTCTGCAACATCGCGTTCCTTATCAGACATCAGCTCCCTCAATTCACTAGTCTGGCGTTCGAAGGCACTGATTTCCTCTCTCATGCTGAGACTCTCCTTCTGTCGAAGTGCAGCATCCTCCTCGCTAGCGTGTAGCCTTTCCGTTAAGTCAGCCGCTTGATGCTCTAGAACATTAGCCTCCTTCCTGTCACTGTCCGCCTGCTGTAGTTCTGCTTCTTTCGCACGCAGCTGCATTTCCAGTTCTTTCACCTGCTTGCCGAGTTGCTCAATTTTGTGATTTTCGGACATATTGGATGCTTGTCTTTCTAAGGATATAACCTCTTCGACTTCTTTATCGATTGCTTCCTTCGCTTCAGGTGCCTCTTCTGCAAGCTGCCTATGTCTCTCATCTAAGGAGTAGTATTCGCTGCGTAAGGTGTCTAACTCTTCTGTCTTCGTCTGCAGGTCGCTCTCACGCTCCTTCAAGAGCACTCTGGCCTCCTCCAGTGCAATACGCGTCTCGTCGTATTTGCTTTGGAGCTCCGCCATCCGTGCGTCCTCGCCTTCCTGACCACCCGACGGTGCCGGCTCTTCAGAGGTCGCAGCAATGATCGAGATCTCTGGTATGGTTTGCTCCTGGGGCTTCTGAAGGCTCCCGATCAATGCATCCTTCTCGAGGAGCAACGTTTCGCTTTTCACGTTCTCATGCTGCAGCTTCAGGTTCTGTTCTTCCAGATTCACGATCTGGTTCCTCAAGCCCTCTAATTTTGCATGGCATGCTGTCATCAGCTTGCCGTTTGTCTTAGCAGAGGTCGCTTCGTGCCTCTCAAGAGACTGCTGTAGTTGCACCACTTCGTTGAGGGCCTCGGCAGTTTTGAGCGTTTCTCTTTCCAAGGTGTTTTCAAGGACGGTGATCTCGGTGGCTGCCAAGCGGCGGTCCTCTGTGAGGGAGCTGATTTTGAGTTCGAGTGCTTGGTGTTCGTCGTGACGTGCGCCGGTGGCGAGCATGGTTTCGTCCTCGTGAGCCGAGGCCATGTCTTTGAGCTCTTGAAGCAACGCAGGAACAAGTGCACTGTCGGTCTGGGGGCGGGGTGCAAGGGTGGGAAAAATGGTGGAACGTGTTGATGCAGGGAGGTCGTCTAAGCGGTCTAACAAGGATTCAGAACGAATCTCCTGCCTCCTGTGCGACTGGGAAAGCTCGTTGAGGTATCCCTTCAGAAGCTCATTCTGCTTCTCCTGCTGTTCAATCTCCTCTTGCATCATCTCAGCCCGCTCTAAGGTGCGGCGAAAGACCTCCGGATCAATCCCACCCACCGGCATTTCTTCCTTCAGTTTTTGTATTTCCTCTCCCGCGGCATTCAGCTTTGCTCGAAGGCCCGATGTACCTTTAAGCGCAATGTCTTTCATTTGAATGTCCTTGTCCCTCTGCGCCAGCTGTTGTTTCAGCTGGCTGATCTCATTTTCTTCGTCAGACATTTGCAGGGATTACTGTTGGCCAGGGAGGGTCCCCCTCCTGAGATGGTGGTTTTTCTTTTTTTTTTTTTTTTTTTTCTTTTTTTTTTGATTGAAAACAAAATGAAGAAGAAAAAAAAGTAAAGCAGTTAACAAAGGTTTCTTTGCATGTAGAAGTAAAAAAAGAAAAGAGAAACAAAGAAGTAAAAAAAAAAGAAAAAAAAAAAGTATAAAAAGAAAACACACAGAAAAAGAAACATTCGAAGAAGAAAAAAAGAAAAATTGAAACAGAGAGGGAGAAATAAAAAAGTTTTTTTTTTTCTTTTTTCTTTTTTTTTTTAAAATAAGAATGGTCCCTTTTCCTCTCCTCTTTCTTAAAAAGAAAGAAAAAGAAAAAAATACCCTCTTTTTCCTTTTCATTTCTTTACTGTAACTTTTTTTAGAACCTTATTTTCAAGTCTGGTTTTCTCTCTTAATTTGTCCCTATTTCCCCCTTTATTTTTTTCCATCGATTCCTTTTTTTGTTGCAACCCTTTTTTTCTTCTCCTCTGCCCCGTACCAGTTTCCCCATTATTCTTCCTCTTATTTTCCTTTGCTCTCAACACAGAGCTTCCCTTAGCAGGAAAATGTGTCACGAAGCGAAAGAAAAACCCAAGAAGAAGAGGGGAAAAAGCGGGAAAAAAAAAAAAAAAAAAAAAAAAAAAAAACAAGAGAAGAAAAAAAAAAAGTTAAGTGGTAAAGGAATCCCAACGAAAAAACACAAGAAGAGAAAATAAGAAGGGGGACGGAAAAAGAAAGAAAAACATGGACAGGCAGGTTTGTGTTGTGATACAGAACTTGTAAAGAGGAGAGTTTCGGGGACTTTCAAAAAAAAAAAAAAAAAAAAAAAAAAAGAACAGAAGCGCCAACATACATGTAATATTAGTCAAGTAAAGGGCATCAATCAGAAACGGTGCCCTCGGGGGTTTTTTTTTGTTCGTAAAAAGCTGAGGAAAAGGAGGAGGGTCAAGAGGTAGTTAGAGGTACGTAGCTAGAGAATCGTTAATTTATTTCTTTTTTCTTTCTTTTTTTTTTTCTTGCCCCTCCCCCCATTCATTATTGTTTCCTCAAGTCAAGATTTTTTTTTTTTTTTTTTTTTTCTGAGGCGGCTCCTTTGTTTTTCCTCTTCCTTCTTTTGGTTACTGTTCGGCAGCAGGTTTGGGAATTGAAGCAGCAACTGCCTCATCCATGGCCTGCTTCTTCCCCCATTTCTTCTCATTGGCATCGTACAGCCTCTCCAGGAAGGACTCACAGTCGTAGCCGTCCTGTGCCACAGTCTCGATGCCCTTGGGGTACTTCCCGTCGTACTTCATCTTCTGCACGAACCCACCGCACTTCTGGAAGTCAGCCTCAGGCATTGCCTCGTCCGGCCTCGACCATGTCCTCTTCCCAGAGCTGTTGTTAACATAGAACTTCTTACCGTCAGGCCTCTCGTGCTCCACCCACCCTTCACCGATGTCCATCTCACTGCGGCCCTCCTTCCCCATGTCGCAGGTGATCCCCACAGTGTTGGACATGGAGCCCATGTAGCTGGCCATCAAGATTTCACGGAACATTTTGTTGTTTTTTTTTTTTTTTTTTTTTTTTTTGTTGATAAAACAGAAAGTAATGAGCTGCAAAAAAATGGAAGTGAAATTTCCTTGCATTGAATTTGAAAAAAAAAAAAAAAAAAAAAAAAAAGAAGAAAAAAAAAACACTAAAAGAGAAGAAAAAAACTTGCATTTTTTTCTCTCTTGTTGGTAGAAAAAAGAAGGGGGGGGTGGGGGAAGGGATGGAAAAGTGGGAAGGAAAAAAAAAAAAAAAAAAGAGAAAGAAAAATCACCAGTGTGATGAACGAAGAGAAAGGTTCTGCACGCATAAAGAGCCAGCTTTTCTAAATAGCGCAGATAAATTTCTCTTTTTTCTTCTCTTTTTTTTCCCTCCCCCCTTTACTATCTTCTCCCCCCCCCCCCCCCCCCCCCCCGGAATCCCTTTTCTTTCTGTAACAGCGGAAACGACATTTAAAAAAAAAGGGGGTATATCAAAGAAGAAATAAAAACGGCTCTCTGAAGAACGGAACATCTTGAGACCCTTGTGGGAATCTTCCTTGCGCTTTGGGGTGCGAAATGAAATACTCCCGGACTGACCGGACTGACAAATGGTTCTTTTTCGGGGAACTTGTCCGGGGTGGGGCGGGGCGGGGCGGGGGGTGTCCGACATTATTATTTTTTTTTTTCCAACTTTACAGCAATACACACAGCTCACACATTGTTAAGTCAAGTGTGGGAAAATTAACGAAAAAAAAAAAAAAAAAAAAAGAGGGGCAAGAATGGGATGCTAGTGTAACGGATGGTAATCAGTAGTGGTGGCTAAAGCTCCTACTGGGCGGCTGTAGTTGGCCTCCAAGTATCTTCCTGGTTTAATATTGGTGCTGAGGGTGTTGCTACTGGGGCAGGGGTAGCAGCAACTGCCTCATCCATGGCCTGCTTCCTCCCCCATTTCTTCTCATTGGCATCGTACAGCCTCTCCAGGAAGGACTCACAGTCGTAGCCGTCCTGTGCCACAGTCTCGATGCCCTTGGGGTACTTCCCGTCGTACTTCATCTTCTGCACGAACCCACCGCACTTCTGGAAGTCAGCCTCAGGCATTGCCTCGTCCGGCCTCGACCATGTCCTCTTCCCAGAGCTGCTGTTCACATAGAACTTCTTACCGTCAGGCCTCTCGTGCTCCACCCACCCTTCACCGATGTCCATCTCACTGCGGCCCTCCTTCCCCATGTCGCAGGTGATCCCCACAGTGTTGGACATGGAGCCCATGTAGCTGGCCATCATGATTTCACGGAACATTTTTTTCTTTTTTTTTTTTTTTTTTGTATGTTCAAAAGAGGCCTTTTTTCTTCTTTTTTTTTTTTCATTCCAGCACAAGAAAAAAAAAAACAAATTTAATAATTTCCCAGCGGACTTTCCGATTCCAAGGGAAAAAAAAAAAGAAAAAAAAAAAAAAAAAAAAAAAGAAAGAAAGAAAAAAAACACACACTTTAACTTTTCTTCCCCTTCTTCTCCTTCTGGGGGTGTGGAGGGGACGTTCATCTAAATCTAATATTCTAGTCTATTTGAGAAATCGTAAGCAGAGGATGACGTCCTTAAGTACAGGCGATGACACATCCGCGTTCAGCTTCAGCGTTATCCTTGTGTTTGCCGGAAGCCAAAGAAGATCGTTGATGGTGTGCCCGGTGAGGCACAGCGCACCTCGTTTAGTTTTTGACGAAGGAAGGTACGACCGACAAGACCGCGACACGAGAGACTCATCACCATTTATGTATAAAGAAGGTCTGACAGGGTCCTGCGAGAAAAGACCTGCGGTGATGTGGTAGATCCCGGAAGGGATGGTGAAGATGGTGTGCGCCTCACGGGGGGACCAGTCGAAGACTGAGGAAGGCCCTGACTGGTGGGAACGTGCTGTCCATTCAATTCCGTTATGCCTCGATGTTGCAAGTGTTGATGCTTTACATGTCCATTTAGAAACAGGGTCTTCATATGAAACTATGGGTGCAGGAGAGGTGGATACTCGCGCAGTCTCGTGTATAGCTTTTATTTCACTTTTCAGTTGTTCGATATCTCTTGATCTCTGTGGAGGTGACTCTGGGGCAAACCTAACTTGGTTTGAATGTCTCACCATAGCATCCACGTCTCCGATGGTAGGGGTTTCGCGGAGTTTTCTCGCCAGTGCTTCCATGGACCCTCCCAGCCCTTCTACCTTCTCCTCCAACATCCTTAGCCTTTCCTCAAGTGCATTGTTTCGTTTTCTTTCCCTCTCTCTTACTTGCATCTCACCAAACACCACTTCCAACGCCTGTCTCACTACCCTTTGCACGTTCTTCCATTCCCCCACCCCGCCAATCAGCCCATCAAGAAGCTCACCCATGTTTCCTCTGTTTTTAATTTTTTTTTTTTTTTCCCCCAGGAAGCAGAATTTCAAAAAAAAAAAATAATAATAATGCGAACTCGGGGGGGGGGGGGGGGGGGGTTTATGAAGAAATTTCTTTTCATGGAACTGGCGGGACGCGTGGTGTTCCGTTTCAAATCTAAAAAAAAAGAAAAAGGGACAAAATCTAAAAAAAAAAAAAAAAAAAAGTGGCATCAAAGGCGGGATTGGGTACGAGAAAAGAATAACGAAAAAAAAGGGGGGGGAGCTCTATGTCCTCCGCCGTTTCTTTGGTTGATGGGTTTCAAAAATCTGATCGACGAGATCACTAGCACTGGAGGTTTGGTTGCCCTCTAACTTTCTTCTGACGACCTCAGCGATGCCCCGTTCGTGGGCTTCGTCGCGAATAAGTAGTTCTGCGATGAGATAAGCACTGGCACACTGATTCTGGAGGATGAAGTTGCGCAGGCCTAGATAGAAGCTTTCTGCCTTCACCGCGATGACAAGTTCAAAGAAGCGACAAGCAATTTCAAGATCGTCTTGCCAGTTCAAGATCAGGCTGCTTAACTTTTTCACTTGATCTACTGTTGTATTCTCCGCCTCTTTGAACATGTCCAATGCCATACACCACCTCTCCCTCGACAGTGGTTTCTCCTTCACCCATTTCTCTAGTTCGATGTAGTTGAACTCAGTCACGCATTGTTGTACGTGGTCTAATGATTTTGTCAGCGGTTCGTTTTTGTAGGAAGACATTCTGATCTGTTTCGGGATGTCTTCAGACATTATCAGCTTTCGCACTGTTTCCACAGACGCACCGTTGCACCCGCTCTTCTTGCAGAACCGTTCGTAATGCTCCAGGAAGTCGTCGGTGTCTACCCTTTTGTTTCTCGACATGTCGCACCATTCTCTCACCATATCGTCGAAGGTGTCCAGGTCTGTTTCCTTTTTGCGCATGTTCATCATCATGTATAACAGAATGAGATAGCCTTTATGCCGTACCACTGAGTCATCTCCCGAAAGCAGCGCACCACCTTCCACAACAAAGCTCTCTAACGTAGCTTCTAGCAAATATTCTCTCATCCGCCCTACGAGCATCATCTGCATCCAGTTGTCCGACTTGTTCGACTGGTACATCCCAAGCTGCGGAAGCCTCGTTTCGTAATACACTGCAAACGCTTCGTCAAGCCACGCATGGGATCCGTCGCGTG
Source organism: Diplonema japonicum (assembly GCA_964019335.1). NCBI lineage: Eukaryota > Euglenozoa > Diplonemea > Diplonemida > Diplonemidae > Diplonema > Diplonema japonicum. Next base: position 570,463 of record OZ025655.1, read on the forward strand.
ACCTTACCTGGTACCCAAACCATTCATGAGAAAGTTCATGGGCTATTACTTGTTTTGACGTTTCACTGCTTAGCTTCCTTAGTATAGACATGTTCAGGAAGCAACTAGAAGGGAGAGCGAGGCCTTGTAAATGCCAGTTGTTCGGGATTGCAACAATGGAGTATGAAGAAAAACCGTATCCGGGTTGGGGGAATAGCTTTGCCATCCCGGTCAGGATTGTGATGACAACCTTTTTAAGAGCACCGACGATGGATTCGATCTCAACTTGCGAAACCGAACCCCGTTGGTAGTGAAGAAACACAGGAACGGGATTCCGTGTTAGCTGTACGACACATAAATTCTTTGCAACCACGATGCCCAGACTGATGGACGAGGTGGACGGTAGTACGAATGTTGATGTTCTGCGTTTGCATGTATTGCACTTCACAGGAATCTGTTGTTCACGTGTTTTGGTTGGAATCCAAGCTTTGAACTCTCTTGGATGGCAGACAGTGATCTTCCAGTTTACACACTCTGACGCACAGTCGATCACAGGCATCAAAGATTTATTGTTGATAGCCTCGCCGGTCGAATGAAGGAATTCAAGTTCCGACCACCATTTCATGCTGGCGTGGCCCGACGTCCCGTACTTGATGCGAAGTTTTTCGGTGTTGCTGGGGACCTTGACGATGATGCTGTCGGGGGTTTTTTTGTAGCTGAGTTTTGCTTTTTCGATATGCCGCGGGGCCATGCAGCATCCCTGTTTGTTACACCCTGAGGCGTGGTGGGAACAGCCAGGGGGATACGCCATGCCTTCATCGTCAGAAGCATTCTTTAAAAGAATCACCTGTTTGATGTCCAACCCGAGTGCGTCGAAGGACACATGCCGTTGGGACTTGTCGATCCAAGTCATACTGTAGTCAGCGGTGCCCCACATAATCTTCTGTCGCATGTCAACGCAGAACCACGCGCGGCAGTCTGTGATCTTCACCGCCTTGTTGTTGACGGTGTCAGACGCATCTTGCATTGGGACACCCCCCAACCTTAGTGAAATATGAAAAAAAAAAAACGTTAGAAGGCGAATTCGATCCGATGTCTCAAAAAAAAATACCCCCAAAAATACGACTTGCCACAATGTACCCGCTCACAAGCAAGAAGTAAAAAAAACAGAAGCGAAGAAGATTGTTGTCGAAATCATGTTTTGCCCAAAGACGGCTCAATATTTTTCGAGTGCTACCTAGGTATGATACCACTGAGGTGTATTCTTTTTGCACTGCGGTGAGGGCCTCAGAAGAAGCGGTGATAAGAGATAGAGAGTCACCTTGTTGCTCGATCGCGTTGTTAAGACGCCTGTTGGCGGCGTTTAAGATCTCCAGTTCATCTTGCTCGTCCTGCTCCTGCTGTTGTTGTTTCCAATTTTTCATGTCTTTCCTAAATCCCTTTGCCTCTTCCCTTGCAGCCTTCTTCACAGCCTCCCCTAGCTTCTTCATGAGCATCTCAGCATCATCCCTCTCCCGTATCACATTCTTAAGCTCCGTCACTTTCTTCTGAAGCTTCCTTTGCGGCACCATCCCTTTTGCTATCTCCCCGATCGATCGCTCAACTTCCATTTTTTTTTTTGTTTTTTGTTTTCTTTTTCTCTTCAAATCTGCGATTTTTGGACAAGGAGTTGGGTGCCAACCAGGAAGGTGACTAAGAAACTTTTTTTTTTCCTGGGAAAGGACGGAAAAAAAGAAAAGGGAAAAGTAAAACAGAAAGGGAACAAATGGAGGAAAAAAAAAAAAGAAAACTGTCTGGCTGTGACTTAAAAGTAATGAAAGAAGCACAACCCCCCCATAAAATAATACACCCTCTTACTCATTAATCCATCCCTCTGCCGTCAAAAGAAAAAGAGCGGGAAGAAAAAAAGAGTACAATTAGGATAAGATAAGCAAAGAATAAAACGTGAGGAAAAAAAATTCAAAAAAAAAAAATCGAGTTCCCTCTGTTTCATGCTTCGACCCCGCCCAGTTTTTTCCCGGTTTTTTCTTTCGAAGCATTCTTGTCTTGGATGATGCACTTCACTGAGGCGATAAGGTCGGCCTTGAGCCCCGAGCTATCCTGAGAGGAAAAAGAAATTAAAAATTGAAAAATAAGGGAAAACCAAACCTCCTTGTTATCTTTCACGTACTGTCGAAGCTGTGTCACGAGAAGACACCCTAACGTATTATCAGCGCAGTGTTTTTCAAAGTCAATTGCACTAATATCGACCTTAAAAAAGGGGATTTTCTTTTTGAAAAAGAAAAAGAAAAAGAAACATACTTTCTTGGGATCATGCCCTTCGTAATCTTCAAGCTTCCTCTTGAGCCCAACCAGACCCACCACCCTTTCAGGCTCATAAGACTTATTGTAGGCAAGGTTCTTGTATCCCTGCAACAACGTTTTGAATGCTTCCATCGATTTGTAGTCGGGCAATGTGTAGTCGGGGACCTTCTCGTAGTCCTCCTCCAAAGCAATCGACTGCAGTACAGTGAAGTGCTTCTGCAGGGCGGGGTTCGGGTAGTCGAAGGCGTCGTAGCGTGGTTCGCCTCCTTCGAAAGCAGGCTGGAGCTGCATTCTCCTGATGATCTTCTTCGCTTTCACCACCAGTTCATCGTGGTTGCTGTTATTCTGCGACGGTTCAGGCAGCGTGATGTCCCGGATATCATTAGCATACGGCAGTTGGATCACATGCATCCCGAACGACTCGTCACGCGACCCGTCCGCCTCTAGTGTCTCCAGCTGCGGCATCAACGCCACAAGACGGGGTGCAGCACCCTTCCTTGCTATCATTTCTGCAATCCCCACCTTCCCCATTTCTGCCATCTTGATCACAAGGGCTGCGAACACCTTTGTCGACCCCACCACCGTGCTGTCGTCCGGCGACAAGAAATATGGAGTACCCACCTGGTGGGTCATCTTCACCCGCGACAAGGGCTTGAACCCAAGGATACGTAGGCACTGCGTGCCGAACTGTGACGACATCTCTTTCATCTCTGCGGGGGTGAACTTCACTGACTCCTTCCCAATGTCGCATGCCCGCGTGATATCAGAATCTCCCAGGATCTCCGCAGTGGAGTTGCAGATATGCCGCGACTCCGACACTAGCGGTATGTTCGTCTTCGAGTCGAGGAAGATTGAAGACCCCCTTTTCGCCCTCACGCATGGGAGGTACAACCTGACCCCCATAACAGGCATGTCGACACCTTGTGCACCCATGACAACCTTCAACGTGCCGTTGGACCGCTTGCGGTGCGTCCTCCTCTTCAGAGGGTCGAGCAGCTCTTGGAAGGACGACTTCGCGTCAAGGTGGATGGCTTTGTCCACGAACTCGTCTTCTTCCACGTAAATGAGGTCGCGCCAGAAGATAGATGCGTCGAAGGAAGAGTCGTTTTCGTTGGGTGCTGGATGCGCCTTTTGGACCGTGTCGAGGCTGGCACCGTGGGCACCTGTGAGGGACGTCGATGCCTTCATGAGGCCTTTGATGGGCTCCGAGGATATGAAATCCCCACTACTGCTGTACTGTCCCGATGGCCCGTGTGTTGGTGGCGACGCTGATGCCAGCTGGTGAGGCAGCCCCTTGCGCATGGCGAAGAGTTGCAGTGTGATATCAGCCTCCAACAGGTCGCGTGACCTGGCAACGCACTTGCTGCGTGCAGAGGCATCACCCTTCGTAGGGTTATCATCGTCGGTGAAGACAAGGATCCTGCGGAAGCCGATTGTCTGCGGGAGGCCGTGGAACAAGTGCTGTGCTGTCCATAGACCGTCGTTGATGGGGAACTTGCTGTCAGATCCCACGTTCTCCTGGAAAGCGGTCTTGTCTATGATAAGGCTCTCCAGCTCCTTGATCCTTTGCGCACTGGGCCGCGCAAGGGCGTGGAAGATGTAAATGCCGTTGAAGTCATACGCATTGAGCTTGTGTTTCGTCGCGTACAGCAACAGGCCCACGAAGTCGCTGTCACTGCTTAGGATCTTGTCCTTGTAGAACTTCATGCAGCACTGTATGGCGATATCGAAGGGTATCTCGCCATCTTTGTTCGGCTTGAACATGCTCTCCTGGCAGTCGATCATGAACAAGATCGCATCCCTGTCATGCTGCCGCGCAACTTGCGTAGGGAGCTCCTCATCCTCATGTTTCCACTCATCGAACAAGCTGTCTTGTTTGCCTTCCTCATTGAGTCCTTTCCATTCCATATTTCCCCTTGTGTCTGTTGTGCGTAACTAATTATATGAAACAGGAAAAAGTAAGGTTTAAATCTCATGTGTCTCCACATCACTTCCACAAAGCACTGAATCGGGTTTACAGGTTGAGCAACCCGAGCTGCCAACGACAGACACCAACATACTCAGGGAAAGCGAGTGTTTTGCAAGTACTTTGCCCTTCGCCGTTGTCACGGCATTGTACTTGTTGACTAGCTGCGTGAGCCGTGCCACTTCTTCTTCTTCGGGCATTATGCGTACCGCAATATCAGTGATTGCTTGTGTGGCCACTAACCAGTTGTACAAATAGATCAGCTCTTGGCAGTGAGTTGAGACATGGTGTCTGCACTGCTCTAGGATGTAGCTGAGGTTTTCTTTCATCTGTCGCTCTTCCTTGCTCTTCAGCAACCCCAACGACAGGACATCACTTTCTTGCACCTTGGTGCCCTTCATTTCCCTGATGAGATTCGCTAGGATCAGCTTCACGGCGGGCAGCCTTGTGATGAGGTGAGACACCGAGAAGGACGTCTCGATGATGTGCGAAGAGATCCTTCCATCTGGAAGGACGAGCTTCAGGATATCGCCCCATGTGGAGGAGATGCTTTTCAAGACGCAGCCAACACGGTGGCTTGTTGAGTGTGCCTCGGAAGACAGCGTATCATCTACATCCTGGTCCGTAACAATCATCACGCCACAAGCCTGCAGGATGGCTATCACAGTCAGCTCCTTGTGTGCGTACAATGTTTCGTCACCTGTGACGTACAGTGCCCTGTTGGGACTTTTAGCTGTTGTGTACTTCGATCTCACATGGAACGTGCTGTCCTTCTCCCACTCCAGCGGCAGCGTTCTGTCCAACGCCAGCTGCCCAACCACAGAAGTCATTTTCGGCAACGTTCCCAGCTGCCTCTGCACGACACCCAGCTTCGACTCTTCCATCGCTATCCCTGTTTTCAGCGATCCTAGCACCTTGCTGACAGAAGCAAGCTCGTCAGTCGTCCGCTGCAACTGTAATGACGCCTCATCGTACTCCGTTTGGTACCCCGCAACAGCTTCTTCCAGTGCAGGGATATGCACCCCAGCTGCTTTTTTTAAGATGTCCAACACCTGGTAGTACAGTCTTGTTACAGAAACATTCTCAAGGCTTGTCGATCTGTCGCCATGTTGCACCCAAGAGAGCACCTCTTCTTGCGGTTTGACGGTGATGCAGCGTTTTACCGTTGTGCTAATGGTGCTAACCCAGCTCGAGCATGCAGAGACAATAATGTTGGACTTCGCGTGTTCGAAAGCATCATCGAGCTGTCGTTTTACAGGAAACCCTTCGATTGCGTCCTTCAAGAGCTTGTCCAAGAGTGTCAGCACAGCATAATCATCGTTGAGCACTCCTTGCTGCGGGTTCTTCATGACGATCACCAGGACCCTGAAGACGTGCACCAGCAGCTGATACACGTATGAGGTCTTCTCGCACTCGCTTTTGAATTTTTGCATAGTCCACAAACCTCTTGCCTCCAGTGGAGGGCCTGGGTCTGCCTCGGCTAGCTTGCTAGCATTAAGTTCCGCTCTCCGCACCTCTTCTACCTTTTCTTGTATCTCAACCAGCTCTCGTAGCTCCTCACGAGGGTCTTCTTCAATCGGTATGCTCGGCAACCTTCTCCGTGGCGGCCTCGGTTTCGGCTCGTACATCACATACTTTAACTGCCCTCGTGCAGGCGGGGCTGGGCTCTTGTCTGGGAGATCTGCATCGTCGGGAGAGTCATCATTCAGAAGGACTTGCCAGTCGCTTGTTCCATATGGTGGCGGCTTGTAGCGTCGTGGTGGGGGTTGTGGATGCATGTGTAAATCTGTAGATAGGTTAAAGAACGAGCTTTTGAACGGCATGAGAAAAACAACGAGAGGTTGTTCGGGAGGCTATCCTCTCAGCCAATCAGGCGAATGAGACGCAACTCAAGGGCATTTTCTTTTTTTCCTGAAAAACAATTCACTGGCCTCTGCCTCTACCACGTCCACGGCCTAGAGATGGGTTAGCAGGCTCTGTGGCAGGGAGAGGGGCGGAAGCTACACCAGAGGCAACGTGATTATGCTTGACACCAGCAACGTCAAAAAAGGAGACTAACGGCTGCACGGCATCTGATGGAATACCCAGAGACGTGTCCAGCTCGTTGAAGTCCATGAAGGGTCCATCCTCGTCCTCATCGAACTCCACCTGTAATTGAATATAATTTCTTCTTTTTTTTATTTGTCCCGCCCTCTTCACAAACCATTGTAAAAACAGGTTTCGTGACCCCTTGCACGGTGTAGTGCGCAGCACCATGGTACACCTCCTGAAGTGTGACCTCTACCTTTTCAGTCGGTTCTATAAACTTGAACACCTTCAGTGCCACTGACCCCTGGGATTTCACAGCTGTGGTTTCCTCTCTTTTTTTCGGCGGGGTTCGCTTCTTTATAATAGGCATTTCGCTTATCTCCTCTGCGTCATTCTGAGGGTTCTGCGTCTCGAACTCCTTACGTCTGGTGCGAAGCTCCTCATCCTTGGCTTTGCTCGCTGCTTCTCGTTTCAGCCGCAGCTCCTTCATCTCATGGCTTTCCTCCTCTACGTAGGTTTCATCTTTTGTCCTCTCAAGTTTTTCGAGGAGCTCCCTGTCTTCCTGTTCTTCTTTAAGCTTCCTAACCTCTCTTGTTGACTGGCCAAAATGCGTTGCGTCGATCTTCAGTACCTGCGAGAATAAAAAAGGTGTCGGATGTTTGTTGTTTGTCCACAGCAACTCCCCCATTTACACACCTGTCCATGAAACCTTATCTCAGTCTCCACTAGTACCTTCTGTACAGCCCTCGCCTCTTGAAAGTGAATGAATGCGAACCCATTCATGCACTTGTTGGTAATGTTTTGTATCCTCCCGAACTTCGAGAACAGGTCACGAAGTTCTTCGTCCGTGGCTGTGATGGGCAGCTGCCCAATGTACACGCTTCTTCCATTTCCGTTCATGGCGTTATTTTCTTGTTATCTTAGTTTTTTTTTTTCGTTTAAAGGAGTGTACCTAAACAGAAACAGATGCCAGTTAATTAGGAGAGAAAAAAAAAGAAATCTTGCAAAACACTAAACTGATCGCACACCCGCTCACAGGTGTTTGATATCAATGGTCTTCATCATCTCCGAAGGGTCGGCCTTCCCTGGAAACATGCAGCTAAGCATATCCGTCTGTGCCTGTGAGGCGCCCAGACTCATGATATGACGCAGTTTCATGCCGCCCTCCCGGCAAAGGGGTTTGTCGATGAAGTACTTCTCCCACATCGCAGCAGCGATCACCTGTTTTTTAAAATTTTCAAATTCTCCTTTGTACACAACAAACCTTCGAATAAGTGTACGAATAATACCCAGCAGGGTAGTTGCTCATGTGTTGCATTGAGTACTTAGCGGCCAGTGATACAGAATCTTCAGTGGAGATGGGGAGGTGGAGCTTTGAGAGCTCAGCGAGCAGTAAGTTAGTGTCGGCACAAGGAACAACTGAGCCGGCAGTGTTTGTATAGGACATGGGGCGGGGGCCGTGACACGCTAGGTCGACACCAGACAAAATGAGCTGATTCAACTTTTCAGTAGCAGAGAAACACTGTTCGCTTTCGTTGAAAGCCATGACCAAGTCCTCAGGGATGGGCTGCCCTGTCTCGTGGTGCATTGCGAATTGCGACAGCACCCTGTAGTCATGCGCGTAGTACTCCATAAACTGCGAGAACGCCTCAACGTAGTCAAGACTCGAACGAGTCCCTGCCACATTCTGGTACTCTGTCTGCCCGAACATTGTGTGCAGCGCATGCCCGAACTCGTGGAACATAGTCACCATCTCATGCGGTGATAGGAATACCTTCTCCCAGTCATCGGTTGTCCTCTCGACTTGTGCATTGCACGTGAAGATCACAATGGGCAATTGTTTCATCCCTGCTTTCATCCCTAGCTCGCCCAGCACCTCACTGTGCAGCGACGTGCCTAGCTGCACTGTAAAGTGCCCCGCACTCTTCATCTTATCAGGTCTGTCGATCAGATCCGCGTAGATGGTGCCTATGGTGGTCCCGTCGTCGTCGTGCAATACGTACTTCTGCACTGTCGGGTGGTACCTCTCGTAGTCGGGGAGGTCGTTTTCCTTTTTGAGCGTCACGCCAAAGAGCTCCTTGCATATCAGCTGAAGACCTCTCCATACGTTTGCCACTGACAGATACCGCGTCATCTGATGGATATGTGCCCCGTACTTCCTGGTTTTGTAGATATGCCCCAGCTCTGCGTGTGAGATCTTCACGTTCCCGAACTGCTTGACGATCTGTTCCAAGACAGCAGCTTCTTCTTTCGCTCGCGGCTGCAGCATGGAAGACACTGTGTTGATGAAGTGCCAGGCATCCTGGGGTTTCCCTGCCATGGTGCTCTGCATGGCCCAGTCAGCGTAGCTCTTGAATTCGAGCACCTCTGCAAGTTTGTGTCTGGTCTCCAACAGCTTGTTGAGGATCTTTTGCTGTTCATTAGGATCGACCGTTGTCACGAGGTAGTGCCCCAGCTCTTCTTTTTCCGACGTCAACCGAACTACAACATCTCGTTCCTCTCTAGGGAGGTGGATGCCGTTGGCATCCATGTCTGTCTTCATGAGGCGTGTGTTCACCTGTTGCACAGGTGACAACTTGCTCCAGTGCTCTTCCTGCACCAGCGCTTCCAGTATCCCATAAAGGTCTCGGCTCGTGTTCAGCTCAGACATGTACCTATAGACCAAGTTGAACGCTTCGCTAGCGCTCTCACGGTAGCGCCCGTCGGGGTGAGTGTTACGTGTCGCCTCTGCGGGGTCCAGCAGCAGGCACATTGTGTTGTTCATAGTGTCTAAGTAATTAAGTGACTTGACGGGGTCATTGCTCTGCTTGATCAGCCTCACCAGTTCGTGGCTTATCTCTAAACACTGCTCCCCCTTCATCATCAGCCCATGTGGTGAGTGCAGGTAGGTTAGGCCATCAACAGTCTCCAAATACTTCTTCGTATCCTGGCACGCAGCAAGCACCTCTGGTGCGACCATAGGGGCAGCTTTGCCACCCCAGGCCATCGCTGACATCATTTTCTTCATATTGCAATGTAGCCCTGTGAATGGGTTTCGCATATGTAATTGTCAACGAAGGGTTATAAACAGAAAGTTACTATGCACATCACTGCACTCAGTCGGTTGTTCCGTCTGCTTTGACCACCTTGCTGACAACAGGGGTGTACACGTGGCCACCCTTCCTTCGCAGCATGGCAATCTCACTCTTAAGAGCGTCAATTTCGCGCTGTAATGTTTGCTGGGAGTGTCTCTGTTACATACCTGCTGCATGACCACGAGGTCCTTGAGGTTCGACCTATCTGTGGACGTGGCTATCCGTGAGCCGCCTGCCATGCGTGTAAGGATCTTGTTCTGAGACACGTTGAGCTGCTCTTCTAGGCGTTGTTGCTCTTGCCGGAGGTCAGCTAGTTGCTTAAGAAGTTGGGAGTTTTTAGAGATAGTCTGCTGTTGTTGCTCCTTAAGCTTCTTCAGCGCTTGCACTTGCACACGAATGGCCTTTTCCCACGTTATTTCTTCTTTCCGCAGCCGCTCCTTCAGCTCTTCGGTCTGCCTGTCAACAGAGACGTCTTCTAAGGATTCCAGATCCACCTTTTGCCCGAACTTCAGCAGTTGTACTTCGTACACTTTCTGCTCCCATTCCTTCACGTAAGCTTCTGTGGCTCGCTTTTCTTTCATCAGTTGACAGTGTGTCCTCTTCAGCTCGTTGTGCTCCTTGTTCAAAACCTTCTTGTCCGTCTGCAGCTGTACAATACGATTGCACAGGTCGCGCATGCCTCCGTTCGTGAAGACAACAAGGTTCTCATGGTCTGAAGGCACTTGCTGGCTTTCGTTCAGAGCTTGTATCTGTGACAGCTTCAAGACGATTGAGGTCTCCAGCTGGTTCAGCTTTTGCTGTTTCTCTGTTTGGAATGACTGGATCTCGTTCTCAACCTGGCCCAGTTTGGTGTTAGTTGCCTCCTCACGCTTCGTTAGTGCATCGTTCTCCTTACGGAGTTGCTCTATCGACTTTTGAAAGTCTGTCACCACCTCTTCCTGATCTAGGCGCTTCTCGCGCATCTGCAACACCTCCTCATACGTGCTCTCATCACAGCCTTCAGGACACACGTCTTCCTCATCGTCGTTGTTCTCTTCCTCCTCATCTGACTCCCAGTCGTCGTCACTGGACTCTTCTTCTTCCTCTTCTCCTTCCCCTTTCAGAGTCTTTCGTTTCACTTTTTTTCTGAAGATTTTCATCAATTGGTCTCTCATCCCTTGCGGCAAACCGGAGAGAAGCTGAAGCATGTCGTTCATATACGTCTTCTCCCGCTCCAGCAAGAGCTCGATCTCCTTCATTTTCTCGTTGAGCCGCACCTGGCACTGGTTCGTTTTCTGAGTTACCTCAAGTTTCTCGTTTCTATGGCCCTCTAGTTTCTTTGTAAGTGCCTCGTCCCGTTTTTTGAACTCTTTAAGCAACACAAGCTCCCTGTAGAGCAGTAGGATCCTCATGTCGGCCATTTTGAGGTCACCTTCGAGCTTGAACTTCTCCCTCCGGAGCTCTTCTAGCGCTTCGTCAAATGTTGCGATGGTTTTGTTGATTTTACGGCGCAGTTTATCCTTCTCGAAAATGAGTTGGTATCGCTTGATGGATTCTTCTTCCTGTTCAAGTGCAGACTTGGGGAGCTTTTCGAGTTTCGTCTTCAGCTCTAAGTTAAGCCGCATCTCAGCTGTGATGGTGTGCGACTCGCGTCTGGTGTGCGTTCGCAGTGATGCCTTCCGCGCCTGCACCGTCTTGTCAGTCTCGTCGGTTTCGTCTTCTTCGTCGTTATCATCACCACCTAAGTCACCCCCAAACCCCGCCTTTGCCTTAGCATCCTTCTCTGCCTTCCGCCGCGCTTTTGCCCTTTCCTTCTCGTACTGCTGCAAAGCATCCCGGCTGCACGGATTCTGCCGCATCTTGTCAGGCATTTCAAAGTCCTCCATTTTGTATAAATCAGTCTTCTCATCGACTTTCAGCTTCTTATTAATCTCATCTATCTTCTTCATGTCGCGGTTGATGTTCACTATAAGGCGCTCCTTCAAGTCCCGCATCGCCAGGAACCTCTCGTTGAAGTCAAGGCGCAGGGTGTTGATTGACTCCTCCAAGAGAATCAGCTGCCGTTCTTTCCTCTCCGCGGTGACTCGTTCTGTTTCCTTAACAATGTAGTTGGGGTCTGTTTTCAGCTTTTTGTCACCCATGCCACTCTCAGCCTTTTTAATAGCTTGCTCGTCCTTAGGGTCTTCTTGGTCAGCGAGCGGCCTCTTCGAAAGGAGTTCGTCGTACAACGCCTTGCGTTCTGTGCGTTGCCGCTTTCGCTCTTCTGCCTTCTCAAGCTGTGACTTCACGTGGGTCTTTTCTTCTTTCTTCGACTTCTTGGTTGAGTTCAGTGCCAGAACTTCACCAGTATCTGCAGAGACGGCTGGCTCGCTGGTGTCGGGTACATCGACAGTGGGTGCTGACAAAGCGCTGCCCGGGACAGGCTCGGGTTGCACGTTAGGCTCTTGCTGCTCAGATACCGGAGATGCAAGATCGGGGGACGTACCAGGGTCCTGATGCATCTGGTTCCTTCGTTGGTTCTCATTCAAGATCAGGTCGTGCACTAACTGAATCTTCCTTTTCTGTTCGGAAGTGAGCTCAGGTGTCCTAAATGACGACACGCACCTGTAGGACGTTTGAATGATCATCGGTTGCATACTTCTCAGAGGCGAAGGCGTTTAACACAATTCTGTCGACCTTCAGGCAGCTTACGTAAGTCACCTCAAGTTTCTTCCGTGCAATCGCTGACTTGGCTGATTCCCATGCCCACTTGTTCGACACCTATGCGGAGTGCTGTGTGACGTGACTCATACCTCGTTGATGAGCCGCTCGTTTTCCTTGTGCAGCAGCTGTGTGATCTCAGGGTCCAGTTCTAGCTCGTCGTTATTGATCTTCCTCCCAGGCAGTGCATTTGCATTGGAATTCACGATAGCTTGGTACTCGAGCTGCAAGTTCTTGACCTTTTCGCTGTGTTAATTTTCAGATATGGATGCCTACTTCTCAACATACTTCAGCGTTAGTTTTTTGAGCTGGGCGGCTTCATGTGCCCTGTCTTTGTCCTCTTTGTCCTGTTGAAGAGATAAAATTGGTACTAAACATACCTTGGTCTGCTGGATGGACAGAGCATCGTAAGAAGAGATGTCAGGTATCTCCTTGGTAGGTTGTGCCCATCCGTTGACGTCGACGGTTGCTGAAGGGGGTGGCTCTGCTGCATCGGGTATGCCTTTCAGCTGTTGGTGTGTGCATTTCCTTTTTTCTTGTTCAGTTCATGTGTACCTGGTGGGACAGGAATGACCCGTCCTCGCCGACAGTCAGCAGGATCGACTCGTCGAAGGACATTGCCATGCCGTGGATCATGCCAGGTAAGCAAGCACCGCTCTGCCGGATCTCCGACCTCCCGTCATGCGCCAGGTTCAAGTGCCAGACCTTCTTCAGAGGCGACGTGTTCTTGCCTAGCACGTCCCTCAAGATCACAGTCCCGCTGTTACAACCCATCATCAGGTATGTTCCCATCGGTGACAGCTTCATTCTGCAAACAGTAAACTATCACTACATATCATACCTCCGCACAACTGTGTTCAGGTGTGACACATTCATCAACGGGTCCTCGGGTGTGACCTCAATGCCTTCATGCGGCCACGACACGCCAGTGTAAGTGTAAGCAGACTCGATATGCTGTGGTTACGGTGCAATGAAAGACAATGGTATACCTGCATGGCGATGACAAGATTGTTGCCCTGCTTGACGGGCAACCGCAGAATGGAGTTGACTGCGAGGGGGTCCATCGAGGTGTGGACCACCTCCATTGTCTCCTCCTCTTCCTCTTCGTCCTCATCCTCATCAGGGTCGTCTTCAATGTTGCGTTGCTTAACAGCCTTCTCAGGGGGTTTAGGGCGCTGCAGGTACTCCAGTTTCTCGTATGTGCACTCGAAGACGAAGGTGATATTCGGGTCGATGGAGTCGGGGTCGGGGCGCAGCACTGCAAACACTTCGCCGTTCTCCAGCCCTGCAATGAGCTTGGTCCCTTCCCAGTACACGCAGTTTGCGGTGCTGGGCAGAGAAGACTCGCCGACTGGCACCCACTTCGACGTGATGTCCTTTATTTCAAAGAAAAAAACCTTTCCATCGGTGCTTACCGTAGCCATCCACGTGTGGTCACTGTTGAATGCCATGTCGCAGATGGCCGTGGTATGCGGTTTCCACGCTGAGACAAGGCTGAAGCCCACTGAGGTTTTCTTGAGGATGCGCACGACCCCGTTCTCAAAGGCAGCGACGATGAGGGACCCTGTTTTGTCGACCGACAGCGGCACCCAGTGCAGACAGGCCAGCCCGGCCGAAAAGGCCCTGTGGTACAGCTCCTGCTTTTTGACGAAAGACCACATCCTCATCGTTCCGTCCCTCCCGCCTGTGACACAACAATAGTCTGTTGGAGATGCCTCGATGCAAGTGATGGCTCCGGCGTGCATCTGAAGCAGCTTATCAGAAGTGGACGCGATTGGAATCTCTGAATAGATAGTGCTCATGTTAAGGATGGGGGTCCGCCAGTAAGCACCGTTGGAGTCTTGGATAATCCAGTTCTCAGTCCCCTTGGCGACTGAACGTATGCAGCAGTTGTCGCCAACTTTGATGCTTTTGATGCATTGTATCTGGCAGCCTTCCATGTCTTCAGATGAGTCGGCCATGTCGATGTCGGAGAAGCGCCAGTACTTCATGTAACCATCGTTGCCGGCGGTCATGAATGCACGAGTGGTCTCACCTGCGGCGTTGGTTTCTTCGAGGAGTTCAACGGCCTCGACGGGACCATCGTGGCAGGGCGCGCCACCTAGGAGGCGAATGTCGATTTTGAGTAGGTTTGCTTCCCACATGAGAAGCGTGCCGTCTTGTGAGCCGCTGAGGACTTTGCCGTCGGGGAGCTCAGCGTAGCCGACTATGTCCTGAATGTCGACTTTGCCGAATTTTCCGATAGCTCCCTGTAATTTGAGCCCGGTGAAGGTCTGCGCCATTTCCCAGAATTTAATATGTCCGTTCCCGCTGGTGGTGAGGAAGCCGTCGTCGTAGGGGTTGAACGTCACACGGAAGACCTCGCTTCCCCACGCCTTGAAGCGAAGGATCACCGTTTCCTGTTCCCAGTTCCACACAGTTAACATGTAGTCGTCCTCGCCTCCTACTGTGGCGAGCTTGTCACCTTTACTGTTGTAGTTCGCTGTCGTGTAGTAATTTTCTGTCCCGGCCTTGAGGGTCTTCACGACATTGCGTCCTGCGTAGGAATAGACGTACACCTTGGGTTTGGTCCCGGCTGGCGATTGGCTTCCGACTTTCTCGGCAACTGCAAAGTACTCTTTTGAAGGGTGTACACATATCGCACCGATGCCACCCCCGTCAATGCCAAGCACCCACTCTACCTTCTTCGTGGTTAAATCGATGATTTGTACCAGGTTCCCGCATGCGGTTAGAATCGTGTTGTCGTCGATGAGGTGTGTGTTCCACAGCCGTGTGAAGTCGCAGCTGAATGTGTTTAGAATCCCCCCCACGTACTCTTCGTTGGGGAAGGCTGGCTCTTCTTCCTTCTTTTTCGGCGGCATTTCCCCCTTTTTTTTCTTCTTTTACAAAAAAAAAGTTATCGACTTTCTTCAAGCAGACATCTATTCTTTTTTTTTAATTTGCCTCCTCACTACCTGTGTGGGCATGACGTTTCTTTAAAAGTCCGCTATACGGAAGAACAAAAAATTTTAAACAAAAACTCTATCTTTTTTTTTTTTCTTCTTCTTCTTCCAAATGGGATAAAAAGTTTTTTTTTCTCTCTCCCTCTCCCCACTCCTTCACCTGACGAGGGTTTGACGGGGCAGCTTGCTCTTCCTCTCCATGATGCGCTCCAGTTCTTGCTTGACAAGACATCTTTTCGAAATGGGTTCTGTTTTGGGCGCTTCTTGCTTCCGTCGTTTCCGCAGCTGGGAGTGAGTAGGGGTGACCAAGGAAAGCGCAGGGACCTCCTTCGGTTCTTTCCAGACCGCATCAACGTTCGCAATTTCATTATGGAGCTTAAGAGCTTGCCGGAGAAACGTACTGTTCTTGGGGTTCATCTCGAGACCTTCGAACAGCGCCTTTTGAGTAGGATTACGTAGGAGAAGGATTCTTATTCACACATACCTTCAACGTTTTAGGCAAGGTGAGTGCGTACACCGCAACGAGGATATCGTTAAGGCATTGTTCCAAGGGGTACACTTGTGACTCTGGTTTTTTTTGTCCCCACCCTTCCTCACGGTTCAAAAAAATACATACCACCATTTTTTTCGTCCTTCTGCTCGCCTTGCACGATCCTGCTGTCGGCCAAACATGCCTCCGGGTCGAAATCTATGCCGACGGCAGCCAACCTCAACGGCAACAGAACATCTTCCACAACACCCTTTGAACACGGGTCACGATGAACGAAGTTCTTCAAAGGCCATTTTCGGACAACAGGCGGCGACGGCGGTGCTGTGTACATTGAGAATGAAGACTCCTGCCGTGGCAGGACCTCATTGGTTTCAATCACCTCATATTTACGTTTTAAACTGGTAGGAGTGGTTATAGAGTCTTGGGACAGGCAAGGACGTGTCCACAAGGGCAGCATGGAGTCCCCTGTGTCGTGCTCGGGGTCGAAGAGAGAATGGTCTTCGTTGAGCTCGTTGGCTTCAAGAGCACTGCTGCTCCCGGGTGATGCGTTCTCACCTTCGTAAGATCCTTTAAACAGATCGTGGAGGTGGGAGGGTTCTGGGAATATAACCGGCCCCAAGCTGAAGTATGTACCGCAGATTTCGCTGAAAAGCTTCATGTTAATGATCTGAAACAGTTCCCTCTTCCGTGTTTCGTAGGATTTGTCGTCATTGCAGGAGTTGTTCGAGATGTAGCTCAGTAGCCCATCCCCTCGATATGTTTTCATCTTCCCGATGAACCATTTTCTCGTTAAGTTCCCGGCTTCTTGCGGCCGGTGTCGCATTTCGGGTCCCACGTCGGCCCACAGTGTCTCGAACACTTTTTGCAGCGATCCTTTTACCACCCAGCAGCTTCCGTCTGCCGTCTCTGCTTTGAACCTTCCGATGAAGAGTTTCACCTCATCTTTTAAACCACCAGATTGGGTGCTGTTTTGAGACATCTTCAAAACAAACAACCCACCTCTTCTCCCTCCCACCTCTTCCCTCCTGTTTTCGTGATTTTTTGAAGACAACCCGAATGTATGTGGGGGAGGATTACAATAAGAATAAGAAAGAACATGAACTTTGTTAAAAAAAAAGGGGGATGGAGGGGGGGAGGGACATAGGGCAAAGACAGGTGGATTGGGGGGGGTTTTTTTTTGTTTCCTTTTTGAAACCGGAAAAGAAGGGGAAAAGTAAAAGGAGCATGCATGCGCGTTTTAGAGACTTGGGGAGAAAATAAGAAAAGCTATGTCACAGCTTCTTTTTTTTTTTTTTTTTGTAAGGGACGCTACTAAATACCCCCTTTTTTTCCCCCCTCTTCCTAATCGTTTTATGTGACTAACGAGTGTGAGTGTGTGTGTGTGTGTGTGTGTTGCTTATTTTTCCTTTTCTTTCCTTCAGAAAGCGGAAAAGAAGCAAGATAATCCTTTTTTAAAAAAAGAGGGGGACCTGTACGGGCTGTCTTGTTCTCTTTCAAAGAAACCCTTGTTGTGCACCTATCCCCCCCCCACTCTCTCCAATGTGGGTAAAACCGACACCGAACCATTGCATTAAAGAGTGGAAAAAAAAACCCCCTACAAAGAAAAAATGACACTATGGTGAGGGGAGAAGTATTAGCAACAACCCACCAACATGTCTTGAGGGGGGAGGGTGATATTGAACTAATTCTTAACCAATGCTTAAGGAGAAGTAAGGTGCCTCCCATTCCTCCTATCACTTTGCTGGAAAAATTTCAGAAAAACAAAAAGCTAACAACTGTGAGGTGTCCACTCCATTGCCTTCCTGTGCACAGTTCCCTCACGCTGACTCAAAAAAAAAAAAAAAAAAAAAAAAAAAAAGCGGGGTGGCAACAAAAAGCAAAACATTCGAGACGGGGGAAAACGGACCATAAACCGATTTGCTTTTTTTTTTTTTCTTCTCGCTGTACCCATCTAAGAAAAGGAGAGGAGAAAAAAAAAAAATACTCCAAAACCTAATGTACAAACTACACTAAATTGTCCCGGCCTGTTATCAGTCCAGAGATGGCTGTCTAAAGGCTTTGTTCCACGTGATGTTAGTAGCGGTGGTAGAGTCACGATGGGGGGCCGTTGTGGACTCGGAATCTTGCACGCAGAACGACATTTGGAAGTCGATGAAGGTGATCTCGCCATCCGCGTCATAGTCCAGCCTGGAGTGGAAGGCTTCTAGCTGTGACTTTGAGAGCGGCCAGATCTGGATCTCGACAGACCTGTCCCCACGGCGTTTCATGCTTTTCTTGACAGCCTCCTCATCTATGCCGAACAGCCTAGCTACGTACATTTCTGACTCGTGAGCTCCAAGCCTGTACACCACCTGCTTCCTGAAGTCTTTAGCCAGCCCGTACAAGTTCTTGTTCTGTGCGTTCATGTGCCCCTCCCCTGAGAGGCTCATCTTCGCGATCACTGCTCGTAAGTCATCCACACTTATGGTCCCCCGCTTCTCCCTGTCCAGCAGTCTGAACGCGCTGTTGTGTGACATCCGCCTGAGGTACTTTTTGAACCTCTGCATCAGCCACAGGTCCCACATGATGTGCTGTTTCGTGTCGATCTCCCACACCATGCCCGTCCAGTTCTTCACGCACGTCATGTACCCCACGTCGTGATGCCGTTCGAACAGCTCCAGCCATTTATCCTTGCTGCAGTACCCTGTGCTGTCGGGGTCCATTGCACTGTACAGCATGAACACGATGTCCTTGTTCAGCAGCGTGCCCAGCTTGTTTGTCACAAGTTCGAAGAACTCAGTGTAGTACAAATGATCTTTGGTGCACATGTCGTCAAACAGCGTGCTCAGCTTGTTCTTGTTCTGGCTGCCCAACCACTTGACAAGATGCGGCAGCCACTCATGGAAGCGCTGCTGCAGGAATGGGATGTCGTACCTGCGGAGGAACTTCGCAAACGGGATGCGCTGCGTGTCGGGGTTCGCGGCCGCTAGGTACCGCCTCATGAAGAACCACGGGAGGTCTTCCACACCCACCAAGCTCGAAAGGATGTCGCGCCACTCACTCTTCCACACGGTGCCGCGGTCTGTGGTGTCGGTCTCGCAGAACGACGCCATAAGCATGTGCCTGTTCTGAAAAATCTTTTCTCGAAGCTGCCTCAGAACGTCCTTCTCAGCACTAACCCATTTCGTGAGTGTCCTGGCGAGAGCCGACGAATCATTAGAAGGGGTGTTGTAGCTGGGCGACAACAGATTGGGCCCCGAGGGGGACACAGGTAAAGGAGGCAGCAAACTGTTAGAGAGGGGCTCGTAGACCTTCCAAGTGTCGTAGATGATAGACATCTTGGAGTTGCGCATCATCATAATGGCGACAGCGCCGTGGTTGGCATCGATGCCGGAATAGTTGCTGGCCGAGAAAACTGTAGTGATGAGGTCGTCGTGCAGCCGCTCGTAGCCTGCGTGTGGCACGTGGTGAGCCCTGATTACAAGGCTCAACTTGTTGTTTTTTGTGAATCTTTTCGTCAGTGGCAGCCGCCACTTACACCCCGCATCGCGTGTGGCGTTGTGTTCATAGTCCGGCATGCCCTCCTCGTACGGCTCGAGGTCCGGATCCGACCACAACAAGTCAAGGAAGATTTGCTCCTGCTTGTTCTTCGGTTGTGAAGGGATCTCCTGGAATCTGTTGATGCTGTTGATCTCGTCAATGAGGATGTCGTACCTCGGCAGCCCACCGTGAACAATTAGGTATGCACTGTCCACCAGTGCACACAGAGGAAGCGAGTTGAAGACTTCAAGCATCAATTTATACACGGATTCCGAGTACTTGGCCAGTACCTCCTGGTGACACCCGTAGTGGTCCGTGCAGGCTTGGCTTTCGTGGTTTCCTCTGTTCAAAAAAACACAGCCTGGGAAAGCGAGGAACATGGCAAGGACGCAGCATAGCACCTCGCAGCTGTTGCAGCCTCTGTCGACGAGATCGCCATTGAAGATGTAGATGAGCTTTTCTGAAGGGAGGCCCCTGTCGTCGATGATCCTGTTGAAGTCCTGCAGCTGGCCGTGCAGGTCGCCTATCACAACGCAAACAGTGCCATCCACAGGGGTCACAACCTGTACGTTTGGGATCTCTGATAGTTTGTACCGTGAGATGGTGAGCAGTTTCTTCACGTAGGTGATGGGCAGCCTTTTGTGAGCGATGAGCTCTCTCAGAGATTTGATGTGGTCGACTTTTTCGTCATACGGGAGGTAGGAGAGACCTTCGTCAGGGTACTGCAGCAAGTCGTCCCCGTTCATGGTTTGCTTGGTGTCCTGCACCAGAATGGACATACGTTTTGCAGGGCCGTCTGGAACTAGAAGGTTGTTTGTTGTGGACTTGAAGAGCCCCCGCTCATCGTATTTGTCCATCTTGAGCCAGATGATCCGGAAAATGAGAGCACACCACTCACGAGTGACCCGTATGCCGCGAACGAATTTCTGTAATCGTTGAACAGCATCGAGTTCGGTTGTAGGCGGGCTCCTGCGTTTTAAGGAGCTCTCGTAGCTTCCCGGGCAGTACTGAGGGTTCAGCAGCCGTTTTATCACTACGCTTCCGCACCTTTCGCATTCTGCCGGGTGGCATGATTTTAAATGGTTGTCGAAGTCGCTCAACGCAAACTCCAAACCGCATTTGAAGCACCGTGACTTTCTCATCTTGTCGCAGCCTTGTTTGTGTTCGGTCCAGCCCTCCACGGCTATCCTCTGATGGCACCATGCGTTGGGGCAGATGTAGAAGTTGGGTGCCTTTGGTGTCAATGATTGCTTCCCCTTTGTGCTCTCCTTCTTGCTCTTAGTGTCGGATTGACAGCAACCCATTGTATCATTTAAGGTGTTGTTGCCTTTTTCAAAAAAAATAATTATGTACAACAAGAAAAACAAAATAGTGTTCCGTGATTCTTTTAGGTTATAAACATATGGAAAGGGAGGGGGGGGGGGGGGTGAAAACGGATATTCTCTCGTCATGGAAATGGCGAGTTTTTTTTTTTTAAAGAAGAGAATACTGAAGAATCAACACGATCGAGTTTAAAAAGAAAAAATCTAAAACTTTTTTTTACTGCCCTCACCAAGGCCGTGTGGAGAGCATAACATCGTGGCCGCTGAAGGCTGCTGGAATGCTAACGGTAGCGATGAGCTTCACAAGAGAGAAGTTCGTGTAAAGTTGGAACGAGGGAAGCGACGCCTCACCATGCTGCATGGTCTGGCAGGAAAGGTAGAGAACAGGGAGCTTGGTGCAGTACGTTGAGGTCGTGAGCTCCAGTTGGTGGGTGTTGGCGTTCCACGCCGCACCCTTGGCGTAGATTCCTGTAACGTGGATCGCTGCCTCGTAGTTGATCTTTCTTGTGTCAATTTCCTTTGGGATTATGTTTAACACTAACCGAAGCTCGGAGCAAGGGATCCCTTTGCTGAGACTGTACTCGTTGACCTCAGCGTCGAAGACTGCCCTGGGGTTGACAAAGGATTCCAGGTTCACAATCGAAGGGTTCATCCCCTCGACAGACCATGCTGTGAAGAACCTGTGCCCCTCCCGAAGCGAGACGAACCATTGCCATAGTGACGCTGGTTGGAACTGGTAGTTGCAGCAGTAGTCCTCGTTGTTCACATTGCCGTTCCCCTTGTCCGTCATCACCCTCGCACACCGCATCCATTTCTCAGGCACCTCCCTCTCCAGTACGCTCAAACACGTCTGCACAATAGCCTCGTCAAACGGCACCTTTTTCCTCACCGCCAACGCCACCCTGTCGACGTCCTTGTTGATCGTATCGATGATTTTGTTATGCGCAGCTAGTTCTCCCTTGTTAGGTAGTTTCATTCCTCCTTTCTACATACCTTCAGAAGTGAGTACAACACCTTCAACACTGGGTTCGTTGCTTCCGGCAGCCACTCGAAGGCGTTCTCGACGTCAAAGACACCTGGTACCATGCGGGTGATGTCGTCGATCAACACGCGGAGATCCTTATCATGTTCGTGGCACACGAGGCTGACCCTGCTACGCGGGAGGGCTTTGGGTATCTCCTTGAATAACTGGGGGAGGGGGGTGATAAAAAACAATCTACCGAGCGGGACATACCTTCAGTCCAGTTGCCCGGTTGTGTTGTGCGACTGATGTCTCGGAGTAGCAGAGAATCTCGTAGTTCTGAGTTCATGTTTTCCTTTTCCGAATTGGTGTGCATACTGTAGTTTCGCCCTTGGGCAGCCCTTCGGCATACTTGCACATCACGTGCTGTATGTTACCGACGAAGCAGTTCCCGTAGCTGTACTGGTCACCCTCGCAGCCTGCATGGATCGTCATTTCTGCTAGATCCTTGAGGATAGCGATGTCGCAGGATGAGGAGAGCCTAGCACCATAGATGGTGTTGCTAGTGAGGTGCCTGATGATAGGGTACGTGACAAGAGATGCATGGGTGTTCATGAGGAAGAGCACAAAGGAACGCACGCTTTCCATCAAATCAGTTGAGCTGAAGTGCGACTCGACAGATTCCGCCAGCCACCCATGCTCCTGCCTCTCCACCACAAGGCTGTGGAAGATGATGAGGCACGGCAGCACCCTTGCTAGGATTTGCAGCTTGACAGGGTTCGCAATCTTCGACGTTGACGATGGCTGTTCGAAATACTCTCGAAGCATCTCAACACCGTGTCGTATCTCGTTCCCCAGACCTGTCGTTTTACTGATACCTACTTTTTGGCACTTCTCGATCAATGTCGTGGGCAGCCCGAAGAACGACTGGGTCTGTATCACCAATTTGAAGTTCTTATGAGGGGTACCGTAGTCAGACAGCGTCTCCACCACATAATCCAACTCCCTAGCAAACTCGTCGGAGACCATCAAGTCAGAGATCACGATCCACCCCCCATCGTTCACAGCATCCGCGATGAGTGACTTCGCCATCGCCTTCTGCGAATGGGCAGCACCCACGAAGTACGTCTTCCGCACCATGGACACAGGGTTTCCTTCCTCGTCCTCCACCTGGTACCCAGCTACCACTTTCTTTACAATTGATATGAACCATAGTCTCTCAGCAATTACCATCAGAGGCACGAAGGGTGTCGTTGCCTCTAGCCTTTGCACCAGCTCCTTCTCGGGGCAGTGTACCTGCGAAGGGATATCCACCCCCAGCCCCCCGTCTTCACTACTGATGACTCTCTGCAAGCAATCCTGGAGGCGGTCTGCTCGCAGCGTCTTGCACACGTTCATTCGTTCGAATGGAGATAGCTGATGATGCCAGTCAGGCTCCTCCCATGGGCAGTACTCCTTGCTTGAGTACCAATCTCGGTACTGCTTCCAACTTGAGCTGCTCATTTTCTCCAACAAATCATCGTTGATGCTGTTGATTGAGGCCAACGTGTCGATGTACATCCAAGAAGTATGGGGGTTGGTTAACGCGGAGGATGCAAGATCTTTGCGGTGGGGCCCCATGTGGAGCATCTGGTGCTGGGGGTCAGGGCAGTCGCGAACGAAGATCATGATCCACGCGAGCTGGATGTGGTGCTTCATGAGGCTTGCCGACATGGCGATCTTGTGGTAGAAGTGCTTCAGGATGGCGGCAGGGTCGTCGGTTGTGTGCAAGAGAAACCGGAGCTCGTCTTCGAAAAACTTAATGGAGAACTTTGAGGTAGGGAACAGCTTGGTGAAAACAAGCATCGAGAAGATCATCAAGACTACCTTCGAGGCTATCTGGTTACTGCTGATGACGTCTTCGGGTGTAGGAGATATCTCAGGCGTCTGCAACTCGAGCTTTGAGATCTCGGTGATGCTGTCATCAGCTGTTTTGAGGAGGTCAGGAAGTTCGGCGTCCTTCTTAGCAGCAGGCATGCCAGCCCCACTGGCCACTGCAGAGAGGGAAAGCTCAGCGTCGCGCAGAGTGGTACTGAGGTTCTTAATAGCGTCGCAGTAGGGAGCGGGGTATTTGTGCGCGATGACGATGGAAGCGAAGGTTGCCTTCAGCTTCTCTTCGTCCAGTTCGAAGGACACGAAGCTCGTCGTGCATTTCATGTTCGCAGTCAATCTGTCGTCGATCGCGTCCTCCCTCATCAGTATCAGGAGCTTGAAGCCCTTCACCACCTTCACCGTTTTGTTGTGGATGTCGTTGATTACGGACCGCATCCAGTACTTCTCCAAGTCTGCTGATGTCACATCCTGCATCACAATGACACACGCCTCTTTCATCACAGACGTTACACTCTGCATCGCACTCTCCACATACGGGCTACTCAGTATGCGCAAGGCTGTCGTTGTGTATCCTTTGAAAGAGAAAAAAAAAGTTGGGAACACACCATTCCCGCAGGACGCTTTCAAACAGCACATAGCCACCTTGTGTGGGTCACGTACAAACACCACTTGGTTCGGAGAGCACTGGGGTTTGTATTGTACACTGCAAATAGGAACGCATACCTTTATCGCGATGCACGGGAGAATCAAGCTATCAGGGACGCCTTTTTCCTTCCATTCTTGGGTGTCGCTCCGCATCACGATGTCCTTGTAGATGGCAGCGGGGTTGAACTCCTCATCGAAGTCCACCCTATTCACCCGGAGGACCTTTTTGCACCTGTTTATCAACGTCGTGCGGTTCTTCAGCCCAGCACCCCATGTCACAACCGCCATCAACAGTAGCGCGTTCCCTTGACACATCCGAGAGTCCTCTTCGATCTTGGTCAGAACCTCTCTCCACTTTACTTTGCACCGTGCCCACTGTGAGTTGGTGAAAAGTTATTTGATTTACTAAGACACACCTCGTTCTCTTCGGTGAAGGCTTCTACTGAAGCCAAACATCTCTGGTACTTCATCTTCTGAGCTTCGTTGGTAGACAGGAGATCTTTGAGGACCTCCTCGGATAGAGTTGCCATCTTGCTGCAGGTTATTGCCGTTGTAGATATGTTGTAAGTGCACTGTGTCCCTTCTGTGAGATATGCCTTACACGCCTCGTACAACTCTATCACAACATCGCCTACCTCCTTGCTGCACACGTCCGCTACGCACATTCTCAAGTGCTGCCTGTCGAACCTGAACAATGTTAGCGGCGTGAAGTGCGTCTGCAGTGGGGCATGTCTCTCCAGAACTCGTCTAAACATATCCCCCTCCGGATCCTTCACAACAATAAAGTGCAGCGCAGCCAACAGACTCTGCCTTACCATTTCCCTGACACGTTCCTTCCCGTGGTATCCTTCTCCCCTCCCGTCCAGCACCTTCCCTATCGCCATTGCTATGCTGTTCCATTCATGAGGAGAAAACAAGCCCATCACATCTCCGTGTTTGATCAGCGCGCCAATATCACTGATGCACTCTTCTGGCAGGTTGTGTTCTTCAAGCAGCACAACGCAAGGTTTGTTAGAGATGAAAGCGGTGATGCAGACTTGTTTCAGAACCTCACGCCAGTCATTGAACGTGTGGTACGCAGAAAGCTGCGGGCAGAACAAATGTGCATCGCACAAGAAAGCTGCAAGGGCGATCTCGTCGATATTGCTTTCAGCCGTCTCGCTCAACAGCAGCGCGTGCCCATTCTTGACGCGGAACACCCTCAGCAGCTGTGTGAGGTTGTGCAGCACTGCTGTGTCATCCTCTTTTAGCAGCTGCTGCAGCATCTTCTGTTTCTGTTTTTTCTCCTCCGATGGGATCGCTTGCATGTACTTCTCCGAACCCTCCACCAGTGCAGTGCACCAGATACTTCGTGACTTGAAATCCCTGTAGTTCTCTATCCCGCCGAACCACAGCTCGGTTCGTTGTTTCATAATTTGCTTCTGCGTAAAATCCTGGAAGCTCCTCAGAACATTGTCCCAAATGGTCTGCTCCACCCACCGACGCTCCTTGCTGTCGGGTTCGAACCTGCCGGCAAATGAGAAGTTACACTCATTCACGAACAGTCGGATGACGTCCTCCGTGTGCACTGTCAGGTGCGGCGTGCTTTGGTAGATGCCTTGCAGTACAGACTGCATGCTTGCCAGAGTCCAGATATACTTCCCGCTCATCTCGGGTCTGTATTTCCTTCGCACGTCAACGAAGCTTGAGACCAGTGCCTGTGCCAAGGGACGTGCCAATGAAGAAGACTTTAAAAAAGCATTCTTTTTTGCCCAGGTGTCAAGTACTCCTTCCACGATCTCAACTAGTTCATCAGGCTGTGGTTCCACGATAGAGACACAATGGAAGCCTTGCAGCTCCCTGTCAGTAAATTGTAATAGTCCTGTAGAGTCGACAGTGGCAGCAAAGGCGACGTCGTGGACGGTTAGCAGCTCGTTGGAGTAGGGGTCGTACCAGCCTTTGTTGTCGCGCAGCTGTTTGATGAATTCAAGGCAGTCTGCTCCCGCCAGCTCTAGTCCCTCTAGCAGGACTGTGAGAGGCTTGTTCAATTTGTCGGGCAAGCGGATGATGTTGTCTCGCGACTTCTGTAGCTTGGCACCGACTGTCGTCTCGATGTTCCGGGGGGTAGTGTTGGCACAGTAAATTGGCGTGCTGTGCCTTAAGGACTTGCTTAAAATGCTCAACTTCGCAGTTGCAGGGGGACCCACCACCAACACATTGATGCCCTTGTCCGTAAGGTGTGTCAGCATCCACAACAACCGCACCGAAGTCGTGACTGGCATGAATATTTCTGTGAGGTTGATGGGGCTCTTCTTTTCTTCAACAGGTAACGATGACCACCGCACCCATTCCCTCGCTTCCACATCGTACAGGTAGTCAAAGACAAGACCTAACTCGTCACCCATGGGCATCGGGAACCTTGCTGTCACACCTTTGTCAATGATGAGATTTCGGAAGAATTGGTTGAAAGACACTCTCTGTGCCTGTCCTACTGCCAATGCCGCCCCAAAGGACCAGACGCACGAGAACAGAATAATAGGTTCCACCACGGCTTCGACAAGTCCCTGTAGTGTGTCAAAAGACATAGCAAGCATACCTTGTCCACATCAACTGAGTACCGCGTGTTCTTCCTCTTGTTTTTGAAGCCGTTCATCACATTGAAGCAGCTGGTCACCAAGTTGGAACAGTTCAAAGGAAAGAATGCAACGGCCTTTTCCTTGGGGTCCTAAGGTGCGATTGGAAGTTTTGTAAGTCTCTGCATACCTTGTCGTGATTCCAGTCCCGTACAAGACCAGTGTCCTGTGCCCAGTTCATGAGGGGCGGCACGATATTCGAGAGTATCTCAATGACCAGGTTCTTGTATCTTGCAAGGAAGAAGTTTGGATCGAGGGCGTGGCGATTGATGTAGTCGGCAGCAGAGAGGGTGTCGCTGTCGGTGCAGATGAGCCAGCAGAGGTCGGAGAGCTCTTTAGGGATCTCATCTTCAGTGCCGAACTCGAAGATGATAGAAAGGTTGGCTGGGGCTCTGATGACCTCACCTGTCTCGAGCGTGAGACACCTGTCAGAGGGATCTAGGATTGGGAAGATCATGGACAAGACCTTTGGGCTGGGCTTCCCATCGAGGACTATCCACTGCTGTTCATTTTCCCGAACCGTCATCTTCCTGAAGATGTGTGTGAAGGGCCCGTCATTCCATTCGTTGAACACATCAACCTTCCCGAACAGCGTCTCTGGTGTGAATAAGCTTACGTTGATGAGCTTACAGACTGCCTCGGGCATTAGCGCTTCATGCACCGTTCGCCAGATAGTCGTCTTTCCCGAAGCAGGTGGGCCTTTCAGGATCACTGCCGCCCTGCATTTTGTGGCTTCGAAAAGCTGCTCGCACTTAGTGACAAATAGTTTTCCGTTACTCAGATTCTTCGAGTCCAAATACACTTCAAGTTCTTCCTTCGTATGTTCCACAAGCGACAGCTGATCGTCGGGCCCGGGGATGTCCATGCCCTCAGTCGCTCCGAAGCAGGCGCGCAAAATGTCCATTACCGTATCGTACTTGGAGGAACTGATCTGCCTCAACAACGTTTTCAAGAAGCTGTTCACGACCGCCATCATAGGGTGCTCGCAGATGGGGAGAATTTGAACAATGTGCTCAAGGGTCTGGAGAAATTGCTTCAGGGTGTTTTGAATATCAAGTCCGAGATCTGAATATGCGAGCCTCTCCAGCACTGAGGCTGAATATCTAGAAAGCATCTCTGAAGATGACTCGTCGGCACCGTTGAGATAGAAGTTAACGCACAGCACAGTTTCCATGGGCACAAGCGGCGTGGCTATGGGCGGCAGGGCCTTCTTCAACAATTCAATGCTGTGCCTGGTGACGTCTGTCATCTTCCTCCCCGACAGCAGTCCGAAGACGCCGAAGGTACGGCTTGTGACAGGGACAACTTTTCCCTCGAACTGGTACGTCGGCGACTGGCTGGTTATGGCAGACTGCGTGGCCGTGACCCCTTCACTAATAATGCCCAGTATCGCAGGGTCCAGCAAATCAATGTCTTCGAAGATGAGCCACATGCCAGACGCAAAGGTGCCTGTCAGGAGCCTAGCAATCGTTGCATGAGAGGCCTCGCTGTCACACTGCACCACTTGCCACTTCTTGCCCATCATCTGTGCCAGCTCTGTTAAGAACTCTTTCGGAGAAAATGCAGGCATCAAATTGCGATTCATGTTGTAGCAAGGCGGGTACATCACGCACCCCATGTGCCCTGTGTGAAAGGCATGCATCACGGATGCAATGACTTCTTCGGCTTCTGAGCCGAGCACTGTTCTATGCAGTACGCCTGTGTACTCTCCGTGGAAGTCATAAGTTGCCTGGAGCTGTTGCATGTATATTCTGGCCCAAGGCTCTTCTTCAGCGTTGGCGGGGGCGGCGTCTAAGTATTCGATGTCATCGTTGATGTCTCCCGGGGAGATCATGTCTAGGTACCATCGGGGCTGTTTCAACCAATGTATTGAGTTCCTTTCTTTTACGTTCTCGCTGATCAACGTGGAGATCGTCTTCCTGATGCGCATCAGCGTAGCAAGTAACAGCTTGACACGTTGCATTTTGTTCCCGCAGCGCACCCAATTCAAGACGTCGGCCACCATCTCATTGACAGTGTCGAGGATACGGCGAAACTCCTTCTGCACCATTTCGCTGTGGCAGTTGATCTGCGTGTGGAGTTTGAAAGTTGTCTCCACCTGTCGTGTAAACTCGATCTGGACAGCAAGAAGCATGCATTGAGCCGGACGGAGCATCGCCCAGTGTCTCAACCCAATGTCGTAAAACGACTCTAATGCCTCAACGGTTTTCTGCCTTATGGTGCTTTTCATCTGACTCTCGAGGTCGGCCATCCACGTGTGGAAGGCACTCGATGTTGGAACAGGTTTCAAAAGAGGGATCTCTTCTCCATCCTCGCAGCAGATGCGGGTTATGCACTCGTCGGGATCGCAATACACGTAATGGAAACAGAACAGCCTGCGGAAGAATTGCTGCATGTCATGCAGTCCCGCCGTTCTGGACATGGATATGATGGTGAGGACTTCGTCGGAGGAACAGAAGTACAGCCTGTTGATCTTGGTTTGGTGCTCTGCAACAATGTCACCCAGACCCAAGCAGAGGTTTTCGAAGTCATGGTTCATTTTCGACATTTTGCTCTTCCATTTCTCGTCGACTAAGGTGCGGACATGGTTCTGCTTGTGCCGAAGCAAGTTCATGGCGTCGTCCCACTGCGTGAGGACAGAACCCTCCTGTGCGCCGTGGAAGAGGGGACGTAGATAGAGAACCTGCGACTGGCATCTCCCAAACTTCTCGAGGACATCATTGAGAAGCGACAAAGAGTTTCCCAACTCAAGCAGTGCGTCTCTGTCTTCTATGCGTGTCGCCGTCTCGCTGCGCAGATCGTTCACAATGATAAGAGTGTCATCAATGAATCCAAAAGCTCTGTCAAAAGAGTTCACGAACTGCACCCCATCCCGCTCCTTCACCTCAAAGCACAGTTTGTCAAGCCGATCGTACAGCCCTATCAGCACTTGCTTCGCCTCATGCTGTGCCATCCCTCTGTTAGTAAAAATAGAGACGATACTGTTGCAAAAAAAGGGGGGGGAGAAGAATATATGAGTTAAAGGAAGTCTTTGTGAGATGCCCCCTTGGAAGAACAAACAGCTATCCCCCAAAAGAAGTTCGAAAGGCTTGGCTAGGGAAAGAAATAGAACATACAAGGTCTATTTTTTTTTTTTTCGCAGAAGAAAGAAAAAGGGGGTAACATCATATCAGCAGTGAGCAATATCAGTGCCAGTGACAGGAGTGGACGAAGTGTTGCATATAAGCCGCCCGTTTGGGTACATCATATCTGTATAAGCAGCGTCAGTGGGCACATTGATCATATTGAGAAAGACGTCGGCGACGACGGTAGTGCAAGAGGGGAGGAGGGTGAGCTCTAGCCATTGGTGTGCTTCCACGGCGTTGGTGACAACGGGCTCAGAAGGGTTATGTCCAGGACCGAATGTGTATCCGCCTCTGTATCGCACATCGATACCGAGTGCCTTGGCGAAGGGCAGTAAGTAGAACGCCAGCACAGACGATCCCCCATGACACTGCACCTGCCCGTAGCTAGCTATCTTTCCAAGATCATCAGTCCGCCCTATCCTGTTCCTGTCAACACCCGTTGCAAACGTGGTGGTGTTTAAGCTGTTCCTGATGAGCTGCACGCACTTCATCTGCACTTCTGCGGTGTCCTTGGCACCGAAGTCTAGTCTATCCACTAAACCCCGTAACTTGAATGCGATCTCCGTCACTTTCCCCGCCACTAATGGTGAGTCGTACGACCCCCGCATCCCGTCCTCGAAGAGGTAATACTCCCGTGACCCTTCCCCACCTGTTGTCGAGAAGACATGTGGCTGGTTCAGACGGTGCACACTCTCCTTGCTGACTGTGATGAGCTCCTCGCCACCATCCGCGTGCTGCACTGCTACGTCGTAGTGATTGTCTTCCGGACGTGTACTGACGATCACACCATGGTGCGTAACGAACTTTTCGCCGCCTTTCCCGTTCGCTTTCCCGACGTACTTCATGTACGTGTCGAGCTTGAACCTGATGTCAAGACCGCTTGTTTCTACTAATACCTTCCTTCCCTCGTAGTACTTGGGGGACTCGTCCAAGATGTCCATGTTCTTCGGGGGCTGTAACCATATCCCAAGGTTGCACAGTGCTACGCCGTCTTGGATAGTCTTCGGCGTCAGCTTCGGCAGACGTGCAAACTGCGCACAAGTACTGTTTGAGGTCACAGCGTCCTTGAAGATCTGCTCCATGTCACTGCTCTCCATCCACACGCGGAACTCCTCCACAGCTTTTTGATCAGCATCATGTGCAGGTGCTACGCCCACGTCACCTCCCAAGGCCACTTGGTTCACGATGGTCACTTTGTTGCCACTTGTAGTCACGCCCTCAGAGGTGGGCGCTGTCGCTATTTTGGCTGCAGTTGCAAAAGGATCCTTCCCGCTCAGAAAGGTTACCACTGGCACCGATAGGACTTCGTATCTACTACCATTTTGACCGAGCTTCTCAGCGAAAATATCAACTTTTGGGATTGATTTTGCCAAAGGCTGCCACTTCTTCCAGTTGTGGAACTGGTCGTTCGTGAGCCACGCGATCAACGTCTTGGGTCTGAGCGTGGCGAGCTCACCTTTTTTGACTTCCGCATACGACGGCAGCATGGACACAATAGATTTGACCCTTAAGGGGTGACGCAAACCTATCGACAGCACGATGCCAGCACCCCAGTCATATCCCATGAAGTGTGCCGCGTTAATATCGAGTGAGCGCATGACAGCCATAGTGACGTCGACGGGTCCACCTTCATCGTTGTTGTACTCGCTGCGTGACTTCCTCGGCTCGCCTGGTGAAGAACCGAAACCGGGCTGGTCGATGGCAATGGGCCACAGCTTACAATATACCAGTGCAGGGAACCAGTGCTCGTACTCAGCAGCTGAGCTGGGGCAGCCATGCAGCAAAAACACAACATCGCCCTTTCTCTCCCCCACGGGCCTCACCGTGTGGATAGGGCCCAGTTTCGTCTTAACGACCTCCGAAGTGGTGGCCACACGGCCCTTCAACCACGGGATGACTCTGGGCGCTTCCCTTTTGATGCTTTTCTTCTTCTCGACACGTACAATTTTCTTCGGTTTGTTTTCAATCCTTCCACATGCAGTTGCAAACTTCAGTGTGCACCTCGTTTCAAAAGCCGCCTCCTGCGCCGGCGACACGGTAGCTATAACCACCGTACGGCAGTCACCACCGAGGCTCTCTTTCAACAGGCGTGTGAGGGTAGAGTTCCTGTACGGCACGTGTGGTGACTTATCGAGAAGACGATGCACCACATCAATAAGGTGGAAAAGAGAGCTGCTGATGGTTTTCGCTTCTTCAAGCCGCTCACCTGTGGCGCCGGACGCTTTGACCTTTTCGCTTCCCGCCAAATCCACAACGTTGAGTTGAGTATTTTCCGATAGAGTGAGCTGGATAATAAGATGGCTTCGGCTGCTCACTTCGTTTAAATTAGTCGCACCTGTAGCCCTCCTGGACCCTGCAAGTTTTATCAGACGCTCAGCCTCCTTCGTTGTAGTAAAAGGCACGACAGTGGCACCCTCCACGGTGACGCTTGTATCGGTTGTCTTGAGCTTAAGATTAGGCGAACTGGGGGAGAGAAGGTCGGAAAGGTTCTCTTTGTAAATCTGAAAAATGGAGATGGAGGGTTCTGGCTCTACTTCGAGGATGGTGTCGAGGATCCTGCTAGTGAGGTGTGTGATGGTGTGCGTTTTGCCGGACCCCGACTGGCCGTAGGCAAAGATAGTTGCATTGTACCCATCGAGGAAGGAGTCCACCGCCTCGCGCACGGGGCTGTTGTAAACGTCCTCCTCCGTGCAGTCGCCCTTGAGGGCGGTGTCGAACTTGAACTCTGTGATCTCCGATGAGCCTTCACCCTCACTGTTGATCATAACAGGCACGCCGTTCTTGCTGCCGACGTATACCTTGTTCGTCTTCTCGTCAACACCCACACAGCAGACCACCCTCCCATTCACAACTTCTCTTTCCAGAGACGGTCGTACCCTCAACATC
Organism: Diplonema japonicum; assembly: GCA_964019335.1. Lineage (NCBI taxonomy): Eukaryota > Euglenozoa > Diplonemea > Diplonemida > Diplonemidae > Diplonema > Diplonema japonicum. The sequence goes on from OZ025655.1 coordinate 602,867, forward strand.
ACCCTGATCTGTGCATCCTTGCCCATCTTGTGTACCTGATATAATCAAATTGCTACGAGCATTCTAAATAATTGGGGGGAATGAAATTCATGATCGTGCTTAGTCCTTAAACAAAAAGGCCATGACCTGGGCGTTTGGTTGGCAATCGGGCACGCTCGCCCACTCACTGCTGATGATGTCGTTGATGTGGCGCAGCCTGTCCAGCTCGTTGAACTGCTCAGTTGCCTCTTCCGTCATGTCTGCCTTCATGAGGCGTTCTGCCCATGTGGAATACACTTCAGCCAAGAAGGAGTTGATAGCGGGCTTGCCAGCAGGCCAGCAATAAATTAGCGATGTGAGGGTACGGATGAGGTCACCCTGCACCCTGGCAGCTTCGAACCGATCGGAAGGAGGGTTTGCTGCCAGGTAGTGAGCCACCTGGTATGACAGGTAGTGCCGAGGGTGCTGTCTGGCAAAGGCACTACATTTCTCCCTCACGGTCTCGACGTTCTTCTCTTCGCTGGCGATGACCGCACATACAGCTTCTTCCTCTTTTATGAGTGCAGCTGCGACATCAGCATCAATAGGAGCGTTGCAGGTAAGACACTGCAAAACAGTACCCACGCGGCCTGCAAGACTCCCACCACATGAGCAGAGCCCTTCGTGCAGCCCTTCACACTTGACGCCTGCTATGTTTGCAAGGTTCTGCACCCTAGCGAGGAACGTGTTAGACATGTCCGGAAGATCGACACCTCTGTCGATATCAGGGAACAGCAATCCCTCAGAAGGGTCGAAGGTCAGGTGATGCGTCACAGGACGATCCTCGCCGTTGATGGAGTACACGATGCCGTCACCCTCCACACGAAGTGCCACAACATCGCCGTCGGGATCGCTGAACTCCACCTTCGTCTCTTCTGTTCGGGCTACTTGCTTTTTGACGCAGAACACCTCAGCATCGTCATATGGCATGCTGCACCTGTCACATTGGCACAGAAAGCCCCACCTGTTCTTCAAAGCTTCCTGCCTCACCTTCCTCGGGGCAATCAGGATATCGTCGTCTAAGTACGCAAGGCTCAAGCTTTCGTCCTTTTCGATGTCCCTGATCGACCTGAAGGACCCTTCGTTAGGCACCACAACACCGTTGGGTGCACAGCTGTGGTTGCAGAACGAAATGGTCGGGAACACCCTGAGCTCGAGCTCACCGTCGGATCCCACGAGGCCACCGAACCCGTTGTAATGGAAGCAGCTTGCGATGGACACGATCTGCGCCATTTCGTTACACTTTTCTTTTCCCGGACCGTACTCGGGGTGCTTAGACTCTACATCTGCCTGTATGCTCTCAGTGAGGAGCGGGTCCCCACCTGTTAACTGCAGGCCTGATGCAAGGAACTCCTTCATTTCATCACATGCCGTGTACATTTCTTTGAACTTCGATACGCCGTCTGCCGCCCCACTCGTTCTGACGTGCACTAGGGGGCTGTCCTGTATGACCTCTGTCTTGACAGGGATATTACCACCGGCGACAAGATACCTGCCAAGGAGGGGCGAGGTCTTCATGACCCAGTGTCTCTTAAGAGGGGTTTCTCTGCGTTTGAAAACCATGAGGACGTCCTTGTAAAGGGGCCAGTTGGGGAGCGGCACACGTGTGACTTCCTCGAAGTGCTGCGAGACATAGTATTGGAATGCGGGGCTGAAGGACTGCCCTGTAGGCTGCAGGGTGGGAGTGTAGACACCGAACGTGGAGTCGGCCCACTCGCCGATGAGGATGAGGGTGTCGTTGGTGTAGTTCTTGAGACATTCGAGCCCGAATGTGCCCTTCCCCATGAAGTCGGGCCACATGAGGACCAAGGTGCGGTCGGTGCCAGCTGCAACACCGGGGCCGCCTTTCTTGATGGTGCCGTACGTGGCGAGGACGTTACAGGCGTCTCCGGTTTCCGACTCGTTGTACTCAGACACCCAGTCCTCGCTGCAGTCGTAGCAATGGATGTCGACACCGTTGTCCTGCAGTAGGCCTGCCCAGTACCCTGTACCACCACCGATTTCAATGAGCGGAGCATGCTTCGTGAGCTCCGCAAGAGCGGGTTTGTTCGGGATGCTCCATGCGAATTTTCTCTTCATCTCTAAGCTCTTCTTTGTGAACTCATTCATTGCAGCAACGGGAACTCCGACCTGTGCGGAAAGACACCCCCTGAAGACAGCACCTGTCTTGTTGCAAAGCTCGTTGACCGTTTGAAGGTATTCGTTCACACCCTCTTCCTCTACGTCTCGGTCAGCATCAAGCGCGCACAAAGGATGCCCCATCAATCCTGTTTCCTTCAAGAACACCGCACTGCACAGAGCATTGCCCCCAGGACCTTCGACTTCTGGTTTTGCTTCTCTCTTAACCTGGCCTTGCTTGGACAGCCATTCAACTAGACTTGCATCTGCCATTTCTTTGTAATATCCCTTTTTTTTTTTTTGTCATGAAAACAAAAAAGACATGAGGAGGGTCAAAAAAGAAAAAAAAAAAAAAAAAAAAGCAATAAAGGGGATACCGCGAAACTAACTAGATGTGTCGTCCCGGGGGTAACGATGTTTATTGCATTTCTCTGCCACCGGAGCCTATTGTGGCTTGCTCAGTTGACAGTATACAACCAGAGAGAAATAAAAGGAGGTTCTCTCTTTCCTTTTGTTCGTTAGAGTATTACGGACTTATCCAGTTTTTTTTTTTCTTTTTCTTTTTTGTTCGTTCGTTTTGTCCATTTTGTTTAGAAAGAGAAAATAAATGAAACAAAGTGGAACCACGGCGGGCAACAGAAAGGGGAGGGTGGAAAAAAAAAACCCCCCCTCATATTTTAAAAAAAAAACAACGACCTAGAGATGAGTGGCCCGAAGTTGAGTGGAGAAAGAAGAACATGTTCACAGTGAAAGAAAGCCCAATCCCCCATCGCCCGAATTAACTTAAATTCTGAACGAGCACTTCTTTCAGATGGAAAGAAAGTCAAAAAAAAAAAAAACCACAGCTACGTCCAAGTAGGTGACTGAGTCAAAGTAGAATAGCGGATAGCAGGTTTTCACTACTTTGTGGGGTACACAGAGTTATAAAAAACCCAAACAATGTTATTTTTAAGATGAGGGACGTAACTGGTTAGCAATTGACCTGAGATTGGTGCTTTATTTTTCCTCTTCCTCTTCCTTCTTCTATTTTCCAGTATTACACTCAGTTTGGTTTCTCTTTTTCATCCTTTAGGTAAACACGGGGGGGGGGGGGGGGAGAGATACCTCCTCCCTCAGCCAATAAACGGCGAAGTTATGGCGTAAAAGGTTTCGCTTGTCAAAGTAGAAAAAGGGGGGGAATAGGGAATAGACAACGTAAAAAAAAAAAAAAAAAAAAGAAAAAGGGGAAAAAAAAAAAAAAAAAAAGAACAAGAAGGAACACCTTCTTTCTAAAAGATAAGGTGTTCTCCTGATTGTGGCTGTGTCGCAGCCTGTGAGGGGTTCCAAGCAGAGCTCAGGGGCACATCGTTGTCAAGTAAGGTAAAACGAACACCAGTGAAGGACTCGTTGCCCGAGGCGTCATCATCAGAGGAGTCATCCTCTGTGAAAGGGACGGTGAGGACATTACTAAAAGACGGCCGAGGAGGTGGTGCGTGCAGGGCTGCCGCATCATAAATCTCAAGCTCCTCAAGAAGCGCGTCCTCATGGATGAGATGCCACGTTAGCTGTTTTTCCATCAACGTCCTGAGCCTGCCAGGCATGTACACGGGGTTGGCAACTGACCCGTCATTCACATACACATCGTAACAGAAGCATAGCAGCAAGGTCTGCATGGACACTTCTATCCCTGCACTGAACACTGAGATTACCACCCATGATAGAAAACCAATTACAAACATGGGTACAGTCAGTGCTGCACCCTTGACTTCCCTTGTCGCGAAGTCAGAGTACCTCAGCATGAGCCACCCTACGAGCAGGACTGCGCCTGTCAGCATGAGCTTCCCGAACAGCATGATACACGACGAGACGAAGTTGATGGCGCCAACGTGGAAAATGTTCGACTTGATCAGAAACAACGCACGCTTTGCACCCCTCAGCAAAGAGTCCCCGCACATTGCTGTCATCACATACGCCTCGCTCGTCAGAAGCTGCGTCACCCATGCGAGCGATGCAAGCATCAGTACCTGTACGGAGTTCCCTTTGCCCCCGCATTTGCTGGCTTCAACCCCCCATTCCACCGGCTTTAATATCAAATTCAACACGAACGTCATCAGCATCAGTAGCGACCCCAATGCTGCCGTGCCTGAATGGTACCTCAGCACGGTGCCCAGACATCGGAACAGCACTCCGTGCGGGGACAGCTTAGCGTTCCCCGTGGGAAGTGACCAATACCACGTACAGCAGCCCAGAGAGATCACCAAGTACGAGACATCGCGCAGCCAGATCGACAGCCACACCAACATCCATATATTGAAAATGTGCGCGGGTGCCCTCCACCAAGGTGTGTCCATGACGTTCCCTGTTGTGTTCTGCGCATCAGTCAGTGTGACGGTCACAGTGAGCTCGTCGACGTAGGTCATGCCGCTAGTCTGCACGAAGGTAGCCATCATGACGGTGATGAGCGCGAAGGGGGCCAAAATGAAGATGGTGACGGGCGATATGAACGAGAGGGACGGCATCGACACTTGCGTGCGTGATGCAAGCTGGACGATCCTTATCGCAGGATCAAACCGCCGCCTGAGGTACAGCACCATCGAGAAGAAGACGGACGCAACGACAAACAGCAAAATCGAGACAAATCGGTATATCACCTCGAAGCCTTTGTCTGAGATGCTGTCGGCGTACCGCCACAAAAGCACCGCACCTGCTATCAGTATGCATTGCAGGCAGACCACGCTTACAACGGCAAAGGGTCGTATCAGGCGGCGTTTCTTTAGTGCAGTGAGCCAAAGGAGGGTGAGGACGAGCGCGGTGATGCAACAGCAGATGACTATCCATTTGAAGTTGGCGAGTCCCGCGATCCCCCTGAAGATGAAGGTGCCTGCGTCGAAGACGAGGTTGAAGTCGCTAGTTGCGTTGTTGACACAGTTGTTGTATTCGCAGATGTCGTAGAGGTCGAGGATGGGCATGCACCGCCCCATGATTAGAATGTGGTCGAACATCGACTTGTGCATTAAGGTGCCATCGTAGTTTCGAACCTCGTCGCCGCCCTGTGGGCATGTCGACACACACACCCCAATGGTTAGAGCCTCGTCAAAGGACACCGACTCTTGCTTCTCATCAAAGCTCACTTTCACAGGAAGAAACAGCACCGTCAGCCGGTCCCACGGCATGTAAGGATCCTGCGGCACACGTGGTCCATCACCCGCGCAGATGTTCCCGAGGTAGTCAACCCCATTCCACAGCCTTGCAGGGTCCCCGCTCAGCATCGCGGTGAGAAACATGACGGCCATCGCGCACCAACACCCTAAGAACAGCCCCAGCCCGAATAAATCTGTACACCGCCTCGCCTTGCGCATCCCCAGCTGCGACGCCCCGACATAGTCGTAACCCCTCCCATGGTCAGCAGCATTTGTGACGATACCCATGCATCATAAGGCTTGCTGTAATATTATAGTTCGAGATTGCAATGCAAAAGTAACAGTACTGCTCTACTAGCAAGATTCTAAGCACACGGGACAGAGGTTGTGTAGACAAACATCTGCCCACTAACAGGGGGGGTGTCTATTACAAAGTCATCGGCGGTGCCGAAGACTACATCGATTGCGGCGCAGGCTTGCCTAGGTGTCAGGGAAGAGATAGAAGGGAGCCAGTTGGATGACTGCCGTGGGGACAGCAAGTGCATGGCATAGGAGCGGGACGGGGGCGAGGTAGACAGCCAAGAGAGGTTCTCGTGTGACAGGAGGGCAAAGAAGTTCCGCCAGAACTTAGAGACGAGAGCTGCAAGTGCCTTGGGAGCAGGCACTGCACCGCTGGAAGGTAAGGACGGATCTACTTGTGATTTAACAATTACTGCTTCGCGCGCGTTCCGCCAAGACGAGCCAAACAACAACCCTATACCGCCCTCCCCTTCTCCCACTGCCTCCATCACTTCTTCCATCGCTTGCAACGCTTTACCCGCTCTTTTCTCGGTCAGTTTTATGCCCTGCCCGACCCTCTCCTCCACTTCTTGCATGCTTCCCTCGAACAGTTTCATTTCCGCCATTCTCTTCACCATCTCCCGTCCGATCTCACGCTGCACCGCCCGTGCTGTCTCAACATCGTCTACTTTTAGGAACACCTTCACGCGGTGGCTCCTCTCTTTCATCGCTGTTTTGCGTGTTTTTTGTTGAAAAAAGCGGCAGTAGCAGTGAATTAAAAAAAAAGAAACGGATAAGCACTTTCACCTGTCGCCTAAATTGCAAACAGCTTATTTGTAGGTGCAACGGTGGGCCCTGTTGTGCGTGTATTTCTTTTTTTTTTTTTTAATACCTGTCACCGAAGCGCTTGTGCGCAGGGGGCTTCACGCGTCCCTGACGGAGAGCCTGGGCGGTGGGCTTGGGCACGGCGGCCACCCTCTTCTCAAGGAGCACCTCGATGTGGCAGGGCGAGGCCTGTGGGTTTTTTTTTTCTTTTTTTTTTTCTCCCCTTCCCTAGCAAACCATGTAGGCTCCGATACGACCGTGGGCCCTGTAGGTCCTCCTCCTGATCTTCTGGGCGCGGTTCACGTGAGCGTGGCTGATGGCAAGGTCGGACACCTCAAGACCCTTCTGCTCGGCGTTGGACTCGGCGTTCTTGAGAAGGTTCTGGACGAGCTCAACGGACTTCCTGGGCCACCTACCCTGGGTAAGGCCGAACTCCTTGGCCTGGGGGGTCCTCCCGGCGGCGTGGGAGAACCTGATGTAGGGAATGCACCTCTTGTGCTCCATGACATCCTGTGTGTGGCTTATTTCTGTTTTCTCTCAATAAAACACACCTCAAGGTACTTCTGGGCCTTCTTCATGGGCATACCCCTCAGCACCCTAACCACCTGCCATGTGTTCTTGAAGTGAACCCTCATGTCAGACCCCTTGGCCCTCGCCGAGTTCGTCTCATCCTTAGGCTTAGCGCAGTACTTAACCATTTTGTGATTAAGGTGAAAGTGAGAAACGTTCTGTAGGCAGGTTATGACGCAAAGAAAAGAACCACAAAAAAGGTTTTTATTTTTTTCTTTTTTTTTCTATAAGAGAAAAAAAAAATATAAATGGCGAAGAAAAACAAGGTAAAAGAAGAAAAAAAAAACAAGTGGGCATTTTTTTTGGGGGGGGGAGAGGGACAAGACAACATAAAGGGAACAAAAAAAAATACTATTGCGAAGGTTACAAGGGGGAGAGGGTCTTTTTTTTTTTTTTTTTTTTTTTTTTTTTTTTTCCATGGAAGGCGAAGAGAAGGGATACACAAAAAAAGGGAAAAAAAAACAAAACAAAAGGAATTGGGTAACATCTCTCCTACGTTTTGTACTGGCGTTGTCAAACCCGCTCCCTTTTTGGGCATAAAGAAAAAGAATGGTATTTACTGTATTAATATTTCGAAGGGAACTGAAAAGTAAGAAAAGAACAGGAAAGACTCTTTGTTTCTTTTTTTTTCTTCTTCTTCTCTCTTAGACTCTATATTCGTAAACAGTGGTTTACAAAAAAAAAAAAAAAAAAAAAAAAAAAAAAAAAAAAAAAAAAAAAAAAAAAAAAAAAAAAAAGAGCCGATTGATTGTAGTTTGTGCACAGCCGGGATTAACCTATAAAAAGCATAAACCCAACAAATGGTACCATTGCTTTTTTTTTTTTTTTTTTTTTTTTTTTTTTTTTTTTTTTTTTTGTAACACCAAAATGGCAACATTGCTTCCCGCCCATTCTGCCGATATAGATGAGCCTTAATAATTAAAAAAAAAAAAGAAAAACAAAATGACAAACCCGAAAGAGGGAACAATCCAGTAAAAGATTCCAAATTTCAAAAAAAAAAGAGGGGGGGAGTACACTTTGCTTCATGTGTTCATTATTCCCAGCCGCGGGAAGGCGAAGGCGAAGGGGATTGGATCTCCGCAGACCACTTGGAAACAACAGCGTCGCGCGCAGGGGAGGGCGTTGCTGTAACTGTGTTGTTGGTGCGCAGCTCTGACTTGCCACGTGTGTTCCTCTGTCGCGCTTCGTCACGTAACTTGTGGATTCGAGACCTATACTCTGATAGCCTAGCGTCGGCTGTGGACGCTTGGAGTACGGCCTTGTCCCGTTCTCCTCTCAACCATTCGATCTTGCCTTCCAGGTTCTGGATTCTTTTCTGCATTGCGCCTATCCCGTGGTAGCCCACTGTCAGCTTGCTGAGTCTCGCTCTGACATCAACAGGGATATGCACGCTCGCTACCGTTTGTTGCAGTTGATGCAAAATACCACCCACTTCCGCCATCTGCCAGTGCAGCACACCGTCGTCCAACTTCCACCTCACCAACTCGATTCTGCTTCCAATCTCTTCTGCGGTGATGGAGTGCCGCGAGGATTGTTCATATATCTCAATAGGAACCGAGCCGTTCAGCCGCATTAGCTGTTGGTTGCCGTGTGCCACGTCGCGAAGCATCTCCATTACTGTGGACTGCCACTTTGCGCATTCTTCCGCGGTTGCCGTTAGGTGTCTCCGTTCCATCGCCTCCTCCTCCGCCACCTGTGCTGTGCCCTGTTGCTTCCCAGCAAACATTCTCCACCGCACCCAATGCCCTCCCAGTGTCCTCTTTGCAGCACTTTTTGCTAACATCGATGCCAACGTCGTGCGGAGTGCCACAGGCGTTGCCGACGGGGCATCGTCACCCCGCGAAGGCGACGCGGGAACACCCGGTGCCAGGGCTTCTGAACCATGCTTTTCGTCCAATGCGTTCTGCAAGGTGGCTACCTTCAGCTGCAGCACTGATATCTGCTTCTGCAGGGCCTGTTTCTCCGACATCTCTGCCCTGTTAGGGCTCATGCTTCGCTGGAACTGGACAAGCTCGCCCCGCTGAGCTTCAACTTGCTTCGTCAGCTGCTCGAGAGCACCCCTGACGTCAGGGTCAGACGACCTACCCCTCACGGGCTTGTCACCGCGCAAAAGTGCCATCACCTTCTCCTCGTGTTCTGCTTGCTCCTTTCTCTGTTGGTCCGCTTCTTCTGAGACTGCTCTCAGCATGTTGGTGATGGGGCCGTTGTTTGCATGCTTGTTTACCGGCAGCTTCATGCACGTCGACAGGAGCTCTCTTGCATATGCTTCGGTATCTGTCATAACTTGGTGGCAGTAGTTATACGTGGACAGCAAGCTGTCCACACCAGGGATCGCCTTCTCCCGTGCTGTTTCGTAGTCGGCGTGCAGCACGAACTTATCCTCCAGCTTGTACATGCCTTCTACGTCATCGAGCGACAGGCCAGGCCCCTCGACGTCCACGTTCAGTGCCTTGCACAGCAATGTCCAATGTGTGCTGTCCGTGTTCCTGTTGTGCTGTTCGTTTGCTTTAATACAGCATACCTCACAGCGCTCATCTCTTCTTTGCTCCACCTACCGTTGGAGTCACGGTCATAAAAGTGGAATAGCCAGCTTACTTTATCAGCCTGATTGTTTTGATGCTATTGCCTAGTAGCCATACCTCTCCCAAGGGGACAATATCTTGCAGCAACTTCCTTGCGTTCGTTTGAAGGACAGGCAGCTGCTGTACCCTTTTGATGACGAAGGTGAGGTTATCAATGTCCGCCTGTTTGGCTTCCACCAGATGCTGCATCGACTCGCTTTGGCTCTGGAGGGCATTGAGCCTCGCTGACGAAGAGGCAAGGGCTTCTGCAGCCTGGTTGTATTCAGCTTGCAGAGTGTTGAAACTGTTCCTTGCGTCGTTGAGCTGACTTCTGAGTGAGGCCACTTCATCAGCCTGGTCAAACTCTCTTCGAGGCGAGCTGTAAGCAGGTGATGCTGTGGTTGAAGGCGACGGGAAGTACGAAGGAGTGACCGGCTCCCCTTGGCCTAGTCGTCGTTTGAGTTCGTTGATCTCCCTGTTCAGCATTGCTTCGTTTTCATCATGCACGACAACCTTTCTCTGTAGCCTCTCAACAACCGGTCGCAGGTCGTCAGAGCCTGGGCGTGACCCCTCCCTGCGTAACCCTTCGAGGACTGCTCGCAGCTTGGGATCGCTGACAGACTCTAGCAGCACGTCGACATCTGTCGGTGCGATGGTGGGCTGCTCTGCAGCACCACATGCAAGACAACGACCCGTCCCTGGCTTTATTTTCTCAAGAGATTTAAGGAGCTCCTTCTCATTGCGTGCCTGCTGCTCAATCTTGTCACGCAATTCCCTTATCGTTTGTTGGTACTCTGCTGTCTGATCATCCCTGACACGTACGATGCCCAGCATCTTCTTCTCGTTTTCTAGGAGCTGCTGTTTGCCAGCATCCGCTCTGTTGTGCATGTCGCTCACCAAGGTTGCCTCGCCTTCTCTGCGCTGCTGGATGGCCTGCAGGATGGCTTTCTCCTTCTCAGCCTGATCCTTTCTGTCTTGCAGTGTTTGCACCCGCAGTGCATTCAGTGCTTCCATCTGCTGCGACGGGTCCTTCCCGTTCCGTACAGCCTCGTCCACCATTGCAAGGAGCGATGCTTCTTGTTCCCCGAAAGCAGCATTCTTCTCCGCAGCATCCTTCTTCATCTCTTCGAATATATTGTGCAGCTCGGTGTCAGGCAGCAGCTTTGGTGCTTGTATAATCGGTGGTGAGGCGCTCTTCTGCCTATGTTCAGCCTGTGGTGTCGTGTCAGAAAAAAAAAAGAAAACTATATACCTTTTGTTGCAGCTCACCTATCATTTCGTACAGTCGCGCCTCTTCCTCAGTGCGCTTGATGGCTTCTTCTTGGATGGCCTGCAACATCCTTTCCTGTCGCTGGCGTTGAGCTGTTCGCTCTTCTTCCGTCTTCCTCAGCAGTTCATTAACAGCTGTTTGCAGTTCGACACAGAACTCGCACTTATCTGTCTGCAGGGCTGCAGAGCTTAGCATGTGCTGCAGTTTGATCTGATTGTGCTCAAGAGACTTTCCTTGTTCCTCTTCGAGTTTGAGAAGCTTATCCTCCATCTCTTTGAGTTTGCGTTGTTCAAGGACAAGGCAGTTCTCGGAAGCTTCGAGTTTAGCAGCCATCTTGCGCGTCAGCAGCTCGCAGACCTCCTCCGGCGGCACCATGACTATGTCAACGAGGTTGATGACGGACCCGACGCTGGGCGTTGTGTCATTCTCGAACTTCACGCAGGCGGCACTTGTGCCGTCCATCTTGATAACCTTGCCATGAACTGGGGGCTCGCCCACCGGTACTTTTAGCATCACTTCGTCGCCTGGCCGCAGCTTCAGGTCCCTTGATTCTAAAGCAAGCTCGGCGACATTCCTTTGCTCTTCAGCATGGGCTATTTTACCCGTCAATTCGTTGCACTGATGCTGCGTGTCCATGAGCTGCTTGCTCAGGCTGCGGATAAGATCTTCGTCTTGCAGTGCCTTGTGCTGCTTGGCAAGGTCTTCATTGCTCACTTTTAAGGCATCAATCGTATCTTGCAACTCATTAATCTTCTCTTGCAAGGCTTCTGCCTCTGCTGCCGCTTGCGTGTCTTCTGCTTTGCTATGTTCTGCGTTTTCTTTTTCCAACTCTTCCGTTCTTGCGGAGAGCGCAGCAACACTTTCCCTCATTGAGTCTGCCTCTTCCTCGTGTTGTGTCACTGCGAGTTTGTACTTTTCGGATTGTGCGCCTGCTTGTTCAAGGCTGGATTCCAATTCCAGTAGTTTGTTCTGTAAGTTAAAGAGTTCGCTGTTGTCCGATTCCTTGGCGGCGGCTTGTATCTGATCATAGGCGTCCTGCGTAATACTGGCAAGGTTCTCCAGCTTGACCATTATCGTCATATCGCCGACCACCACGTTCAAAGCTGTCGTCCCATCGCCAAGTCTTTTGGAGTCCTCCACCACTGCGAGCTTCCCATTCATCTTCTGCATGCTGTTCTGCATGTTGTACGGCACAACAATAGCACCATTCTCCGGCACTGTCGATTGCGTCCTAACCTCATTCTGCTGAGCCGCCTTGTTGTTCATCTGCTCCATTTCCAAGGCGGACTCGGCTGCCTGCCTTGCCTGCTTCTCGTTTCTCACGATGCACTCCACAACCTCCTCTCTTGGCATGGGCGTCATCTGGTCGGGCTTTAGCATCACCATCTTCCCATTAATGTCAACTACGGCAACTTGAGAGCCGTCTTTCACGACCTGGTGTTCGACCACCATGCCTTCTTGGCTGTTGATTTCACTGTCGCTGCGCACGCCGTGCACCACTACAGTGGTCTGTAAATTGGGAAGTTGCGGTGTTGTCGTTGTTTTCGAAAGCTGGTCACGAAGCTCCTGCATCTCCTCAAGGAGTTCCTGTCGCTTGAGCTGCTCCTTTTGCAGGATGCACTCGCAAACGTCCGGCGGTGGGAACACTGTTATGTTCTTCGACTTCAACATCATCGCCACATCCGGAGAGTCGAACTTGACAACGGCCACTGTGGTGCCGTCGGGGGCCGCACCATGTTCCTGCACAACGCCCTGTGCGCCGTTCAGCTCTTTTCTGTTGTTCAAGCCATGCGCAACCACACGCACCCCCACAGCAGGGACTGCCGAAGCCTTGGCCAAGTCGCTCTGGGATTGAACTTGGTTCTGTGCAACAAGCAATTCAGACTGCAATTCTTTTATTTTATCATTCAACTCACCCACCTCGGCATTCAGTTGCTTCCTAACATAGTCGCACACTTCGGGTACAGGGATCTGTGAGAAGTTCGTCATTCTCAGCATCAGCGTCTCGGAATCAAATTTGACAACAACAGCAGGCATGGCGTCAGGCAGCGTCTGGTGCTCGAGGACCTGGCCCTCCTGCCCGTTGAGGTGCGAGTTACTCTTCAGGCCGTGTGCTATAACCTTGCCCCCTATCGCAGGTAGAGCCACTGCAGGAGCAGGTTTGGCATCAACCTCCTGCTGCAGAGCAGCATTTGCTAACTTAAGACGCTCAAGCTCCTCCAACTGCGGCTTGAACATGTCGCCCATGATCTTGTCAAGCACGTACTGGTTGGGGATAGAGGTGAGGTTCTCCTTCCGTATCATGACTGTGGTATCGGGGTCGGTGAAGGTAATCAGCGGGACGGGTGTGCCGTCAGGAAGCGCAGTGGTCTCCTTCACCTCACCTATGAGGCCATTAAGCGACTCCATGGACTTCAAACCATGTGCCACCACTCTAGAACCTGGTGTGGGGACCGGGCTGTAGACAACTGAAGGGTTGGCATGCAAGAAGCCTTCCTCTAGTGTGCTTACATCCTTCGACTTCATGCGCTCCTTTTCCAGCTGAGCACTCAAGTTGGCCATTTCTTGGCCTAAGGTAAGAAGCTTTTCTTTCGACTCATCGAGCTCTTTCACCACAGCAGGGTCAGCGGTCGGGACCTCCTTCACCTGCGGCGCAGCTTGTTCTTCTGTTGTCGCGATTTCCTCCAACTTCGACGTGGCTTGCTGCAACAACTCTTCGAGCTCGGTTATCTTCTTGAGGGACTCGTCAAGCTTGGTGAGCGCAGGCTTCTTGATCATTTCAACAAGCTCGTCAGAGGGGGGGGTGTAGATGTTCTGCAGCTTCAGCAGCATGGGGGCGTTGGTCGGGTTGTTGATGAACTCCACTAAGACAACGTTAGTGCCGTCGGGGAGTTTCTGCCCTTCGGTGACCTTCGCCTCCTGACCGTTGAGGACCGCCATGTTCTTCAGACCGTGGACGTAGATTCTAGTTCCGGGGGCAGGGAGGTCTGGGGTGACGGGCGTGGAACGGACGGTTTGCAGCTCGTTGCGCAGAGACGCATTGTCCCTCAGCGCTTTGGATAGGTCAGCACACGTCAGTTTCAGCTGGTGCGTCATAATCTCATTTTTTTCGAACGCTTCTGACATGGCAGTAGCATGCCTCGCGTCCCGCTCCGTGACCTCCACCGATGACAGTGCATTGGCTTGAGAGTTCGGTGCTGCAGCAAGCCTCCATGCGTTGTATGCAACACGCTTTTCGTCCTGCCTGATGACCCTGCTGAGGTGCTCTGAGAGGCGCAGGTTGGTTTTCCGCTTCTCGAAAACGCGCTGTAGTCTGTTGAAGTCTGCCTCTTCCTCGAACTTGATCTCCTCACGCACGATTCGTTCTTTTAACTCGGTTCCAATCACGCTGCTGATCCTCAAGGAGTTCACAATGCACGCACCTGCCAGCATTGTCGCCTCCCTCGCAGCATCGAAGACAAGCTGCGTTCTGATCTCTGCCTCCGCAGTCTCGAAACCACCAAGAACCTCGATGTCCTCTTTGCTCATGTCCCTTTTCTTCGACCCGTTAAGCGCTTCCACCCATCGTGACCTATCTTGCTCATTGACAGCCTTCAAAACGAACGCGTCCCTCTTCTGTCCTACAGCGTTGACAGTAAAGCTGCACGAATCGTGCGGGACGGCAGAGCACTCGCACCCCCTTGCCAGGTCGATTGCTGCTTTTTCTTCGTAGTAGTACAGCGTCGTCCCTCTCAGAGCGAAGTACCTGTCGTCCCAGCCTGATGAGAGCTTGCCTGGCTTCTGCTTCTTGAGATATCCGTCTTCATCAAGCGCATCGAGGTCTTTTCCCTTTTTCCCCTTCCCTGCTAAGGCGGCAGACGCTTTCAGACTAGCCTTGTGCGCAACCACGAATGCACAGTTCGGGACGTGTTTCTGTAGAAATATTTATATTGGCAACTAATGCATACTGAGTGTTCGCTCCAAGGAATGTCACCGGGGCTCCATTGCACCAGAGAGTACCCGCAGGTGAAGCAGGTGCACTTGTCTGGGTCTTTTTGGCTTGGGTTGTGATAGAAACCTGCAAAAGCAAGCTCTTTAGGGTTGACTTGCGCGGACTGGAGGTGGGAAGGCCAGCTGGCGAAGGTGCTGTATCGTTCTTGGTAGGTGACAAGGCCCGAGGGAGGTGTGAAAGATTCGCGTTTAACTTTCCTAGAAGAGCCTTTGGAAACGTCGGAGATGGTGGACTGCCTGCGGGAGGTGATGCTAGGGGCGACACTGCCCGAGGGCGTCCTCCCTGTGGGTGGGATTGAGGGACGGGGTGACCCTGTAGGCGGGACAGAAGGGCGATGAGACGAAGGCGCCACAGATGGCTTCCGCGCTGTTGGTGACAGTGACGTAGAAGCAGTCCGAGACACTGTGGGGAGTTGTTGGGTGCTGCTGTTCTGCATATTTATATTTGCAGGGCGTAGTCCGATGAGTCCCTGAGGAGGCCCGAAGTTTACCACGAGCTTAACACTACCGTCAGGCGAGTCATGGTGCGCTTCGATGCGCCCCCTGAGGCCGTTCAAGTGGTGCTGCGTCTTCAGTCCCACAGCTTCAATCTCTGCTCCCACAGGGTACTTCGCGATAGTGGCTGCTCTGTCACTTTGCTTTTTGTCAGTAACCGGCTCAGGACTTCCTGCTGATATAACTTTGAAGTTCTGAGGCTTCAGCATCAGCTTCCCGTGAGGGGCAGGGAAGCTCACCAACGGCAGCACACCCTTGTCCCCCGCCTGGTGTTTTATAATCTTCCCTTGAACTCCATTTAACATAGGGAAGTTCTGAAGTCCCTGGGCCTCCACAATGGTTCCCACCTCAGGAAGCCCCGACATGGTTTCTGATGCTGCTTTACTCCGTTTTCACCATATATGTCAATCCCTGTGTTGGAAGATGAAATATCGAATTTCCGAAAGAAGCACTGTGGGATTAGGTTTGTGTTCGCCCACCTTGGAAAAGGAGGGCTCTTGGGGAAGTGCTGAAGGATAAGATAAATGGGATTGACAGTAGAACGGGAAAGAAAAAGAAGAATGTAATAAAAAAAGACCCTCCCTTCAGATCCGAAAAGTGACCCCGCCTCAGTCTCAAAGGGGGTACACAGGGAAAAATCAAAAAAAAAAAAAAAATGTTCAAAGGATCACTGAAATCTTTTTTTATGACAATCACTGGGACCCCGGTCGTTTTTAAATCGATTCCAGTCTTAGAAAAATCAATTAGTAATTTTCTTAGGATGCCATTTTGCGGCGGTGATCAGACACTTTTCGGATACGATGCGTGAAATAAATAATAAAAAAAAGAATTTCCTGATAACATGAGAAATCCTTTCTTCAGGGAATTTCCTTGTCGTCAACATCGGAAGCTCTGCTGCTGCTGGAAGTGTTGGATCTCTGAGAAACAAGATGAACGATGGAGATCTTGCGGGAGCCACGGCGGGCCACAGGGGAAGGTATCTCCGTCTGTTCAGTGTTGTTTGTTACAGGGGTGGTGGGATTGCGAGTTGCACTGGAAAATCTCTTGAAAGACACATGCAGCCCAACAGCAAAATAAGCCACGACGACGAGCCAGAACAGCAAGTACCCATACTTCCACTTCAGCTCAGGCATATACTCAAAATTCATCCCATAGATCCCAGACAGAAACTGCGCCGGCATAAAAATAGACGATGCCACAGTCAGGAAGGCGAGCGTGTCGTTCAGCCTCACATCGTTGTAACGATTGTAATCTTGCGCTAGCGCCTTGCAGGTCTCTCTTAGTTGCAACAGATCGTAAACAGCCTTTGTGGATTATTGGGGTGGGGGGGTGGGAATACCTGTTCAATTGTCTCGTCCACGTCCTGGAGGTACACCTTGCAGTCTGATCCGATGCTTCCGTCGGCGAGTAGCTGTCGTATCACGTGTTTCATAGGACGCGTGTTTCGATGCAGCTCGCCCAGCTCTAAGCTGATCTGTTTGAATTTTTATTTCCGGGGCAGAAGAAGAAAAAAAAAAAAAAAATACCCATGACAACTCCGTCATATGCACTGCTGGGAAGTTCGTCTGTTCCACAACAAGCAATTCGTGGAACATCTGTAACCGGGTCCTATTTTTTTGTTTTTTGGTTTGTTTTTGTTTTTTTAAAAAAAAAAGATTCACTATGATAGGAACGAAGTGGTTAGCAACGGCCCGCCAAAAAAGAAGGAACTAGCCGTGGGGGGGGGGGGGGGGAAGAAAATTATTAAATCGGCAAACCTATAGGCATGTATGATAGGCCGGAGTTCGGCGAAGCAGGATGCAAGCAGTTCGTGCATCAAAAAGTCGGCTTTATTGTCTCGAACCTTCGTGTGACCAGACGCGATGCGCTGCTGCAGTTGTTGCCATAGCGTCATAGGGCCGGTGTCACGAGACCCCTCTACCGTTTGCTGCTTGCCGAGCACTATTGATATGACTGTGTCCCACTTGGGAGCACCTGAGACGAACAGGAGAATCTTGCTCGTGTTGTATGAGATACGAGGCTTCACGGACCTAAGGAAAAAGTAAGTCAGAGTCACGTAAAAATGGCTCCCAAACTTATCGACCTTTGTGCACTGTTCCATGCTGGAGTCCATGTCAAACACATCGTCGACGGAAAGGGGGTGCAGGTGGTATTTTACAGAAAGGTGTAGCAGCAGCATTTTGCTCAACTTATCCACGTGGATCCACCTGTTGAAGCCTGACGGCCGGTGACCAAAGAAGAACTTCGTTGGTTCAGGTGGAGTTTTTATTATCATAGCCTCTTCCGCACAGAAGTCGGTGTAGGAGAAATGCCCCATGTCCGTGTCCTTCGACAGTACGTGCAACTCGGCCAGTTTCAGAAATGTCAAGCAAACAGCGAACTCCGGGAGTGCAATTCTCCCGTCCTGGTTCAAATCCACACAACGGAATATTTGTTTAAGTTGGCCTTCAAGGGTCAAGCCTTGTTGCTTCAAAGCCAGCCCAAGCTCATGCATCATAAGCAAGCCGTCGACGTCTCGATCAAAGCGATTGAACAGCTGCTGAAGCCGTGTGGGTGTCAGGTCGTATAAACTGTCGATGGAGCTCTCTACCATCTTTTTCTCGGTGGTCGGTGCGGTCTCTGCGGACACCTTGAAGTCCCCCCAGAAGAACAGTCCATCGACAGTGCCGTCGCCTGTCTCTTTGTTGTGCTCCAAAAAGCTCGTCCACAAGTCCACCTCCTCCATCAAGGCGTCCAGATGCTTGTACCACTGGACCCAGTTCGTGACAGAGAAGGGGATAATAGCTTTTGTATGCAATCCCCCCCACATGTGATGATGGCAGGGGTCAGCCTCCTGCACTACGATCTGCCCGCCTCCCTTGAGCCTGCGCATGGGGGTGGTGGCTGTATGCCCACGTGTCATGCTGTTGTGTCTTGAAGGCGACTTAACTTTCAAATGAACAGGAAGAGCCTCTTCCTTCCGCATGTCATTTAGACAGTTCATGAGCTTGAGCCTATCCCCAGTCTTAACACCCATACAGGCAATGTCGTTTGCTGTCAAGATCTCGAGCGCTTCGCCGTCTATCCCCTCAGAGACGAAGAGTTCCGAATAGTCGTTGCCCAGGCCCAGCGAGCTCACCCATCTTGCAACTTGCTCCTTAGACCAATTGCTCCTTCCGAATATGTTTTCCGAGTTCATCGAAGAGTTACCCGAAAGTGTGTCCCATGACTCACTGTCCCTCTTGTGCTTTGTGACAACATCGCGCAGCATCGTAGCATCTGCCCTCCCTGAGCTGGAGAATGGTGTGTTTTAAGCACGAGAACCAGAGGACGGGTGGGGGACACAAGGACCGTATAACTAAAGGTAATAAAGTATTTTTTGTTTCGGTTCTGTTTTTTTTTTTTTTTTTTTTTTTTTTTTTTTTTTTGTTAAATTGTGTTGGTCCTCGTTATTCACATAGTGGTGGCAGGCGTGGGTGACTTCACTGGGGGAAGGAACTGGCTATGCATTCCGGCATATACGTGGTCTGCTGTGGAGGTGTGGGAGTAAGTTGGGGAAAAGAGTGTGAGTGGCTTCAATCGGCGTACAGAAACGTCCTCTGTGTACTCGGAGTGGCCCACAGAGCGAGGGGAGGCTGCAGAGGTTGGGCTGGCTGCATGGGTGGCGTAGCCAAGGCGCTCCATCTCGTTTGGAGGAAGCCTGAGCCCGTTTCTGGGGGGAAGAGTTGAGCTAGTGGGGTTATCGCTGACCCCGTACAGCGGTCCCTGGTTGGACATCACACGCGTTGAGAAGTGCAGCACGTGGTTATTCTGCGACACACCCATCGAGCTCTCCGCCGTGCACCCCACACGGTAGTGTGTGTTGGCTTCCAATTGGTCCATCTTGAAAGAGCATTTAGTCGATGATCCCAAACACACAGGCTTCTCGTTGTAGCTCGCACTCAGATACACCTTGTACACTAGATTCGTATGACTCCTCCAGTTGTCTGGTTTCTTCCACCTCACTGTTGCCGAGGTCTCTCTCAAATTCACAATCTTGAGCTGCGTCGGCGGCTGCGGTACAGACGGTGCATGGAAATGCGCAACAGGGCTGTACTGCGACCATAGATACCCGTTCTGTGTAAGATTCTTCGTTCCTTTTTTATTTTGCATTACCTGTCCTTCTTGAGTTTCACCTTCCAGCCGTTGGTGTTCCTTGCACACCATCACCCTGAATAAGCAGCGATGCACCGGTTCAAGCAGCTCCAGTCTGATGGATGTGTTCCTCAACAAGCCTACCGGCTGGAAGGGGCCGTGCTCAGTTGAGGAACATTTCTTGCTGCCCCCAGTTGTGTAGGCCATCTCAACCTGTAGATCATGACGTAGGCTATTGTTAGCATACTTTGTAGAGGTACTGCACGTCCTTCCTGTTCTGTCTCTGGTGCCAGCTGAGCGAGATGACGTTACCTCGTCTCTCGTCCAGGA
Source organism: Diplonema japonicum (assembly GCA_964019335.1). Taxonomy (NCBI): domain Eukaryota; phylum Euglenozoa; class Diplonemea; order Diplonemida; family Diplonemidae; genus Diplonema; species Diplonema japonicum. The sequence continues at coordinate 622,555 of OZ025655.1, forward strand.
CTGGCTTCGAGGGTGCTGCGGGGAGGGTTTCGAACTCGACAACGTCTTGCCATTCCCGCCAGTCACCATTGGCGTCCACTTCACGTGACTTAACGTGGTACAGAGAGTCGATGGTGAGGTCATCTAGCGTCAGGAGCGTCGAGGTGTCAAGGTCCAGCTTGAAGGTGGAGGGGCTGGGGATGTCGTTAATGGACAGTTGCAGTTCAGACTGTTTCGGTCTCCAAAGAAGCACATTCGGGTCGTCCACCTTTTGAGCCTCTCGCCACACCAACACTGAGACCCCCGTCTCTGCAACATCCGTCACGCGCGCAGACAGCTCGGGCAGTGTAAGATATTCTATCGCATTGCTCCACAGCCCCCACCTGTCATCGTCGTAGCACACTCTCACAGTGATTGTGTACCGTGTGTTCACCTGCAGCCCTGTCACCGTCCATGAAGAAGTGTTCGGGTTGTCAATGAGGATGTCTTGGCAGGGCTTCCCCTTCTTCTTCTCCCTCTCGACAACCATTAGCTGGTATTGTGATATGGCAGTCGCTACGTCTCCGGCTGCGTACCCAGTGTCCCAGTCCACCACACAGTGCGTGCTGCCAATACCCCTCACGCACAAGCTTATTTGCTTCAGCGTGCATAGCTCTGCTTTCTCAGACCAGACACCCCACAGCAATTGGTCGCCCGCCTCTTGTCTCTCTCTCTCCCTCTCCTCTGTTGATAAAAGAGGTCTACCTTCAAAGAGTGCCTCTTCATCCACCAACTGCAGCACGTTGTACCCATTGGTATACATGGCCCTCACTATCACAGTGTAGCTGGAGTGAGGTATCAGTCCGTCCATTTTGCACGCTCTGTTCTCCTTTCCTTCACCGCAGTTTATCCTTCTTCGAAAAGAAAAGGGTTGCGGCTTGTCCTTCTCCTCTTCACAGCTTACCGATGACTCGTCAGTGGCGGGCCCATGGTTCGCCTAATGTGTTTTGAGTTACATTTCGTATCTCTAAAAGCCGTCAGCCCCACCTCAGAAAAGAGCTAGTTGTCAAAACAATGGCGGGAATGATTACACGAATGTTTTCTTTTTTCTCTTTTTTTCTTTTTCGTGCGCCTAATTGACAAGGTGCTTAACACAAGGTCTATTGCAGAAGTAGGGCAAATTGTATTCCCCTCCAGGCAAACCTTTACGCAGTCTCCTCGAAAAAGTTTTTTTTTTGGGAAAAAGATATTCTCGAAAATCCTTTGTTTAGCCCCTTTGAATCCCCTATGGACTTTGACGGCTTTAGAGATATGAAGCGTTTACTTTTTAAACTAGTTACATACGTTATCGGCTGTGCCTGTGATGACAACCTCGTACCGCATGTCGTCGCCGTCGGGGTACTTTGTGACGCGCTCCAACTCAAGCAGCTGGAGTTCCTGAAGCTTAGCAAGCTGCTGTTGCTTCAGCTGCTGCTGTCTCTGCGTCTTGAGCATCTGCTCCAACTTCGTACTGCCCTCCAATGCCACAGGTTGATTGTCAGTTGCGTCCGATTGCATTGCGAGGAACTCTCTCTCATAGACGCCTCCGTCGTCTAGCTCCTGCTTCATGACTTCGATTTCGTTTTGTAGGTTGCGCTGCTGGTCTTCAAACTCAAGCTGTTGCTGCTGCTGCTGCTCGCGGAGCCTAGCTGCAATTCGCTGCTGCGGTGCTCGCTGCCACTGTACATGAACGAACGTTTCACCTATCCTACTGACCTCAACAGTGGTGGGAGCCAGTGTGCAGCAATACAACTGTTCGCACCATATCCCGTAAGCCCCGTTGGAGTAGCAGGGACGAAGGCAAAAGGAGTACTGCATGTTGGGAGTTAAGCTATCCAAGCGGTAGTGGTTCGGCGACGCAGGCAACTTCTTGCAGAAGTGCGTCCTATCCTTCCCCACAGTCGACACGGACAACTCGCATGTTTCGACAACAGCCATCTCCACAGAGCCAGGTGTCTGCACCTCGCGTAGGGACTTCCGCTTTGACTTGTTTTCCCGTCCCCATGATAGAAAGACGCACTCTTCCCCCACAAGGTTGATCTCCAAGCACAATAAGGGTTGTGTTGTGAAGGTAACCCCGTCGCTCCATGCACCCCAAGAGTTCTCCGTCGAGGCACGCACCATCGCTGTGTACGAGTGGCTGGGCTTCAAACCGATGAGCTTGATGCAGCATGTTTGGAACTCGGGGTCGCTCTCTAGCAGTTGACGCTCTTCTAAGACCTTCGGTTCTTCTGCTTCACCATTCTTCGCTTTCGGAAGTGAGTAGATCTTCAAGTGGTATGACCCGATTGTGTGTGTGGCTTGTGACCCCTCCCCACGCCGTGTCCACTTCACTTCTGCTGTCTCCTCTGTAATCATCACAACTTTGATGTTCATAGGGGACAGCGTGCATAACACGATCTCATCGCTCCACTCGCCCATCCTCAGCTGCCCTTCGTTGTCAATAATGCTCCTCACTTGTATCTTATACCGCATGTCTGACTGCAAGTTCGTAAGCCTGTAATGTGTCTCAGTGGTAGTGAACTCTTCTTCCTTATCGGCTCCTTCTTGCTCACAGGAACATTTCACACAAAACGATGTCTGCGGTGAGATCTTGCCTGCACCTCTCTCCCAGTTCAGCAAGATGAAGTCCTCCCCCACGCCTACTTGTGTATCAATGTCATCCAGGGATATGCCCGGCGGTCCCACCTGAACACGTACTTTATCCAGTGTTTGCACCGTGACGGCCTTGCTCCAAGCAGATGTGAGCATACTAACCTTGCGCACCCTGAGCTCATAAAGGGTGTTGAAGCTCAGGTTGGATATGGTGATCTCAGCACCTTTAATCTTTTTGCTGGCGCTTGTCCCGCTATCGGTCACGGAACAGCAGGATATCTCGTACTCGGCACTCTTCTCCCGTAACACCTCTGCTGCATGTGCGTGGACCTCACGACACCACTTTGTTGTCACAAAGTTTTCCCCCACAGAGACCACCTCCAAGGCAATGTTGGCTAATGTCGAGAAGGCACAACTGTCTGTGTAAAAAGAAGAGTAGTCCGCGGCGATCAAGGGCAACGCTACTGTGATGCTGGTGTCGGTTGGCCTGCCTGACTCGGGGATGGTCGGTGCGTAGTCCCTGGTATCAGAAGGCCTGTTCCACCCGCCGTTCTTGGCGTAAGCTGGGACTTGTTCCACGCACAGCAGGTGCACGGAGTAGACTGTCAGAGGTAACAAATCAGTGAAGACATATTCGGTGTCCGAACCAGAAGGAAGGGTACGTGTCGTAGCCCTCCCATCTCCTATGAGGGTGATGAAGAGCTGCCGTTGGCGCCCGTCGGGTATCGCTTTGTTAAACCAGTTCAGCTTTAACCAATCCTGGCTCGTCTCTACCAGACGAACATCGATGGACTTGAGCGCCACGTAGATAGGGTTGCTCCAGTGGCCCCACGAGCCTTCATGCATGGATTTCACGGAAACGGAGTAGCAGCAGTTGATTGATAGACTTTGTATATCGTACTCAGTTTGGCTGCCTGGCAGGGTCACCTCTTTGCAGAAGTCATCATCGGTACCGACTATCTTGACGAGACATTTCTCAATCTGCTCCACTTTTGTCTCTTCTATGTTCGTCTCCGACACACCCCGCCCCCACTTGACCCTAACATACGAGTGTGTGATCTCTGACACCACCATCTCTGTCGGCATTGTTGTCTTGTATGGCAGCAAGTTAGACACAACACCCCATTCTCCTTTAGGGTTACATGCGCACACCCCCACTTCATATGAGGTGTTGGGGTTGAGGTGCGGGATCCTGATGGTGGACGAGTCGTAGGCAAGGAAACTTTCAAACTCCAGTTCGCGCTTTGCTTCGCCACCCTCCTCCCCCTCCTTCACGCTGAAAACCTTCACGTTGAACTCAGTAATTGAAGCATCGGCTATGTACACGGGCGATGGCTTGAGCGCCTTCATCTCCCCGCTTGATAAGTTTTCTTCTATCTTCTGATTCTTGATCTCGTTCAGCTTTGCGGCAGTGGGGTTCTCCTGGGTCACGGTGCCGACGTAAATGGGCTCGCAGCATGGGTGGAGTTTTGCGAGCTCGTCTGAGGGCGGGATGCGCTTCCACGACACATGTGCGTAGTCCTCGCCGACAGCGTCGAGCTCGACCTCGATGGACGAGTTGGTGCGCACATAGACTGCTTCGCTCCACACACCCCACACATTGGTCCTTTTGGGATACGCGCTAATGCACATGCGGTAACTGGTGTCGGGGGCAAGGTGCCGCAGCGTGTAGTTCTGATCACCGTCAACAAAGTACTTAAGCTGTGCCTGCGCAGCAGCCCCCCCATTCTCGTCTAACGTCAGCGACGTCGCTGCTATTCTGTACTTTGTGTCTGCCTCATCCCATTCGTCTTCCGCACCTTTCTCTCGCTGCCACGTTATCTTGCAATAATCCTCGCCGAGTTCTTGTACTTCCAATTTCAAAGGCGGCATTGTGGTCACAACAGCCGCCGCTGACCACGGTGACCAAGTTTGCTGTGCATCTGCGGTGCATAACTGGGCTGAGTAGCTATGGTTAGGTTTCAACCCCTCTACAATGAAGAAAGGCTTGTCTTCGTCTGTAAAGTGGTACTTCTCTAAAGGGACCGCTACGCCGTCCTCACTGAGTACATTAACGCGCAGGATGTACATCACAGCCTCACTAGGTGCTAAGGGGTCCTCGTCCACAGGCACTGTGTCGTAAACAGCGCTTACGGTACGCGGCTTGCGCTGCCATGCAACTTCGAAGCACGTCTCGCCAATCATGGTGAACGAGATCACACTGGGCAGCGTAACGATAGTTTCCGGTGGGCACCAGCTGCCCCATTTGTCTTGCGGTGCGTTGTACGCTCTGATCTGCACGCTGACACGGGACGATGGGTCGAGCTTTGTTATCCGATATCCAAACACATTTGTGAATTCCTGACACATGATACTTTCCTCAGTACCCAGGGACGTTGACAGCCTCACGACCTTCAACTGGTACTTCTGGTCAAGGGGGTCTACTCCGTTCAGCTCGTAGAACTCAGACGACCAACGTAGTTGAATGAAATCTTCGCCCCGCCGAACGAGGTGTACTGAAGCAGGCCCCGCAGTCTTCACAGTAATTGCTTCTGACCACGGCTGCCACCTGTCATCGATACACGCTTGGATGCTCACACGGTACTCCGTTGCAGAGGCCAGTTCTTCGAATCTATACTCAGTGATGTCTGCTGGGAAGTACTTGGACAACCTGAAAGGTGTTGCCGCTGCTGAGACCTGCACGTGGTACCTCACGACAGAGTCGTGGTGTCTCTTGTCATTTCTAGCCCAATTTAGTTTCAGCCACCCCTCTCCCACAGCATCAACATTCACTTGCAACGCTGACAATGTAGACACATAGGCACTCTCTCCCCAAGGACCCCATTGTCCATATGCGGTTTTTGCTCTTGCTGAGAGCTTGAATTCAGTATTAGCGGGTAAGTTTATGATTCTTGTGGACTTCTCCTGTTTAGGGAGGATTACCGTCGACTCCTCTTGTGTGGGGACGTTGACGCACCGCACTTGCCAGTTGACCACCTCAGCGGAGGTGCTGAGAGCAACTGTGTCGTCAGCTTCTTCCGGCTGTTCCCTGTCCCACGAGATCAACAGGAAGTTGTGCGACACTGCCTGCACACCTATCATGCTAGTTTTGTTTGCTGTTTTGAACTTCGAACATGTCCACGGTGACCAGTCGCCTTGTATGTTGAGGTGTCTTGAGTGGATGCCATACACCCGCCCTGGCAGGAGGTTTTCCATCTTATTCACACAAACAGTGCCTGTGAAGAGCTGATCATTGACAACGGTCGGCTGGGCGTTAGGGTTGGATAGGAGCTGGCTCTGGCTGGGGAAGAGCTCGAGGCGTAGTGAGAACTGCTGCACTGAGTTGCGGTTACCAACAGACGGTGGTTGCGTGCCGACTTCCTCCCCCTCACGCCCCCACCACGCTACTGCGTAGTCCTCGCCCACCTCCGTTATCTTCACAACAACGTTGCACAGGGTGAGAAACCGCACAACGTCCGACCATTTCCCCACTTCGCCATACTGGTTCACAGCCCTGATCTGCACATTGAAAACGCCTTGAGGATTGAGATCCTCTACTTTGAACTCCCGTTGTTCCGCTGTAAGCTCCTTGTCGCAGACGAATGCCGATAAGACGTTCTCTTTCTGCCGGACGCGAAGATGGAATTTTGAAGCGGTGCACCAGTTGTGAGTTGCCGTCGGTTCTTTGTTGCTGCCCCATTTAAAATGGCCATGGATGCTGTCCTGCCCCACGGCACCGACATGAACAGAACATGAAGGGTGCAATGTGGCCGTAGACGAACACCAGTTGCCCCACTCGCCTCCATCGAACTGTGCCCGCATGCTGACCTTAACATCGGACCCCGGCACCAGCCCCACCAGTCGGTATGTAGTGTCGTCATTCAATTCAAACAACCGCTCAATTTTGTAATCGTCAGCTGTCGCCAGCAGGTGGTACCGCTTCAATGTTGCACCATCGAACAACTCCCTGCTCCATGTCACCTCGACGAAGTCCTCCCATATCTTCGAGAAGGTGATTATAATATGGGCATACTGCGGCATCAGTCCCCCGAAGAGAACCCACCTGCAAGGCTTTGTGTGCAAGAAAGAAGCGACTCAAATAATACTAACTGACTTTAAAAAACGCAAATAAATATCGATCTAAGTGTAAATGTTAGATTTTTGTCTAGGGTTTTGCAGAGGCACCATTCTGGGGGGAACGGGTTTCATAGGCCCGTTCAGGAGAAGCAGGTCGTTGGCAGCAGGGCTGGCCGTGGCGGCAACGAAAAATTCTTCTTTGTCTTCCCGGATCGATGGCGGCGGGACAGAGGGCGCTGATGCAGCGTCGACAAAGGTGCGTATCACAAGAGCGCCAACAACTGCGTTGCTGCGTGTGAGGGGAATTGATGTCTCACGGATCTCCTCGGCATGCTGGGTGGCGAGAGTGACACTGCCCTCCCCTAAGAGGGTGTCTTCACTGCGTGGGCAAAAACCACGGTTTCTCACTTTAAACCGAAGTACTCGCGTTGTTACAGTGAACATCTCGCACCACACAGGCCGTAATGTCATGTACTTCACGGAAGTGGTCATCACGTGCCCGTCACCTGTCTCGAGCTGCACATAAATATCACTGTTAACAAGATCCGCTGTTCTGAGCACCTTTGTCCGCTCGATGAGAATATTCATCATGAACCCGTCCTTACTTGCCACCGACTTACTAGACACCGATGATGCCGGGGACGGGATGTACTGCTCTTCAGTGTCCTGCACAGGTACAGGGGGCGACGGGGTTCGCGGAGGTGGTGTTATTAGAAGGGGTTGAGAGATTGGCACTGGCACGCGAGACAATTGCCTGCACATGAGCTGCGCATTTTGTAGCTCTGTGCGCAGTATGCCGTTTTGAGTTGCAAAGTCGACTGCTGTTTTACGGGCTGCGATCAGTTCTTGTGTTGTTATTTTGAGCTTTACAGCCATGGCAACTTCAGTATCATCCTCTTCGGTCTGCACAATCGCCTCAGTGGTGTCAGCGGAACGTGCAGTGCTAGTGTCGCTGCGGATCTCTCGTTTATTACGTGGTACAGGTGGCACTCTCACTGTCTGGGTTTTTGCTCCACTAGAGAGAACAACGAGCCCAGCAGCCAGCAGGCTGAACACATGGTACGCCAAGCAATTCTCGTCGACGCACAACACACCGCAGGCACCTCTCTCCCTCAAGATCAGCCACCCCTCGTACGCTCTTCTTGTTTTGACACTCCGCCGTTTGTTTCCGAATAAATACCACGCAGTGCCTGCATGACCCCGTCCTTCAAGAACCCTGACGAGCTCCCTGAAACTGTTCTTGCTAGACACTAGGAGGATTCGGCGGGCACCATTCCACACTTCGTACGGTTGGAGCATGCTGAGGTGGTATTTAAGTCATACGCAGGGGATATTTAACAAAATTCATTCATGCTCAAATCACACTTGGCAATTTTGAAACCGTGGAAACGGTTGAATTCCTTGAGTTGGCAATCTTCCTGGGTCGTTCAGAAGTGGGAGGATTGGGCAGGAAAGAGGTGCTTGCGTGGTTCAAGAAAAGACCGAGGGTGCTGTTCGAGTGGATCGGTGTATCAGGTGTCTTGTTGTTGGCTCTGTCAGCGTGATCAAAACGCAGCTTGGCGATCTCATCGTTCTTGAGATCGACCTCCGCGGTGAGCTCCTTGATGTGTTTCTTCTTCTGCTTGACGAGGTCACGGAGCTCCCGCATGCGTTGCATTGTGTCCTCATTCTCTTTTTCGAAATCGACGTTCAAATGGACAGACTTCATCCATGATTCCTCAAGGCTTTTGATATGCGCGTCAACTTCTGAAATGTTTTTCTGCATCTGTATCTCACTGCCCTCTTTTAGAAGCGGTTTCGCCTTGTTGATATGACCAGACTGCCTGGTGCGGTACACAAGATGCGGTTTCGGGGACGTGGGTATCGCCATGATTATGGGAGGGGACGGCTTCCAAGGATGGGCCTTGTGAAGCGGTGTTGGGTCGAAATAGGTGTTAACTGTGTCGTTGGGGTACCTCTGCATGAGGTACACCATGAGGTCGGAGTAGTAGATCAAGGCTGCTTCATCTTCCTCGTTGAAGGACGCTGTACCGCAGTTCTTGTTGGTGACCTGTAGAACACCAAAACGCTGCCCGTTGTTGAAGAGCAGCGGGACGCACAACAAGCTTCTGATCCGGTACCCCATTTTTCTGTCCTGCTTGACGTCGTACTCCAACGCGGAGTAAGCATGCGAGACGTTGACAGTGATACCTTTGGAGAAGACTTCTCCGCACCACCCGGTTGTTGCAGATGCTTTGATCGTGCAGGGCTTCACAAAACCGCTGTTCACAATACAGGCCGCTTGGAGCTCATCAGTTCTTTTGACATATTGGTAAACAACCGCACGCTCACTTCTCAGACGTGTTGTGATCGCCTCTAACAGAAAATACATAGCAGAAGACAAGTAGTCATGGTATGTGAAGCTCAAGACGTTGGGTTGCGGCACAAGCGAAGCATTTACATAGGGGTTCGCGACTGGCGATTCTCTCCTTGCGTTGGCGTCCAGCAGTTTGTTACACGGCGGGGTGGGTGGCTGTACTACCTTTTTGATGTGTTGTTCGATGACTAACACGTTCTTTGTGATGACATCTGCCCATTCTCTGAGACTGTTTTGACCCAGCTCGAACGCCTTCGCGCCCCCCATGCATCCTGACAGTTTTCTCAACTCCACCAACGCCTCCCTCAGTTCTGCTTGGTCTCTTTTCTTCCCTCTCTCTTCTTCCAGTTGTACCTGCTTCGCCTGCAGTATCTCATTCCTAATCGTTGACGCTCGTTTCCCTGAACGGGTGGACTCCATCGTCATGTTGATCTCTTCGCGGGAAGAATTAAAGGGGGTTTTGAGGGGGGGGAGAAAAGAGAGGGGACAAAAAAAAAAAAAAAAAAACACCAAGCCATTTTTCTTTACGGGAAAAAACTGATTGCACCCCTCTGTCATAACACTGATCGTGTGGTCTACTTCCAGATCGCAGTGACGGAGGTGAACCTCGTGTCCTGCGTTTGTCTCCTGATTTCTGAGAGCTGGCTGCCATCATACTCCCAGACCTGCGTGGGATTTTTTTTTTAAATTATATTTTTGAAGTTTTACGCATACCACTAGTGTGCCTGAAGAACAAACGGTGACAACGGTGTTCCTGTCGCCCTCAGTAGCGAAAGCGATAGAGCGAATGCGGGATGGGTGGGCAGCCATTCTCCAGCGTTGGCTGCAGGAGTTGGGAGTGATTCTGACTAGTTCAAGAGTGCCGTCCTCAAGGCCGAAAAGGAGCGAGCTTTCGTCAATGAAAGTGGAGCAGTGCGCTTCTGAAGCGAGTTTTGTTTCTGAAACCTTGTCACCCTTTAGGTTGTATACAGTGACGTTCTGTTCTGCGCACAGGGCGTAGACTTCGCCTGATGGCGAGAAGTTGACAAGGTTCTGCGATGCTTTCAGTTTAATCTGAAGGACGAGCTTGCACTTTGAGAAGTCCCACAGCTTCATGAAGGCATCGTCGCCCACAGTGATGCCCAGGCTACCCGAAGGGTGCAGCGACACGTCGTTGATACGCTTCTTGTGAGCCTGCTCCTTCCATATCGTCATCCAGTCAGAGGTCCGCATGATGATGATTTGCCCTGTAGCTGTTGTGACAAGCAGGTTGTTTCCCACAAGACGTAGTCTGGTCGGTGTGCCTTCGGAGCCCACAGATCCTACTTCCCGAAGCCTTTTCGCGTTGAAGATTGTTATCGCTTCGTCTGATGCAGCACTGAGTATCCATTTGTCAGAATGAGCAATGCCCGAGATGTACCCCTGGTGGGGTTTCACCGCGAAGATAGATTGCAGCTTGTTTGTCTTCTCGTTCAGCGTCCACCCCGCCACAGAGGAGTCGTACGTCCCTGCCACGATCATCAGCGTGTTCTTCGCGTTCACCTGCGTTTCCTGTTTTTTCACCGTTTTGACTTTTTTCTTCGGCGGTTCGACGGGATCTTCTTTCGGTTTGTGCGTTTTGAGAATCGACTTCAGCGACGTTTCTTCCGTTGTCTCCGGTGCTCTCTTCAGCACCTTTTTCGGGGTCACTTTCTTAGGCACCTGTTCTTCTTCTTCTTCTTCATCTACCGCACCTGGTGCCGGCCAGCCACCACCACCCAACAAGAACATCCTCGCTTGCGCTCTACGGCGGGCCATTTGTCCTTTCTTTTCTACCCCTATTCACGTCTGTGAAATTTGACTTTTAAAAAAAGGGGGAACCTTAGAAAAAACCGACAAACCAGAAACCGGTTGTTCTAAAAAAATAAATAAAAACACAAAATAAAAACCTTTTTTTTCACATCTAACATAGCGGTAATATTCTAGTAGGTTCTAATACTCAGTGGTATGGATGGAGAAGCGGGGGCTGCCACGAGGCAGGGAGCGGGTGTTCTGCAGGGTGGCCCGTACTTCTGGTTTGGGTGACCTCACGTTGGTGAGGGAGGGCTTGCGAGGCGACATGGACGGCCTGTTCGGTGTGATGGAACGCAGTACACGGCTTGAGCGTAGGGGCGAGGGAGGTCGTTTCTCGGCAGCGACAGTGTCGATGATGCTTTCCAGCTTCACACAGGCGGACTCCATGCTGTGGGTGAGCTCTGCCACATCAGCAATGCACCCCATGACGTCTTGGTGGGTCATCGTGCGCGACAGTGTACACCGCAAAGCGTTGCTCCGTTTTAGCGCTCTCCGCAGAAGAGCAGCAGCGCTGCACACATCTCTATTCGATCCCATAATGTGGGCAGGGCTGGACTTGGGCTTAGTAAGCGTTTTCACCACCCGTACAAAGTTATCCCATTCGTCGATTTGGCTAGTGATGGGTGAGGGTGTGAGCCGTTCGTATTGCTTTGTGTGTGGTGACATGTCCAGCCCGGTCTCATCGACAGCCAGCCGCACGTACCTCACGACATCGTTGACCTCTGCGATGAAGCTCTGCAGGTGCTGGTGTGTTGCGAGGGTGTCGATGATGACGTGGGCCACCGCTTGCATACCGCCCTCCGTTTCGAAGTGCTTCCTAACACGGTCGGCCAGCTCCATGGCCCACGAGGTCTTGCTGTTCACCTCGGACAAGCGTTCCTTCACCATCACAAGCTCTGCTTTGAGCGCGCGGGTATCCTTCTCATGGCTCTGTTCGATCTTCTGCAGCTTATCAGGTGCAGTGCGGATGTGATCGAGCTGCTCGGTAAGCGTGTCAATACGCCACTGCATGTCAAGGATCGTCTCATTGGCATCGGTCAGCTTCTTGCGATAGCTGTTTATATCAACGTCCCACATGAGGGATGTTTGTGTGTTGATATCATGTGAAGTTGAAACGGATGTTTGCGTGGTGTTGGTGCGGGCGTGCTTTGGGGCGGTTTGTGTAGATGAAGAGACTGTGAAGGGAGCTCGTGCGGAGAATTTCATGAACTCTAATTCGTTGTAGGCTTCTTCCAGTTCCTGGTCGCGTGTCCGGACGAGCCGCTCGGATTCCTCGGCACGTTGCATCACAGCGTGCAGATCCTCATACACTTGAGCCAGTTCTTCCTTCAGCTTGTACTCCGCGTCCCTTTGTAGCACTTCACTTACATCGAGCGTTTCGTCAACTTCTAGCAGCTTCGACACGTCGTCTTCCGGTTCAAACCCATCTGCGCTGACGATGCTGCTGCTGATGTTGGAGATCGGGCTTATCTCGCCGTATTTCATCTCTTTTGTTTACGCCCTTGAGGTGGTAGAAGGGGGTGGGGATGGTGGCGTTTTAAAAAAGAAGGGGGAAAAAAAATAGCTGTAAAGTTAACTTTCTTAATTCATTATACCATCTCCCGGTACGTGTAAGTCGTAGCTCAGCTTCTCCGGCCGCGTCTTCACGGTAGTCCTGAGCCCGTAGTGCTCCACGTTGCTCGAGCTCATTGTCGGGGGGTCGCATTTCTTGAACTTCGACCTCCAGCACTCTTTCATGAGCTCCTCATTTTTGAGTTCTGTGGCGCCTGCGCCGGACATCAAAACCCCGACCTATGGTACTCTCAGCAGAGAAAGAAAAGGGGAGATGGGGCAACAAATGAAGGAAAGGGACAAAAGTACTTTCTATGTAATAAACAATGTGGGGACAGGGTAGGATCTAGATTTTTTTTTTTTTTTTGACACAAGAAAAAACAAATCAGTCGGAGTAACTGTCATCAGAGCTTGAGCTGCTGGAGCTGGAACTGGAACTGGAGCTAGAGTCCGATTTCTTGTCTTTTTTCTTCTTAGTTTTCTTTTTTTTCTCAGGTTCAGGTGGAGCGGTCTTGACGGGTGTGCTGTGGTTAGAAGCGCTCTCGTCATCAGACATGGGTTTAGCGTTGGCAACACTCTCTGCGTGTGCACGGTGGGCTGCGGCTTCCTGCTGCTTCTCAGGAGCACGGAGCCAGATGGGCTTCTGCCTGGCAACCCGTGCCTCCATGCTGTCATGATCCAGCTTCCACTGTCTTGTAGTTGACTTCCACTTCGGTTCTTTCTCCTCGTCTTCGTCCTCGCCCCCTCCCGGTTCTGCTTCGTACCTCTTCAGCATCTTGGCCACATCGCTTCTCTTCTTTGCAGCGACCACCTCCTCTTCTTCCAACCTCTTGCGGTGTTCTTCCTGTTGAACGATTTCCTTGCTTCTTTGCAGATGCAACATGTTCGCCGCTTTCGTGTACCTGGTTGGCATTGGTGCAGACTTCACAGGCGACCTGCGTTGCGGTGCTGCACGCGGTGTAACGTACGGCCAGCGTTTCTCAGGCAGCGTGCTGTCCTCCACCTTCATCTCGTGGCTGATGACGTACGCTGGCTTCGAGGTCGACTTGGACAGCGCGAACTCCTTCACATCAGTCTTGTGGGGGTCTGGCTTCCACACCCTGTTGAGCGCCTCCGCCTCGCGATACTTAGCAAAGTCGGGAACGGATGTGTTGATCACGGGTTTGAACTTGCATTGCGGGTTCAACCCCTGCGACTGGCTCCTTCGCACTGTCATCTTCTTTTGCTCCTTCGCCACGCGAGGGATCTGCGCCTCATACTCCGCAAGCTTGTACCGGGCAGCCTCCTTTACGTCCATCTTCCTGATGATCTCCGCCTCTGCCAGCTTATGCCACCTCGGTTCCAAGACGCTTCTTGGTACGGGCTTGGCCTTAATTTTGTACCCCTGCATCTTCTCGGCGATGGGGACGTATGTGGACTTCCGTAAAGGTTCTGAGATGTACCCCCTGTGGGTGTGCGTGGGGTTGGGGGTGTATGAGCGGGCTTTGTGTTTCATTTCAGCTTGTTGTTTCAGAACAAGCCGTTTCTCTTCTTGTTCGAGTTGCATGAGTTCAAACTTGTTCATGAAGGTGGAGGGCGGAACGGGGTTGGCGCGGAAGGTGTCTTTTCTGCCGTTGGGCCTGCAGAGTGCTTCGGACTCCTGCTCGCGTCGTATGTGCTGCTCACGTTTCTTGACCTCAGCACGCACAGAGGGGGCTCCTTTCTTCGCCCTTTCACGAGCTTCGAAAGAGAATGGCTGCACGGCAAGACTTGCTTCACGTCTCTTTTGGTATTCATGGTGGTAGAGAGAAGGCTCTGTTGAGACCTCAAGGGGGAGGTCTGTACTGTTCGCAGCTGCTTCTTGTTGTTGAAGGAGCTCCTCATACGCCGTCATGCGTGCCCTGTGGCCTTCTGCAATGTTTCGAAAGGGTTCATCTGGTGCGGGGTTTTCACGTATCCCGGCGGGTTCAGTCCTTTCTAGTTCACTCAGTCTTCTCTCGAGTTCGGCCTGTTCTCTCCTTAGTTCTGTAAGTAACTCGTAATCCTCGCTTGTCTCCTCCTTGTTTTCATTTTCCATTCGTGTGGAACCTTCAGGGCGGCGTATCACCTCTACCTGGGTGTTCCTTTCAACACTTCTCAAGACTCTATTATATGGATCGACGTAATGGGTCTGCATCATTATGGTATTTTTTTTTTTTCCGCCTTGTCAGCGTACTTGTTTAGAGTGGGTGAGAATAAAAAAAGGGGGGGGGGGACAAAAGAGGGAAAGTACTGATGGAATAAAGTAGGAAAAAAGAGGAAAGAAAGGGAAAGAAAGAAAAGAAAAAAAAAAGAAAGGGAACTGTATTTTTTTTTTTTTTTTTTTTTTTTACAGCATTAAAAGGTCAGAGATTATGTTGGTAAGTAGTTAATTAACAAATTCCTTCTTTTTTTTAACACCCCACCAAAGCTGGGGAGGGGGGAAAAAAAATGAGTTAAAGGAGGTCTTTGAGACACTATCCTACTAACATTTTTTTTTTTTAAATACTAAGGTACAGGGATACAAAAAAGGGAATTTCCTGGAATTTTTTTTTTGGTTTTTGAAAATTCTTGCTTTTAGAATTTTTCTTTTTTTACAAAACAACAATGTAAAAAAAAAAAAAAAAAAAAAAAAAAAAAAAAAAAAAAAAAAAAAAAACTTTTTTTTTCTTCTTTTTTTGAGTAGCTGTTAGTTACAGAACACCATATTGAGTCATGAAGGTAACGCGAATTAAACTAATGGCTCATTTGTCGATAGTAAAAGTAGTCTTTTGTTCGTCATTGTGTCACTGCCCCTTCATACATATCAAAGACCTGGGATTTTTTTTTTCTTTTTTTTTTTTTTTTTGGTTCTGGGGCCCGGTTCACTATGTCCACACCATGGAATCACGAGATTTCATTCTGGTTTTAAGCAGCCTAAAAACTACGTATTTTTTTTTTTCCCCTTCTTTCTTTTCCTCTTCACATTTTACACAAATGTGCAAAATAATGAGGCCTTTAGTGAATGAAAAAAAGACGACAAAAATAAACAAAAGAAAACAATGGAAAAAAAAAAAGTAAAAATAAAAAGAAAATACACGAAACATAACGAAAGCGCCTTTTTGTTTTTTTTCCCCCCCACATACATAATTACTTTCATTTTCTCCCCCCCCCCCCCTTCCCTTCCCTCACGAAGTAGATCCAGGTCTGAAGTCACTGTATTTCATATGCAAAGAAAAGAAAAATACAATAAGAAAAAAAATTTTTTTTTGGGCAAGCTTTCATAGATAGCTTCCACACGCTTTTCTTTTGCTCCCTATTTTTTTATTTATTTTTTGTCACCATTAGAGGCATTTGCAATGAAAGTCATGGAAGGGAGGAAGGGGGGAAAAAAAAAAGAAAAAAGACATCCAAGAAAGTAATTGGGGAGGAAACCAGATCAAAAAAAAAAAAGAAAAGTACGTAAAGGGGAGGGGCGTCACATAACGCGGAAACTGGAGCAAAAAAAAAATGACAAAAAAGAATTTTTTAAAAAAGAAAAAGAAAAAAACCCCTCCCCCAAGTAAAGGACCATGTCACTTGACGGGGAAAAAAAAAAGACAAAAAAAAAAAAAGACGACAGGGAAAGGAAAGGGAAGAAAGACACAGATTGGTTTTTTTTTTTTTTTTTTTCTTTTTTTTTCCTGGGAGATTTTATTTTTTTCTCACCCCCCCCTGATAATTACAATGAACATTTTTTTTTTTTCAATCTATTATTTATTTTTTTATGCACCTAACACAAACGCCAAGAAAGCCTTGCAGGCCTCCCAAAAGATGAACATGAGGCACAAAACAACCCCATCTGTATGTGTATGATTCCCCCCCCCCCCCCCCCCCCCTTTACATACTCAATAACATCTCCTCCCAGGGTTCCAGCATGTAAATCGCAGTAGTGATCTTGTACTTCTCGTAGCTGCCCACCAACTTCCTAATCGGGTTCCGACTTGAAGATTTTGGGACTTCTGGGAGATCCAAGTTTCCCTTGTTCCATGAGGGAACACCGTAACGCAAGCCCATCTCTGAAGCAGACCCCATGTTATTATTTTTTTTATTTATTTCTGATTAACTCCTCCCAACCTACAAGATTTTCTTGTTTTCGACAAAGGAAAAAAAAAAAAAAAAAATTCTTTATGACTATATGTCTTTCGTTTTAAAAAGCTGCGAAAGTTTTTTGCTCGGCACAAGTTGCATATAGTTATAAAATCATTTTTTGAAAGGTAACAAAAAAAAAAAAAAAATCAACGCAAACATAACACAAGAAGATCTATTTAAAATGGGAAACAGGTGGGGAGGGAGAAAAAAAAAAGAGACAATTAGGCGCAAGTGGCTGTCTTTTTTTCTTTTAATAGGGAAACTTGACATGAAGCTGGTGCCTGTAACATGCCCGGGCGAGTCGAAGTTTGGGGATCACTTAAAAAAAGAGTTGTGGCGATTTTTGTTGTTTGTGCAAAGCTGCCTCGCACCCTTTTTAGCAAATAACAATTCATTTACAATTATTGTTTTTTTTTTTCTCTTTTTTTTTCTTTTTTTTTTTTCTTGTTTACGCAAACTTCAAAAAAAAAAGGGAAAAAAAGATAACGAGGATACTAAAATACCTTTACATAATAAAAAATAAAAATAAAACTGTCAACAATAGAATGGGGGAAGCTGAATCTCTTTTTCTAAAATCTGTGGGATTTTTCCCCTCTACCACTATAACAAACTTTCAAAAAAAAAAAAAAAAAAAAAAAAAAAAAAAAGGACTTTTGACAATAAATGGGAGTGGGAATGGGGAATACACATTTTCTTCATTCATCTTCCTCCTTTTTTTTTTTTTTTTCCTTCCTAATCGTTGCCTTCCATTCCCATCGCTACCCGTATTGGAGGTTTTGTAGAGGGTTTGCCCCCGAAGTGGGAAGTGGTGTCACGGAGTAGGGGTCTTGCTTTGGTGCCGCTGACCGGTGAACACGGTTGTCCTCGACATACTCCTGCCCCTCCCCGGGGCCTCCCTTCCAAGTCACGACGTACCCACTGGGAGGGAGCTCCCAGATGGCATCAATATCGTTGCCTGCCCCTTCTGGGTAGTAGTAATACCTCCCTCGGGTGTTGCTCCATCGTGCAATGAACCTCTCGCCGCCCTCGTCCAGTACGGAGACCACCTTCTCTGTCCTTTCAGGTGGTGTGTCGTACATCATCTGCGGCGGTGGCTTCCTCGGTGCGTATATTGCATCAGAGAACTCCCCCCGCCTCTCCCTTGGTGGTGGTGGGCCTCGCTCTGCGTTTGTTTCCTCGTGTCTGTTGGTTTCTTCTTTCTTCTCTGTCGTCTTGTTCTTCCTCCACAAGCACATCCCTAGCAGGAGGAGCAGCCCACAGCACAACAGTGCCCCCGCGATGATCAACGCAATCGCCCAGTTCGGGATGTCGTCGTCGCTGCTGCTTCCGACCGCCGCAGCGGCGCAGCACGTGGCCTCGTTGCACCCCTGCGCGGCGCACACGGAAGAGGTTTGCGCCCTCCCAGCAGGGCAGGTAAAGGTGGTGCAGCTGGTGCAGCACACTGCAGCCGTGCACACATTGCCGCAGGCTGGCGGTGCCGACAGCACAGAACACGTGTTTACGAACGACGAGCATCCCCCGCACACGGGACTCCCGCTCCACGACCCACCCGCTTGGCACACTACACTGCTGCAGGCAGCACCGTTGACAGTGTACGTGCACGTCGTCCCAGTAGGGGCCTGCCCTGTAGTGGGACACCCAGTCGCACCTGCCGGTGCCACAGTGTTGTAGCTGCAAGTATTTGGAGTAGTTGGGGTTGGGGCACCTAACCTGTTGATAATCTGCACGGATGACACCTGCGTGAGCGCATTGTACAGGGCATCGCCCCCTTGCTGCACGACAAGGCCCACAGAGTAGGCGGTGTCTGTGTCCGCAACGTTGTCCTGCACGCCGGTGACCGTGATGGTCTTTGGGGTGTTCCAGTCGCTTGCGGTGAACTCGATGCTGCTGGGGTTTGCTACTCCTTCATTTGTGTTGTTGCTCACAGCTTGTATCACAACAGGTGCTGTGGGACTGGAGTCCAGGCTGACAGTGAAAATAGCACTACCGCCCAATTCAGATGTGAACAGCGAGCCAGTAGGCGTGACACGCACCCCAGCTTTGTCATCATCCAGTGTTGTGACGGCAACGTCATCAGGTTTGAGCCCGTTGTAGACTGGGTCGCTGCTCACAGCCGCCTGCACTGCCACTGAGAAGGTGATGTCACCATCGTCGACATCGTCGTTGACAGGCGTGACGATGACTGTCTGGGGTGTGCTCCAGTGGGTGCGGCCCATGTTTGAGCCGCCTGCGATATTAGGTGTGAAGACCAGAGTACTACTATCGATGGTTGCTTCTGTGGTGTCGGTGCTCTGCACCATGATCGAGACATCTGCTGTGGGCTGCGTGTGGAGCACGACCGTGAAGGAGTTAGAAGCACCTGTCTCGTTGAGTATCATGGTTACGGGGGCTACTGTCACCCCACGCGTGTCGTCATCAGTGTTCGTCATCACCATGTCAGGCAAGTCAAGACCCGAGAAGTTCGGGTCACTGCTCACAGCTGGGCTCAGAACCACGTTGTACGTCACATCACCGTCGTCGACAGCATCTTGCACACCAGTCACTGTGACAGTGCGTACGGCATTCCACGAGCCAGTCGTGAAGACCAAGGAAGAGACTGACACCACACCCTCGCTCGTGTCAGTGCTGGAGAGAGCAATCGTCACATCACTAGTCGGTTGTGTGCTGAGCACCACTGTGAACACGGCATTAGTCCCTGCTTCAGAAGTCGTCGCACTGCAGCACGAGCATGCACCTGGCAGCACGCACACAACAGCTCTAGAGTCATCGTCGTCTGTGTTGGTAACTTCAACCCTGTTACCCGGCAACAAGGAGTACGCGGAGTCAGCCGTGACTGGCCGGTTCGTGAGTACATTGTACACCACATCACCGTCGTCGACATCGTCGTTGACTCCCGTCACGGTTACCACCTGCGCAATGTTCCAATTTGCAGACGTGAAGCGTGTCTCTGTAGGGCTGACTGTGCCCTCTGTTTGATCCCCGCTCACAATGGGGATCACAACATCGACCGTTGGCTGAGTCTGCAGCGTCACAGTGAAGGTGGCCGTCACGTTGCCCGCTTCGTTCGTCACAAGCCCCGACAAAGGCGTCACTAGCACTGCTGCTGTGTCGTCATCGACGTTGAAGATGGGCACGCTGGACACCATCTTGTTAGCGTAGTTCGCGTCGTTCGACACGATGGAAGCAAAGCGCACCTCGTATGTCACATTGCCGTCTGCCACCTGATCATTGACCCCACTCACGGACACCGTCACGGGCTGCGACCATGTGTTCATGTCGAACCTGATGACGAGAGGCGTGATTATGCCCTCCTGAAGGTTGGAGCTCTCTAAAGAAATCACGACATCGCTGACCGGCTGCGATGACAGCAGAACCTCAAACTGCGTGGTGCCGCCCTGCTCTGTGGTGAACAGGTTGGGGTCCGCACGGACAATGACGTCAGCAGTATCGTCATCGATGTTTAGAACCTGAATAGGCTGCGATGTGGCGCTTGAGTAGCTAGGGTCGGTGCTGCTGCTGTCACAAGTGATCAGGTACACCACGTCACCGTCCACGACAGAGTCGTCGACGCCTGTGATCGTAGCTACCTGGCTGGTGTTCCACGTCAGCGACGTAAAGGTCATCATGTTGGGCGACACAAGACCTTCTGTCGTGTCATTGCTAGTGACATTCACCTCTACATCATCGGTTGGCCTCGATGACAGCTTCACAAGGAACTCAAGGTTCATGCCCATGGCCTCTCTTGTGTTTTGGTTGAAAAACGGGTTGGCAGGTTCAACAAGAATAACCGCAGTGTCGTCATCAGCGTTAACCACAGCCACATCAGACGGTTTTAGGCCGTTGTAGCCCGCGTCTGTACTCACAGCTGCTGATACAACAATGTTGTACGCCTGATCGCCGTCGTGGCTGACGTCGTCGACACCTGTAACCGTGACTGTCTGTGGTGAACTCCAATGGGCCCTGCCTGGGGTGCAAACAGTCGCACAGCCGCCGGGAAGGAACACGAGCTGAGCAGGCGACACGACACCCTCACTAGTGTCTGAAGTCGTCAATGCGATGGTGACATCACCAGTTGGCTGCGTGTGGAGCACTACAGTGAAAGTATTCTGACCACCACCTTCCGTTGTCCGCAGCCCAGTAGTGGGGTTCACGGTAACACCCACCGCATCATCGTCCACGTTGGTGACGAGGATGTCAGGGATCAGCATGCCCGTGTAGCCTGTAGGGTCCATCGTGTTCACTAGCATGGATATCGCGTACTGCACATCACCGTCATCCACTGCGTCCTGCACACCAGTCACAGTGACGCTGGCAAGTGCATCCCAGTTGCCTGACGTGAACGTGAGCAACGTGGTCCCCACCAGTCCCTCGCTCTGGTCACGCCCGATGATATCGATCCTGACGTCTTGAAGGGGCTCGCTGTTGAGCTTAACCGTAAAAACTGCAGTTGTCCCATCTTCACGCGTCGTGAGGGTTGTGATTGGAACCCCGCTGACATCAGCAACCGTCACACCAGCAGCGTCGTTGTCGGTGTTCACCAGCCGAGGGTTGGCGGGGTCCATTCCTTGATACACAGGGTCCGTGCTTTGCGCGATTTCTGTGATGATAGAGTACTGCACGTCACCGTCGTTGATACTGTCATCGACACCAGTCACGGTGACGGTCTGTGGCGAACTCCAATTCGTCGGTGTAAAGAGCAGTCTAGTTGGCAAGATAGAGCCTTCTGTGTGGTCGCCGCTTAGCATAGGGATACTGACATCTGCTACCGGCTCTGACTGCAATTGGACAGTGAAGGTACTGGTGGCACCTGCTTCAGACGTGTCACCGGTTGGGGTGCCGATGAGCACACCAGCGACGTCGTTATCAGCGTTGTGCACCACGACGCCGGGTGATGTCATGCCGTTGTACTGCAGGTCAGTGCTTGTGGCAGGTCCCACATTGATAGGGTATGTCACTGTGCCGTCCATCACAGCGTCGTCGACACCCGTGACGGTAACTATATTGGACAGTGGCTGGTTCCACGTGAGAGGTGTAAGAGTTATGGTCGTAATGCTGATGGTGCCTTCTGCAGCGTTGGTCAACGTCAGCGGGAGGACAACATCGGCCGTCGGTTGAGAGTCTAATTGAACAGTGAAGGTAGCAGTGCCACCCCCCTCAGTTGTGGTGAGATTGTTATTGCTGATGGCGATGCCCACACGATCGTTATCCCTGTTGACGATGAGCACTTCGGGTGCCGTCAGCCCTGCATAGACTGGGTCAGCACCTGAAGCCAGTGACGTAGCAGCAAAAGTTATGTCACCGTCTGAAACAGCATCATCAAGTCCCGTGACAGTCAGTGTCTGTGGGGTTGTCCACGTCATTGCCGTGAAGGTGAGTGTCGGCGGTGCGATGGTTCCCTCACTTGTGTCGTTAAGGGCGAAGGTCACCGTGACATCAGCAACAGGTTCAGTGTTTAAGACAAGAGTGAAGAACGTCCTCGTGCCCGATTCGTCAACGACTGTGTTCCAAACACCGTTTGCAGGGGCCACCGTCAACCCTGCAACATCGTTATCCGTGTTGACAATGTTCGGGCCCGTAGGGGTTAATGCTGCGTACTTCGCGTCTGTCGACACAATGCTCCCGAAGGTGACGCCATAGGCGATGTCCCCGTCGGCAACAGCATCGTCGACGCCTGTCACAATCACCGTCTGCGGGATGGACCACTGACCGGCGCCCCCAGAGGCAAAGGTCAGTGACGGTGTTGTGACACCCTCTGTGAGATCATTGCTTGAAATCGGCAGAGTAACATCAGCGGTAGGTTGTGTAAGCAGCACCACGGTGAAGGATGCACTCTGCCCTGCTTCGGAAGTTGTCAAAGCAGCCATGTCTACGTTGATGCCGACCACGTCGTCGTCCGTGTTGGTTACCTCTACATCTGCGGCGTTTGCTAAGTTGTAAGTAGCATCGGTGCTGGTGACGGTAGTCATGATGAGGTACCTTACATCGCCGTCATCAACGGGGTCTTGCACACCCGTTACAGTCACGGTGCGTACTGTGTCCCAAGAGCCAGGCGTGAAGGTGATCGAAGGTGTACTAAGCGTGCCTTCCTGCGGGTTGCCATTCGACAGTGTCACAATGACGTTGGCAGTAGGCTGACTTCCCAGTGCCACTGTGAACGTGTCCGACGTACCGGTCTCAGTTGTTGTCAGAAACAAGGGTGTCACAAGCACTGCACTCGAGTCATCATCTTGGTTCTGACAGGTCAGAATATGCGGGGCAAGTGCCGCGTACGCAGCATCGCTACTTGTAGGTGGCCCGATGAACACGAAGTACGACACGTCACCGTCGTCGATGAAGTCGTCTTCACCTGTGATGATCACCTGCTGGGGTCTGTTCCAGTTCGCAGCAGTAAACACCAATGCAGATGGAGACACAGTGCCTTCCGTGTGATCCCCGCTCGTGACCCCCACAGAAACATCAGCCAGCGGTATGGTGTTGAGCTCCACAGTAAAGGAAACCGAGCTGCCAGCCTCTGTGGTTATCAGTGACCCACTTACGATAGTGAGGCCCGCCTGATCGTTATCCGTGTTGACGCCTGGCACTGTGTTAAGAGGGGCAAGTCCCGAGTATTTCAGGTCGGTGCTCACCAACGGGGAGAAGGACACCAAAAAAGGAATGTCACCATCATCGTGGTTGTCATCGACACCAGTGACGAGCACGGTCGCAGGCACGTTCCAGTTCGCAGATGTGAACACAGTAGCCGTGGTGGGTGTTGTTGCTTCAGTGGTGTCGTTTGTCACAAAAGAGATGCTCACATCGTTGGTGGGCTCGCTGAGCAACCACACGGTGAAGGAGCCGACACCGCCTGCTTCAGTGGTGGTCACTGTAGTTGTAGACACAGCAACACCAGCCGTGTCATCATCAAGGTTGGTCCCCTCAACGTCTGCGATTGCTATTCTGTTGTAGTTCATGTCAGTGCTCGACGCTGCGTGCTGGATGAGGTACACAACAGAACCATCATCGATAGCGTCGTCCACTCCCGTGATCGTCACTAGGACGGGTGTTGCCCAGTTCGCCGTTGTGAAGGTGATGCTCGCGGGACTTACAGTGGCCTCCGTAGTGTCATTGCTGCTCAAGGCAATGGTAACATCAGCTGTAGGTTCTGACTGCAAGCGGACGGAGTACGTGGCGCGGCTGCCGAGTTCTCTCGTGGTCAGCCCTGCTGCCACAGTAATCAGCACCCCAGCTGTATCATCATCAGTGTTGGTGACCGACACATCAGATGGGTTGATCACATTGTATTTCGCGTCGGTGCTTGTGATGCTGTTCGTGATAATGTTGAAGACCTGGTCGCCATCAGCCACGTTATCGTCAACGCCTGTCACAGTGACCGTAGTGGGAGAACTCCAGTGGTTGGCACCAGGTGTTGACGCACCTGGAGTGAATGTCAAAAGGGTTGCCGAGATGCTGCCCTCAGTCAAATCGCTACTGCTAAGTGAGATTAAGACATCAGCAACTGGTTGCGTGTGGAGAGCCACTGTAAAGGTTGCTGTACCCCCTGCCTCAGTCACTACAAGACCAGAGGTAGGGAGCACTGTCACTCCAGCAGTGTCGTCGTCCACATTGGTAAGGCTCACCTGCGACACAGTGTTGAGTCCGTTGTAGTTAGGATCAGTAGACACAGCAGCACCGATGATGATGTTGTACGCAACGTCGTCGTCGTCGATAGCGTCCTGCACACCTGTCACAGTCACAGTCACCACGTTCCCCCATGTTGATGGGGTGAAAGTAATCAGCGTGGTGGGGGTAGTCCCCTCACTGGTGTCATCAGATGTGAGCGTGATCTGCACATTGCTAATGGGCTCTGTCGCCAACGAGATTGTGAAAGTTGCTGTTCCACCCACCTCCGACGTTGTCAAGCCTCCTGTGGGTGTCACGTTGATGCCTGCCACATCATCATCAGTATTAGTGCCCGTCACTGTCGCTGGCGACACCAGGGCATACCTCGCGTCGGTCGTGCTACCGATGGTGGCGATGATGGTGTACGCGATGTTACCGTCGTCTATAGAGTCGTTTTCTCCCGTTACAGTCACTTGTCGAGGCGTGTTCCAGTTGGCCGATGTAAATGTAAGTTGCCCTACCGACACAGTAACCTCCGTGAGGTCGCCCGACTGCAGGTCGACAATCACATTGGCAACAGGTTCACTGTTCAGAGTGACTGAGAAGACATCACTTCCGCCAGTTTCTGTGGTGGATAGTCCCATAGTTGGCGTAAGAGAAATGCCTGCGACATCGTCGTCAGTGTTGATGACAGTCACGTCAGAGGGGTTGATCCCCAAGTATGACGCATCTCCTGTGGCGGGCTGTGTGACGACAGTGAAAGGTATGTCGCCGTCTTGGACAGAGTCGTCGACACCACGAACTGCAACGTTGCGTGCGGTGTTCCAGTTCATCGACGTGAACACGAGGGAGGTGGGTGTGATGGAACCCTCGGTGGCGTCGCTCACAGTCATTCCTATAGTCACATCATTGACTGGCTCAGAGTTCAGCATCACAGAGAACGTGGCTGAACCCCCTGCCTCCGTCGTCACCAAAGCAGAAGTCGGAGTCACTGTGACGCCAGCAGTGTCGTCATCAGTGTTCGTCAGTGTCACTGTCGTGGGGCTAACCCCATTGTAGCCCATGTCCATTGAGGTGGTCGTTGTCGACACTGTGTACACCACGTTGCCATCCTGAACAGCGTCCTGTACGCCTGTAATTGTCACTTGCTGCGCGGTTGACCATGTGGTGGACGTGAATATCACAGAAGCAGGCGACACAGTCCCTTCTGCGATGTTGTTGGATACCACCGCGATGGTTACATCTGCTGTGGGCTGTGTGTTCAACACAACCGAAAACGCTGTTGTTCCTCCTTGCTCTGTGGTGGTCAGCCCCGTTGTTGGGGTAACAGACACCCCTGGCGTGTCGTCGTCAGTGTTTGTGACTGTCACGTCGGGCACGATGACCGCTGCATAAGCCGCATCAGTGGTAACAGGGTTTGAGTTTGTGACTGTGAACGTAATGTCGCCATCACCAAGGAGGTCGTCGACACCAGTGACAGTGACTGTCTGGGGGTTGCTCCAGTGGTTAGCACCTGCACCGTTGACACCCGCACTGAATGTGATGGACGCAGGAGAAACGGTACCCTCAGTCACATCACCGGACACGATGTTGATAACAACATCGGCCACAGGTTGCGTGTTGAGGACAAGGGTATAGGTGGCGGTACCTCCCGCTTCGGTGGTGGTAAGGGTGGTTGGAGTCACAGTGACACCCGCAACGTCATCGTCGACGTTAGTGACAGGCACGTCGCTGGGCTTGTACCCGTTGTAGGTAGGGTCTGTCGTGACCGCTGCATCGAACTGCACATTGTACGCCACGTCTCCATCATCGACGGCATCCTGCACACCGGTCACAATGATGTCCTGCGGCACGTTCCAATTCATGGTCGTGAACGTTATGGTGTTGACATTGGTGACGCCTTCCCCAGGGTCCGTGGACCGCACATTGAAAGCAACGTTCGCCGTCGGCATGGTGTTCAGCACGATGCTGAAGGTAGAGCTTGCCCCGACCTCCGATGTGACAACACCACCGGCAGGCAGTCCATATGTCGACTGCGACACAACAGGCACCGCATACAAAACAAGACACAGCAGTACCCTGAGCAGGGTTGCCTTTATTTTCATGTTGTGTAAAGGCTACCTGTGATACAGTGCGGTAGAATATATATATTTCTTTGGCTCAAATCCACCTTTTTTTTTTCTTTTTTTTTTCTTCGCCGCTTATTTTTTCCCGGCGGTGGCTTCCTGGAATTTCGCCTGCATTTTTCGTTTCCTGATGATGTGGCTTAGCTCTCCCTTGGGAATCTCCGACTCGTCTTGGTGGGTGATGTCCCCGTACCCATGCCACCCAGGGAGGATGCTCGGACGGTCTTCATACTCAAGAACAGCAGCATCGTCTTGAAGAAGCGTTTGGTACTCTGCCATTGTAACATAAACCATGTTCTCATCTATCCAGTCAGGGGTTGCAAGGTCGCGGAGTTTAGAGGGGAGGATGGAGAGCTGTTCGCCATAATGAACAAAATTGTTACCAGTGCTGGACCCCGTGGGGGTATGGACGAATCCGTCTAGCGGTGTGAAGATACGAAGAAGAGGGAGTTCGGTCATGCCAGGGTTTCCGATAGTTGTTGTGACCATCGGCTGACCGAATGTGATCACGTTAAATATGTTCTTGTTGTGCTGGTGATTGAGGTACACTGCGACAATACAAGCAATGGCACCACCACTGCTGTGCCCCGCCATGATGATCCCGTACCCTTCAGGGATAATGTTGTCTTCAATGATTTGCTTTGTGATCCCTACGGCGGCAAGATGGTGCTCTTCTGTGAACGATGTCCCGCTGGGCTCCATGTTCCAGTCCATCACCGGGACGTGTTCGTCCATGGCATTGTCTCGGATGTCGGTGTTCGCTTTGATGTAGATTATAACCTTTTCCCGTTCGTGATCAACGTCCACCACCACAACGTCAGGAAGAGTGTAGAAGTACTTGTTGCTGTTGCTGTGTATTTGAACAATATGTTCCTCACACTGTGCGCCGTGTTCCTCCATCAAGGTTAAGATTTCCGTGTAGTCACGCGCTGTGACCTGCATCGCCCTGTTTTTCATGTCCCCGCCGCGCTCCTTCTCCATCAGGAGCCGTTCTTGGAAGTCGTCATGGAAGCTTGCTACACGGAGAAACCCGTCCTGTTTTTTTTTTTTTTTTTTTTTTTTTTTTTTTGGTTTTGTTTTTTCATGATACCTCGAGCTCTCGGAAGTATTCCGGACCGCCGGCACCCGTCTGGCATGCTGCGAGGAAACTGAATAGTGACGGGGCGTCCGATCCGCTCATGCCGTGCATGACCTCTAGCACGCTTGTGATCCTCTTCATTTGTCTCTCCGCTTCTTCTAGTTTTTCAATCGGTACCTCGTGATCCCCGTTGCCCAAGTCGATCGCTTTCTCTGTTCTAACCCGCATCGTGGCGTGCTCCACTAAATTGCTCGAACTGTAACCAAAGTGTTCCGGGCTCACCCCGTCGCACGCTCTGAGCAGCTGCCTGTACACCCTTGCTAGCTGCGGCATTGGGTGTGCTGACCTTTTTTTTTTTTTTTTTGTTGTTGTTGTTGCCGGTATTCAATTTCAAAAATTTCGGTTTATTTGAAAAAAAAAAAAGGAAAGTGTAAAGGGGGGAAAGTCATCATCGATGAGGAAGAAGTACTTCGCAACTACCCATCAAAAAAAGGACAATTAAAGAGTGGGAAAAAAAATAGGGGAGGGGAGGAAAGGAGAGAGGGAGGAGAAGATCGCAGAAAACAGTTAATTCAGTGGGTCGAAGTTAGCACTGTATGTAGTTCAACGTTTATGCCACTAATCACTGTTACTCTTCGTTGTCATGTTCTCAGGGGGAATGGGGTGGGGTGGTGGGGTATTTTTTTTGTTGTTGTTGTTGTTGTTGTTGAAGCTATAAAAATTTAAAACAAAAAGAAAAAGCAAAAGAAAGGAGAGGTGTTTTGCCACACATTTTTTTTTTCTTTTTAAATTGCCTTGTCTCTTCTTTCTTTTCTTTTCCTTTTTCTTTTTTTGGTTCTGCTTGAAGGCGGTTCGCCTTCCTTTCGTTTTTTTTTTTTTATTTTTTTTCTTTTTACTTTTCTTCCCCTTTTCAAAAACTTTTATGGAACAGGATCTAAAATAAAAAAAGGGGGAACGAGAAAGAGCTAGAAAGGTGTGGATCTTTTTTTTTTTTTTTTTTAATTTCTGTTTTCCCAGTGGAATATGGAACAAGAAGGGATAGGTGCGCACATCCAAAATCGAAATTGACAATGCAACTGAAAAAAAGAAATTGCAAGAGAACGATGGTGGATTGTGGTTCTATACCCCTGGAGTGTAAAGAATAGGAAGAAGAAAAAAAAAAGAATGACATATTCTGGGGCTTTTTTCTTGTTGCGCACAAGCGGATCTTTAAAAAAAAAAAAAAAAATGAAAACAAAAACTTGTTCAAAATCAACCAACAGCATTGCCATACGAATAGTCTACAGTACTGACAAATATTACATTGTTAATACCTTTAAAAAAGAAGAAAAAAAGAAAAACAAGGGAGAAGGGTGGGGGGAAATAAGAATTCCCCTCACCCTTATAATGCCTCCAAGATACTATAAGGGAAGTGGTGGGAACGGGGAGGAAGAGCTTGCAAACTGAGAAGGAAGGGAAGAGAAAGTGAATGAGCGGAGCAAGGTGGAAAGCTTTAGAAAAGGCAAAAACATCATTTATTAAGACACTAAATTATATGAGCTTTGCTTTCGTGCAGCTTCTCCTGCCCCATTGCTGTGCCCCTATCATCCCAATCTTTTCCTTCTTTATTCCGTCTCCTTCCCAGTTTACTTTTTCTCTCCCTTTCTTTTTTTTTTTTTTTTAAATTCTTTATACACAAAAAAAAAAAACAAAAAAAAAAAATCGGTACGGTCCAATAGGGGTATGCAGTGTAACTTTTTAAGATAAAACGAAACGATAGGTGCTAGTTTTTGTTTTTATTCTTTTTATATTTTACTATCGTGTTAGGGCCAGGTATTAACACTTCTTTCTCCCCCATTCTCAGCAAAACGAGGGACTGGTGCAGCACCTATCGTGTTTCAAACACTGCTCGGAGGCTCTGGTTTTGGTAAGGTGCTTCTTGTGGGAAGCGTTGCGGGCAGTGGTTTCGGAGAGAGTACGGCGCTTAGTGGGTTTCACAGTCTTCTTCTTGAGGCTCTGCTTTTTGCCCCTGTAGTGCATCTTGTTGACAGGTGGGTCAGGGTACCCAGGAGAGCAGGAAGCATCACTGCACACATCCGAATCAACAAGAGAGAGGGAACTTTCGTCAAACGACACTGTCAGCCCACAAGACGACTGGCTGTCCATTGTGAAGGTGTCCTCGTCCATGGTGCACGGGCATTGAGGAACAGGAACAGGAGCAGGAGCAGGAGTAGCAGCAACAGCTACTGTAGGTGTCGGTGGGTCCTCGCCCACAACGTCCAGACCTGCAGCGTGAACGTCTTGTCCGAAGAGAACCCATTTTTTTTCCATTTTCTCAAAGCGCCTCCCCATCTGAGCGATCTTCTTCTTCTTCCTCAGCATTTCCTTCTCCTCATTCTTCGCGACTTTCTTCACCTTCGTGCCCTTCTTCCTTGCCTTGTATTTGTACGCGCTTGCACGGTCCTCATAGCACAGCACGTCGTGGCACTCCGTTGCCTGCACTTTGGAACAGGCAGCCTTCTGTGACGTGGTGTGTTCCTTCTTCATCAGAGCTATCCAAGCACATTCCTCTTCGTCCCTTAGGACTTCCCCCTCCATGTTCACTTGTCTCATGAACGTCAACACCGCCACGGAATCCCATAGTTTCGGCCTGAATGCTTGATCTCCAAATGGCGGTTCCCCTGCAAGGTCCTTTTGCGCGAGTGTGACGAGCACGCTCTCATATTGGCAGGTCGCAGCCACGAGCATCTTGCGGAGTGCGTCGAGCTCCTGGTTGAGGTGCACGTCCATGTTGTCTATACAAGACCTGAAGGCGTGACATGAAGGGGGAAGCAAAAAGGAGGAAGTCTTTATAAAAATCTATTTGGGAGATTGTGTTGGGTTTGTTCGACCGAAAGCGTTCACTGCAGCCACCCTGGTATCTTTTGAAGCTGGTTGTCATGAACACGTGCCATTCTAGAATAGTCGATGTTGGGGTTCGGGTCCGTTAGCCAAGCAGGGTCGGGTCTGGGAGGGGACTCGGTAGGGGACTGCAACACCCTGTAGTGGTAGGGGGTGTTGTCGGATAGAATAGATGGCTTAATGCGCCCATTGGGGGTGACATGTGTGGGTATGTGGGTTGGAGGTTGCTGTAGTGCAGAAGAACCCTGCGAAGGTAAGCGGGGCGGGCTCGCTGCAGACCTGCTCTGGTAGGACCGTCTCTGCACCTCACTCTCCCTCACAGCGGGGTCTGACTGTCTGTTCTGCAGCACTTTCTTCCACAGTGTGTCCCTCCTGTGTTGCTCTTCGACCTTTTTCTGCTTTGCCACAGTCTCTCGTTTCCGTTCCACCTCCATGGCATGAGTCATGGCTTGCTCTCCTTCTCCTTTCCTGTCCCAGTATGCCTCCACATGTCGCTTGCACACTTTCTCCCCTACTGGAAGCCCTTTCCAGACCTTCGGTTCTCTATTGTCAGCCCATGCAAGCTGAGGTTTCACTTCTCTTTCGCGGACCTCCTGGTCTTTGATGGACTGCTCGATGAGGTCATCGAGCTTCTTCTGATACCCGCCGTCGAGCCAGTCCATCCACTGCCTGGGGTGGATAGTATGGTCCCCCCCTTCTTCTTTTGGAAGAAAGAAAAAAAAAAAAGAAAACAATAGAATCCTCTCTTTTTCAAGGAGGTTTCGGTTTGGGGGTGTCTGCAAGAGGGGGGTTCTCGGGGCTGGGCTGTAAAGCCGTAGCCGATGAAACAGTCTCTAAAAGGGCTTGGTGCTCGGTGTGGAGTTTTCTGTACTTCCGTCCGAGCTGCTCCGCTTCCTTGAGTTCGCGTTCGATGGTTTGGTTCTGGTAGCGCAGGTCAACGACATTAGAAGAGAGGGTGAGGTTCTGGTCGTGAAGGCGCGCGATGTCCAGTTGCAGGCGGTCGTTTTCAGCGAGAAGCCTGTCGAGCTCGAGATGAATTTCGCGTTCTCGTTGCGACAGCTGTTGTTTTTGTCTTTCAAGAGCATCGCCCTGCCGTGTGATCTCTTGTTTCATCTGCGTCTTCTGCCGGAGCACTTCGTCTTCAAACTGCCTGTAGATTTCTTTTTTGTCGCCTCCACTGTGCTGTGCCTTCTCTTCTAGAAAGGTGATGAACCCTTCATACTCCGAAATAACTGACTCCATCAACGGGCCATATACCTTCGTCACGCCTGAGAGCATCTGAAAAACCTGTCGGAAAATATTGAGCCTGTGATAGTGTGTCTCCTTGGGGTCGACTGTGGTCAGGAGACGAAGCTCGGCATCGATATGGGCTTCGATGTCCAGCAGTGCTTTCGGTTTTGTGTTCAGCCTGCTTTTCACCTTTGGCAGCTGTGTTGAGATGTGTCTTCTATCTCCCGCCTGCATTTGCACGCTGAGGAATGATTTTACTTTCTGCCTCGTTGCTGCCAACTGCTGCTCGTTGCTTTTCTCCTCGAAGAGACTCGCGCTTTCCACGGTCTTCGGCCTCGTGTGTACTATTCTAATCGGCTTTTTGACTTCGTGAACCTGCTGGGCATGCATTTCCCTTGCTGGCAAGGCTTCCAACCCTGTCCATTTACTGTCAATTTTGCGCTTCGTTGAAAACATTTTTTTTTTTTTTAAACCACTAAAGGACCGGGGGTTTTGGCGAAAAAAGTACCAAGGACCGTCTATTTATGAACCCGGGAAAAAAAAAATGCGAGAGTTTAACCATAGGAAAGTACACTATACCCTTTAAAAAGCACGTGACCCAGGGGGTAAAAAAAACAGTTTATTTTCCATGCAGGGGGACTTACTTAGTGTTCATACGGGGTCGGGAGAGGAAATATACGACAAAGTACCGAGCATCGCGAGCGACTTTGCTCAACCCACTCGAGGGCGCTTGGGCGGAGGACAGCCTCCCTCACTTTTTTTTCTTCTATAGATGTCGATTTTCTTCCAACATTGGGTCCTGGCGGACGCTGAAGCCCTTGAGGATTTTTTTTTCAAGCGTCCCCAGAATTGTCGGGCAGGGCAACATTGCACGTTTTGCAGGTAAAATTGTTTTTTTTTTTGATTTTTGGCACAGCCTTGAGGTGAATTTCATACTATAGGCAAAGTCGTAGAGATTAAAGGCAAAATTATAGGCAAAGCCGAAAAGGTTAACACGGGTTTAGTAGCCGTGCCACAAGAGGAACCGGATGCTGTCCGAACTCTGCCGCATGACTCTGTCATGGCGTGAGATTTGTTTGCTGGCCTCCTTTTTCGTTTTTCTGCCCACTGTCGTCTTCCGGAGTTGAACCGTGCCCACGGGTTGTATTTTTCTGTTGCGCTGAACCTCCGATAGCATGCATACCCGTACTCAAAAGAGAGCAGAAGAACTGGTAATTAGAATAAAGATTATCCATCGCAACCCAGTGACCACGATGCTCGAACTGTCGCAGAAGACGTGGTACCGTGTCCTTTGGGTCCCCACCAGGGTAAATTCTAATGTTAAGCGCGCACCCCGACGGAGTACACCTTAAAGCCATAGCGCTTGCGTTTAGCTGGTTGAAAAACGCTGTGCTTAAGGCGGGAGAAGGAGCGAATCAATGCTCAGCCCTTGACCGGGGGTGGTATGCAGCTTTCTAGCTGGGGGGAGTCGGGAATGCAGCATCTCTACTTTTGATAGTGTCCCGTTGCCCAGTGAGCCAAAGTGGACACAACAAGAAGATATGGAGAAATGTGGCGCGGTCCAGGACACGGCCTATGTAAGGCGTTGTAATCTCTTCCTTTGTAGACCAGTAGTCCTTGACGCCCGCCCTGCAGACTTCGTCCATCAAGGCGGGCAGAACCCAGACGGCGATCCAGGTGTTCAGTTGTACCACGTCTGCGTCCAATGTGGTGCCCTTGGATGTGGTGCCCTTGGATGTGGCATACACCTTTGAACAGCTGATAATGGACCTCAGCAAGCTGTTTGTGATAAACAAACTGAAAAGTTGTAGCCTATCCATGTTGCTGTTCGATGTTGCTGGACCCCTGTACCCAAGTCATTTCCCAGCGCACACCACCCTCATCTGAGGTGGTGCTGGAGTTGGAAGAAGCTCTTCAGAAGGTTCTCAGAAGCTGCTCTCAAATACCAAGTACGAAAGGACACCAAGCAACCCCTTGGGGACGGGTTTTTGTGTTTGTTCTTCGCGCAAAAGGGTATTTCAAATAAAAAAGAATCGCGGAACAATGGGTCTTAGTAAAGTCCAGGGGCTGTGTGGCACAAAAAGTGTCACATAGAAAAGATAATTTTTCTTAAGGACACATATGTCCTCATGGTCCTTTAGTGGTTAAATTTTCTTTCTGTGATCGGGAATAAGAATCGGTGAATGAAAAAAAGGAAGAAGAAGAAGAAAAAAAAAAAAAACATTTGGTACTGGACAGACATGGCATGGAGGGAAGGAAAATAAAAGTACTTTGTTATTACACAGGAGGGGGAGAAGGCCTTAAAAACGTATTTTTTTTTTGTTTTAAAAAAAAGATAAAAGTGGTGCGGGAAATCATTCACGCCAAGAGAAAACTCTCTTTTTTTTTTTTTTTTTTTTTTTTTTTTTCCAGCTGTGTCACGTCCGTTGCTTCGAGAAAAGGGCATGGGATGCCGAGGAGAGACCGAATTTCTTCTTCTTTATTTCTCTCCTCTAAGGACAGACAGAAAGGTACTATTGGGTGACTCCGCGGTCAGTGCGACTATTCTCTTTTTTTTTTTTTTTTTTTTTTTTTTTTTTTTTCTTCTTATTCTTCGTTTTCGTTTTCTTCTTCTTCTTTCCATCTATCACCTACCCTCATCACCTCTCAAACAAAACAAAAGAAATTTCAACAAAAAAGGGGGGAAAGGGGACAGCCAAAAAAAAAAAAAAAAAAAAAAAAAAAATGAGAGTACAAAGAGAGGAACACTTTTATACAAAACAACTACACCTCATCACCACAACCGGGTATGAGAAAACGTAGAATTCGGTCGATGAGCACGTGTGAGATTGTGTTGGGATGTAGGAAGGCTCTCGGCGTTGGTAACGCTATGGG
The DNA here is from genome assembly GCA_964019335.1 of Diplonema japonicum. Taxonomy (NCBI): domain Eukaryota; phylum Euglenozoa; class Diplonemea; order Diplonemida; family Diplonemidae; genus Diplonema; species Diplonema japonicum. The sequence goes on from OZ025655.1 coordinate 656,816, forward strand.
AACAGAAGGTTAAACTGTGGCCGGTAACACCTCTTCTGCCACGAACAGGCTCAGCGAGAGACCGCCCTGCCAAGGCAGAGTGGACATTGTCGGACTGTTGATGATGCAGCTTCTTCCTGGCAAACTGGTACTGCACAGGCTTGTTCCAACACATAGCCGCGGCCGTCCCTTCCCCATGCGGGGCGTACAACCTCTTCTTCGCCACGTACAAAGGAAGGTCTTCTCGCGACATGGGCTCGCAGCTGCTGCTGCGTGTCATGTTTCTCGTCACTGCAGGTGCATGGTGTTGTCTAGAGACTGTGAAGTGCTGCGAGTTCACCCCCAGCTGCACACCACCCCTGCCTTGCCTCCGTCCGGTATTCTCCCCCGCCAGGACACCCCCACTCACAGAGATGTTCGACACCGTTTTCATCGGCGACGCGCTCTTCTGCTTGTGCTGGATCTCCTGCGACGGCCCTGGGGGACAGCTGCGTGACCTGCACTGCACTTTTACCCTAAAATCTGCAGGCGGTTCCGAGAGGTGCGGGATACAGTTGCGAGGCATGATCTGCCGCAGCCCCTTCAATGGGCTTGCCCCCCTCTCCATCCTCTCGATGGACCCTACAGGTTGGTCAGTCAGCCTCAACGGCATTTTGTTGATCTGTGCTGTCATGGGTGTCGCCTTTCTGCCTGTTTTCCTTAACGATGGCGACCCCGATCCCACCCCGTACGGCGGGGGGCTGTACGCACCAATCGACCCAGTCCGCTTCTTCGACGTCATGAGGTCTGCCTCCCTAGCAGGTGCTGGCGACACACTCCGTCTTCCAGTCCTTGGTGTGCGCAATTCTGCGCTCGACAGGTCGTTCATCAGAGACGACCTCGGTGCCCTGATTGCCCTGCAGGACCTCTCCATTTCCATCATGGTACTTGTGTTGGGTGGCTGTGTGGTACTCGTAAAGGGAAGACAGCGCAGTGTATAAACTGAACAAATACAAAACTCTAAACTAGACGTCTTCTATGGTGCCGTACTCTCCTATCACCTGGTTGAGGAACGAGGCCAGTTCCGTCTGCGGCATGGCAGCAGGAGGTGTGGCCGTGGCCAAGGGAGCTAGTCTGCACCCATCTGCATGTGTTTTAATTTCCTCGAGCCTGGTGACAAGTTGGTTGCTCCTTCTAAGTGCTGCTGTCGTGTCAGTTCTCAGCTCCGCTTCCGTCTCCCCGCAAACTGTGATCAGCCCTGCAGCAGCCGAGCCTATCTCACTGGCTTGCGACGACAACGCGATCCGCTTACTGGTGCTTATTTCATCGGCATTTTTAAGCAGCTCTTCCTTCCGTTCCTTTAACGCAATCAGCACGTTTGCCTCGGCAGTCATGAAAGCCTTCTCGATGTCCTTCTCCGCCATCACTGACAAAGCGTCTACCGCCGCGAGCTGGACCTGTGCCGTGGGCTTACTATTATCATGCGTGCCATACCTGTATGTCCCGCGCGGCTTCCTGCAAACCACCTAACAGATCGCCTCGCATGTCTTTAATAAATAACTTCAGTTTATTAGACGCCTCCTCGGCAGCGGTCTCCAGGGGGATCACTGTGCATGTTGCGTGCGACCCATTGAAGGGGACAGAGCAGCAATCTCTACAAACAACAATGTCGCACGTTTGGCAGTACAACACGATCTCTTGGCCTGCGTGCTCTGTGCAGCGGGACTGTTTGTGGACAGGCCGTTCTGTGGCCCGTACAGCACGATGCCGCCTGCCCACCTTGGAGGCGTGCATGGACGTGAAATGTGTTTTACAAAAGTACGCGTCACAGTTGTCGCACCACATCTCAGCAGGGATGTCTTTGCGTTCGCATTCCTCGCAGTTCGGCACCTTCAATACGTCTTCCGATCTGTTCAGCCTGGCGATGAGCACAGTGTTGGCAGGCAGCGCGCTTGCACCAGCTGAACCCACAGGTGTGGACCCGCACCCCCTGGGACACGCAACGCTGTCAACGTCTATGCCGAAGGAGGAAAGAGTTTGCGTGGTGCCTTCACGCGCGTACCCTGCGATGCATTCATGGCAATATGTGTGCGTGCAAGGCAGCAGCCGTGGCATGGAATTGCCCGACGAGCTGAACGGCAGCCCACATGTATCACACTCAAGGACAGGACCAGTTTTTCTGATCTTCTTGACAAACAGCCCGACGTCGCTGCTCGCCATGTGGCCCTCCAGCTCCTGGAATGTCTTTTTTTGCAAACAAACAAGAAAAAAAATAAGATAGTAGAATGAATGAAAACACACTTTTAACACACATCCCTTTCCTTGTTCCCGCATCAGCTGGAGAAAGTGGAGTCTTTCCGAAGCTCCTTGGCGGAGACGATGGAGAGTTGTGCTTCGGTGGGTGTGCTGGATGTGATGGAAACATTCCCGTCGAAGGGGTCGAACTCCTTCCGCCGTTCATCAAGGGCCGGGCGGAGCTTGCTCTTGCGGTATTCGACTCGATAGTAGTTCGCCAGCCACATGGCATTGATCATGACGGCAGCAAAGAGGTAGGCATATAGCCATGTGATCGAATACATGAAGTTAAGCTCCCCTAACTGGTATTTTCTGTTGTTTTCTTCTATCATTCTCATAAATTTATTGTATGAATGCTTCATCCTGCTGAACAGGCTCGGGTTCAGCGGTAAAACTGGTTCCGGCCTCACCTTCAAGGAGTTTTTATGCGCGCTTACTACAAATTTGTGACTCCCCATGTCACCCCTCACAAGCTTCCTCTCCACCGTTTTTTGCACCGGCTTCACTTTGTTACTCATTTTATTTTATTTTTTGAAAAAATCTTTTTTTTTTTCTGAAAAAAAAGTTTTTTTCTTTCTTTTTTTTTTTACAGAACCATTCACTGAGGAGGAAGAAGAAGGAAAAAAAAGTTGTTTGTATTCTTTTAATTTGGAAATTCCAGGTTTTCTAATTCCTTCAGTACTTTGTTACGTTGTTCTGTGATGGAGTCCACTTCTTCTTGTAGCTCGGCGCACTCCGTGTTTTTAAGTTCTATCAATTCATGCAGCTCACCAACCTGAGTTTCTATGGTCCCCGCCTGAAGATGGTCGTAACTGTGAGTGCCGTTAGATTTTTTTTTAAAAAAAGGAGAAAGAAAAAAAAAAAAAAAAAAAAAAAAAAAAAAAACACCTGTCATCCAGAGCATTGCCCAGCGGCCGGAGGTACCCGGCTTTCAAATTAGAAATCGTTTTGCTGTAAACAGATGACGCGTGGACAGTACCGGTGGGGGTTAGTTTAAATTTGGAAGTTTGGTCCTAATTGTTTTTTTCTTTCTTTTTTTTCCCCGCCCCCCCCCTCCACTTTCATACGTCAAAAGCTATATTCTCCTCCTCTACCATAACCTCTACTACCCGGGCTACTTTTTTGTACAATGGGACCAATTTGGCATCGTTTTGAGGAGAGCTTCCCACGCTGGCCCGTTGTAATATTTCCTGCTGGGATTCAACGAATACTGGGAGCGAGATGGGCTGGTCGCCTGCACCCGACTGGAAGCAGTGAAGCTGAATACGAGATGTTTTCTGCTTGTACTCCGTGGGTTCATTAAACACCGAGAAGATCAAACCAATAGATATCCCGTACTGCTGAAGAGTTGACTGTGTACGCAAATCAACGTGCGACGGTGGGCATGTGATCTTTGGATGGGAATGGTACCATCCTGCTACTCTTGTTGGAACACCTGTGGCATCTGTCACTCTTTCCGCCTCTTGAGCGGCTTCTATTTGATCCTCTGGGCTTACCTCTACTCTGTCGCTCTGCTTGTCGCTCCTTGGCCGCACGCACGTTTCCCAAACTAACCCATCGTCGCCAACCTGCCCGCCCAAACAAAACCCGATAATTTCCTCCCCTTCAGTCGTCAGTGCGTGGCCCACGCAGCTTATCAGCACATTATCGCTAATCAGAACTCGCTTCGGTAGTGTGTGCATTTTTTCCCCCCCTCCCCTCTTGTAGTGTGTGTGTGTTGTGTGGTTTTCCTGGATTCTTTCAATAGATTTTTTTTTTTTTTTTCGCGCAGGGTTTTATTTTATATATATATATATATATATATATATATATATATATATATTTTCCAATACTCTAAACACACACAAAAAAAAGGGGGGGATAAAAAAAGAAAACCACATCCCCTCTTTCTAAGATGCCCATTTGAGTATGTCCTGCATGCTAGGATCCATTGCCGTATTTGTCTTTTCCAAATGCTCCACAAGTTCGGTAAGCGGGATGTTTCCCTTAGCTGCGGGTAAATGTTGTATAATTTTTGGGTTCAAAATGGCATACAAAACTCAAGCCCGTACATCATTTGCTCGAGTTCTCTCTCTGACGGCTTTGGATTGGTCTCGGAAAAGACCTTTAGCAAAAGTTGCTCAGGGAGCTGACCACTTTCTTTCCCGTCGTAGGCTCTTGCAGCGCTTGTGACTGTATGTTCTGGTTCGCTATAGGGCTTCCGAAGTGCCTCCAAGTACTCCTCTTTCGTCACTGTTTCTCCACTCCCGCTCAAGAGGGCATCCAGGTCTGCCTCCTCGTAGAGCCTTCCTATCCCCCTTATGCAGTGCTTTACTGTGTCCTTTGGGAGAACCTGCTTCCTCGGAGGACGATCGAATAAATTCCAAGTTTCAGCCCATTCTTCCTCACCCATTTGTGTCCTCTTTCTTTTTAAAAAAAAGAATATAATGTTGCGGTGAGGACAAAAGAAAAAAATCGAAAAGAAGCGAACAAAAAAAAAAAAAATAAAAGAAACAAGAGGGACGGGAAGTTGTCTGGGGTTTTTTTTTTTTTTTTTTTTTTTTGGAAACAAACAAGAAAAAAAAAGAGAAAAAGAACAAGAGGGGGGGGAAACGAAATGTGAAACAAGACAGAATTCTATCAAAGAACTGACACCTTGCGTTTTTCGCGCTCACCAGTTTGTCACTTCGGCTTCTTAAGTTAAAAGAAAAACGGAAGAAGAACTTCTGTTCTCTTTCTTTCCTTTTTGCACACCTCAAAACACCCCCCCCTTTTTTTTGTCCTTACGCACGGGAGAGAAAAAAAAGAGAAACAAGAGTTGACAAGTCTAAACAGCCCCTCTTGGAAAAAAAAAAAAAAAAAAAAAAAAAAAAAAAAAAAAAAAAAAAAAAAAAAAAAAAAAACAGGTGTCAACAATCACACTACTAGTCGCTCACTCAAAGAGGGGGGGAGAAAATAAAAAAAGAGAAATAAACCTGTCGGCTTGCTTGGGCGCATATGAATTACAACCAAGCACTTAGACTTTGCCATCATAAAATAAAACTGAGAAAAAGAGAAATTTATTGGTTCATGAGCTTGATAGCCGCCTCCCAAGAAGAGGACTTCTGTGTGGACGCGTCACCGGCACCATGGCCGTACGTGAAGGCGGGGACGTTGCGGGTCTTGTCGAAGAAAGATGCGAACCAGACCATGTACCCGCCAAGGTTTTGCTTGTTGATTTGCTTGGCCATGTTAAGTGCCTCACCTGCATCGCTGCCCGCCATGCCACCCAGAACTGCTTGGGTGGGAACATCAACAGTGATGGGGAAGCCCTCCCACTGGTGAGTGGCATTAGCGTAATTCTTAACGTACTGTAGGGAACTAAGCCCCCCGTACACCATGATGCCCACTGTGTCGATGAGACCTGTCGTCGTCCAGTTGTGTCCTGCGGTCTTGTTCGTCCACCCATTGTTCACCATGTAGTTCTCCGCAGCCACCTGGGGGAACCCGTACACAGGCTGTGTCACTATGAAGTCTGGGACAAGCGACTTGAGCTTTCGAACGAAGCTCCCCAGGTTCTCAGCCACGTTGTCGGTTGATCCTGCTTGGCCTTCGATGTCCAGATCAATGCCGTCTGCTCCGTGCAGTGTCGGCCACTGTGCCACCTTCTCCGCCATCGCCTCCGCGGCTTCCCTTGTCTCCAACCAGTCCCACATCTTGTTGGAGTACGACTGTCCCCCGACACTGAAGATCACGGGGACTCCAGGCTTGCTGCACCCATCCTGTCCCTTGCACTTCCCAAAGTTGCTCATTGCAGGCGGGACATCCGGCATCATCTTTGGGTTGATGAACGTCAACCACAACACGTTGCTGCCGTTAGCTTGGTAAGGGTACATGTGCGGCTGCCAGTTGTCCTTGCTTGTGTAGTTCTGAACCGTGTCGTCTGCGATCAGACAATACATGCCGCCTATCTTGGCGGGCAGGCCAGCCAGCGACGTCGCGATCAGCGTTGTCAGCAGTGCAGCCATTGTTTTTTGTTTTTTTTTTTTTTTGCGAGTGTGTCTGGTTGCTTTGTGTCCTAGGTATAGAACGAAAAACGTGAACATTCAAATGCAAGGTACCTCATGTGTAAACAAGAGGATTATTTGAACGCGGACTCGATGGGTATGACGTGCAGCTTTGCTCGACGAGTGCTGTCGGATCTCAGCCACCCCCGCAGAAGCGGAGGGAGGGCTGCGGTATCTATGGGAGTTGATTCGATGCGCGGGGGGCTGTTCCATCTGGACTTCAGCTTCAAAGTCCTCCGACAGAGCCTTCTCTTGATGGCCTTGAACTCCACCATCTGCTCAGGCGACAGGAGTAAAGGGAGCTCGTCATCAGGGATATGGTTGCGCCAGTCGCGGGTGCTTTTCGGGTACGTTCTCTTGCGCAGCTCCGGCTTGGTGACGGCAAGCCCGACACCTTTGCCCCCACAGGAAGCAGCATAGCCTGGCATCTGCCCGGCGGGTGTGATGCAAGCGATTTTGGCCTCCTTCACGGATTTGCACTTCGAGAGTACCTTATCCAACCTTGCCTGTGACTCTTCTCTTGTGAAATGTTTGAAACTCGTAACCAAAGGAAGCTTTGTCTTGACACGAGACAGGGCGCTGTGGCTGTGAGAGTTATATATAGAGTGGGTGCGGGGTGCAGTATTTGCATTTGAACAGGGCCAGCTATGCACCTCATCGTTCTCTGCCGCCAGTGCCGTCGCCATGCGTTCGGCGATGATAAGCGCTCTGCCCATCTTCGCGACGTTGTGCACGCTGGGGACGCGGTACTGCTCCCGGTTGGTAAGGAGATACGTTTGTCTCCGAAGAACATCTTCTTCGACCTGCTCGTAGGGAAGGGCAGTGCTAGCATTGCGTTGCCGCCACCCCCGCAAGACAGCCGCGTCCCGCTCTCCATGGAACAACAACTCATCAAGTGCGATGTCCTGTTCACTCTCCTTCAGTGCCGTCCCCAACGCTCGCACCCCTATCACATGGCGAATGAAGTCTTCAAACCCAAAAACTTGCTCGCTGTTGAGGTTCACCTGAACCCCGATCTTCGAGCACGCCTCCGAGATGACCTCCCCTCGTATCTCATCCGACTCGTCCCCTTCACAGAGATATGCAAAAGCGTCTTCCAGTTCTTTCTTACGGGCTTGTGCCTGTCGCATTTTAATAATTTTGCACAACCGTAGGAACATATGTCCACTGAGGATCTTTCCATCTTGCCACTCCACAGCATCAAGTGCGGAAGTAAGGTCCTTGTGGTTGAGTGCCCACCCGATGCTGCACAGGATACTGTCTATGCCTTTGAATGTCAGCAGGGACTCTACTTCGTCTTGGTGTACCTTTATAAGCGCTTCCTTCTCCCGTCTTGTCAACGCGAACGCAGCGCCTTGTTTCATCCTCCTGATGCTGATTATTGCTAGCACCACCATTTTGAAGGGTCCCAGGACCGCTCTTCTCCACTGACCTGACGTCCTGCTCCTCCGCCTGCTCGCCTTCCTGCTGAATGGTGAGAAAGATCGGGCTCTTGAAAGCATTGTCCCTTTCCGGCTGCGAGAGACCAACGGGCCATATTTCATCTGACCCTGACCTTGGGCCATGCAGTGCCGTTTTACTGTGTGGCGTTATTAAAGGTCAGGGAGAGAATTTTAAAACGCAAAATAATTTCAGGGTAAAAGAAAATACACACTACGGTTTATGACGATAAAATAAAAGCATGGGATGGAGGTGACGGGAGCAGGATGCTCGACTACACTCTTGCCGCAGCGGAACTAGGACAGGGGCGCATCTTCCTTCCTGCGCTTGCTGGGGTGGTCGTCTTCGGGTGGCCGGCGAGCTTGCTTAGCAGCAAGGTCTTCTTCTGCGCGTTCCTCAAGGATGTCGAGGGCGGACTCTTGGAAAGAGTTGTCGGCTTCATGAAGGAGCTCGTGCTTGACCCCACCGGTGAACGGTGTGGTTTCTGAAAGGTTTCCGCCCAGCGCACCCAAGTTCAGCCCATCTAACTCGCCCAGCCCACCAAGCATGTTTGCCACCTCGGCGTCAGGGGCCACTTGACCTGTAGAGTCAATGGCGTCGGGGGCCGCATCACTTGTCATCCCCGTGTCGGGGGCCACATAACTTGCCACCTCGGACTTCGTCTCTTCCTTCACGCCCTCATCAGGCAGCCCGAACGTCATGCCTCCCAGGTCTAAGTTCTGCAACGCCACCTGATCGTCGGTGTCAGCCGTCTCTTCCTTCGTGTCCTTCGTAAGCTTGATCTCTTGCAACCTCATCAAAGGCTCCGGCTGATCAGGGTTAAAACCAAGGACGGTCTCATCATAGGGAGGCCGCGGTACTCCGTTGTGGCAGCTGTTTAGTGTAACAAAGGAAAAGAAAAACCATACTTTCTGCAATCACCAGCACTTGGGTCAAACGGGAAGTTGCAGTATGTGCGCTGGTAGTGCCCACAAGTTCTCCTCTTCCACACTTCTCTCGAGCACGGCTTGTACTGGCTGTGGCAGCCAACCTTTGTCTGCGTGTGAGGCGCCCACACAAAATTTCCGTCGTTGTCTCTGGTGAATATACCACACACTTCAGACTCAGCAGTGATACTGTCGCTGCAGCGACAGCCGTGTCTGAAGCACCCACCACATTCTTGCTTGCAGACGTGACCACATTTAAGCACATCCCCGCAAGGATAATCGCAGACAATGTGCTCACCAGCGTGGCAGGGCCTCTTACACCTGTGGAGCTCGGGCTTGTTGCACTCTTTGAATTTCGACTTGCACAGCTGTGCACAGAAGCCATCGATCTTCACCTCGGCGCTCTCTCCCTTCAGCAGGTCCTGCACATGGATCTTTTGCGACTCGAGTGGGTGACGATCACATCTGAGAGGGAAGTGACTGCCAATCCAGTTGTTCGCCTGCAAGGTGTTCATGGTCAGCTGCCAGTGGGGCACTTCTTCGCTGTCAAGAAGCTGCCCGTTTCCGAGGATCACCATTCCAAACCTCGCCCTCGACAGCAGCACGCACATCCTGTCTGGCGCTTTGATGAACTCTGTTAATTTTTGTGTTCTCACAAGCGACACGATCATCACATCGTTCTCGTCACCTTGGAAACGATCGACCGTGCACACCATGTCACGCCTGTGGCAGTCGGCGAGCTCCAACGCCTCAGTCAGTTCTCGCAGCTGACCCTTGTAGGGGGTTAGCACTGTCATCTGGTTCAAGCTAAGACCACGTGCAGTGAAGTACTTGACAAGCCACACCACCATGCGAACCTCAGTGGGGTTCACGACAGATAAACCGACTTCAGAACGCTCCTCCGAAGTGTTGTGTGACCAGAACCACACAGGCTTGCCGAGTCCGGGGATGTTGCCAGGTTCCCTAATCTCACCAGTACCATCACAGTGCATCTTTCGTGGCTCCAAGCAAGGATCGTCAATAAGCTGCCTGTAGAGGGGCCTCACGAACTGCGAGATTTGCTTCACCATCCTTCGCTGGTTGGTCAAGTTGTGTACGGGCACCTCGTTATTTGCCATGCGCTCAAAGAGAGACAGGTCCAGACGACAGTCACGCGCAAGATCATAGTTGTTGACGATAGGTCTCAGCTGCTTGTGGTCGCCGATGAGCACCACCTGCTGGATGGACTCCTGGTTCAAGCACGATAAGATTTGACTCTCCAAAATCTCAGCAGCCTCCTCGACAATGAGAATAGTGGGTTTCACTTTGTTGAGAAGCTCCTTGTTAATGGTGCAACCTGTAGTCGTGAGACCAATGACCTGAGCGTGCTGCAGGGCGTCGACCTTGGTCTGATCCCTAAACTCTTGCTGACTTGCAACAAGGTAGATGTACTCCGCTTTGAGCTTCTGGTATTGCTGCATGACAGCCCGTTTGTGCCGTTGGGTCCACGCAGACTTGAGCTCTTGCCTTTGTGCCATGCTCAACTCGTTGAGGTTCTCGAACTCTTCAGGGTCGAAGTTCAACGGTTCGAGCCTGGGGAGGGGTCTGTCTGGGAGGACAGAAGAAAAGGAGTTCATGAAGCGCATACGCGCCTTGTCTTCGTTTTCCTGCTCCTTCTTCGTCTGGTAGATGTCACGCTGCGCTTGGAGGTTCATGCCTTTGGGCATCCCGTCGTCAGAAGCTTCGTAGTCAGAATCGTTGTCCTTGTTGTCGTCTGCCATGGCTGCCTTCGCAACGTCCTCCAAACTCACGAGGACCTCGTTGGCTGCCTCGCCGAGCCAGGATTCGATCTTGGAAGGAGTGACTTCACCGAAGTGTGCAGATTGTGCCTCTGTCATATTGCACATCATGCATTCCACCGTCAGGTTTGCACCGTCGAGATGCGAAATCTCAGCACCAAGGTTCTTCAACAGGTCCACCTTGTTCCTTAGTGCGCTGTACAGGAGCTTGCTGTAGTTCATGAGGTTGGGCTCGATTTCGAACCTTCTGACGTGCTCGTTCACATTGTACTGAATCAGCTCCTCGCACTGCGAACGGGACCCGAATCGCACAAGGCCTTCCTTCTTAGAAGGGTCGTGCACATCATCTCGCAGGGACGGCTTGACGTCCATCAGGAACTCGTCGAGAGAGTGGTTCTTGTAAGTGATAATCTGGATCGGGCCTGTGTCCTTGATGAGCTCAGCCATGTCACGCTCCTTCTTCTGTTCCAGCTTCATGATTTCAGCAAACAACGCGCTCTGCTTCTCATCAATGGCGTGCATTTCTGCCTTCCTGCTCGTTCTCTTGTTGTATAGAACTTCAATGGTCTGTGTTGGTTATAGTATATCGTGTTGTCTCGCTGCATACCTTTCTCAGCTCCGACTTGTCTTTTGTTTTAGATGTCTTGTCACGCTTCAACTTCAGTGATATGATCTCATCCTTTGCTTTGTCCACCTGCACCTGCAACGTTTGGTACTCCTCCGAAGCCTTCTTGGCCTGCGCTAAGTATTTCTCGATCAGCTTCTTTTCAGGGTTGCGCTCCATCTTGTCGCGCGCTGCGTAACGAGTACGGAGGATCACGTCCACCATCTTCACACCGGTGTAGGACTTCCCTGTCCCGGGGGGGCCTTGGACAAGAAGGAAGCTGTTCTTGAGACCAGAGATGGCACGCTCCTGTGAAGGGTCAAAGGTGTTCTCTGAAACGCAGTTGGCAAGTTCTTGAACGAACTCCAACTCATTATGCGCCACCCAAGGAGGGGTGCGTGGCTTGTCATTGCCGTATACAAGGTAGTCCTCAAACGGGCAGTGTCCTTTCTCCACAGCCGCTCTACCGAATTGCTGCAGGGCCTCCAACACTGGCCTGTAACCGGAGAAGAAGATAGTTCTCGCCTCCACGAGCCAGCACTCCTGATCTTTAGCGGTGTATTGCAGGTGTTGCAGCTTCTTCTGCAGGTCCAACGGATCGCCAGCGATGAACTCCAAACCCAAGATCCCTTCGTTCAAGAGAATCTGATCTCTGTGCGACACTACTGCCCACCACACTGTGCTCTGGAATCTGTCGATGGTTAATGCCACGAGGTTCCCGGTACCCATCATCCTGTCGTTGCGGGTGGTGTCAATTGGTTTTGATACCTCATCTTCCAGGCGTCCTGCATGGCCTCGACGATCTTGAAACGCACCGTGTAGCACAAGCGACCTGCGTTAGTGACAGCACCGACGTAGTTGACCCCCAAAATGCCGACAAGCTGTGTTGTGTGTGGTTGAATTAGATGCGTGCGGCATACCCTGCACCACGTCGAAGGGTTCGAGACGGAACGCTTGTACTCTGCGTCGTCGGACTCTGCGAACTGTGCGTGCTTGTAGATCTTGTGGTGCATGGAGAACTGAAACTCCTTGTAAGTGTCAGCCCTCAGAAGAGTGAAGGAGGACTTTGTATAATTCTCAGGAGATCCCCATGACCCTGTGTCCCTGTTCCTCGGCAACCTGTCCGGCTCCAAAGCGTCCTCCTCAGCGAACTCGTCCAGCGTTGGCAGCGGGTTGAACCCATCTGTCTCTGCGGAGTGGCCCTCCCTTTCTGCGGAGATGATCTCGTCGACATTCAGCAGCTGTTTCTTGTCCTTGATCATCAGCGTGTTGTAGCCCTTCGCTGCAGCCTTGCCAAGCAGCCCGACGAACGACTCCCTCTCGCCCATCACCCCCTCAAGCTTCTTCAGAGTCTCCACGAACTCTTTTCCCAGCACCTTGTCCTTTGCTGCGTTTTGTTTCGCAGCGCGAAGCAGTCCATGCAACTTAGCAACATCCTCGCCAGTGTTCTTCTTGTAAAGGTATATAAACTGAGCCACCTGCACAAGCACCGACGGGGACAGCGACGGGATATGCAGAGGAAGGGTGGTGGTCATGAACGTCGTGCCCGTGAAGGAGTTAAAGAAAGACCACAGTAAAATGTGCATGTTCGAGTCCTCCAGCCACGTGCGGGAAGCAATCCCCAGAATAAGAAGAACGTGCCACTGCATAAGACCCCCCGTGGCCTTGTTGGTGAAAGGCTCGCCGAGGATACGGCACCAGATCTCCAACTCCTGCACGATCTTCACGTACAGCGACAAATCGGCGCCAGCCTCAATGAGGTACAAGAGGGAGAGCATGTACTTGCGTACTTCTTGCGGGATGATCTGGCACTTGAAAGGGATCTTCTCCTTCGATGGGTGGAACATTGCGACGTTTGTAGCTATCCAGCGAGACTGTGTGGCGGACTTGTACTTGCTCTTGGTAACGTCTGTGCCTTGGAAGAGCCTTGAGAACTCGAATTTGACAATGTCTCCCACCACGAAGGACTGGTGCATGAGGGAGGTCCCGTCAAAGAGGATCTTCCTGTTGCCCTGCTTCATGAAGACGGTGTCGCGGGCGAGCTCTCTTGGGACCGTCTCGTCGTCTCCTAGGAGGTCGATGTACCCCAGGTTGTGCTGCGGCACAAGTGTGGTGATTTCGCCAAGGGCAACGTTTGAGGAGTGCGTGGTCTCGTGGGCGTAGAAACGGCGTGTGAGCTCCTTGATTGCGGTACTCCTGTTCTCGAGCACCAAGTTGTCCTCCACCTTCATCGCCTTGTCGACGGTCTCACGGCCTTCCAACTTGTTTTTCTTCGCGTCCCTCATCGCTCTGTCCCTCTCGGCAGCCTCGTCTCTCATCTTGTAGTACTTCCCACCCCTCATGATCGCGATTTCCTTTCTCCTTGCGATCTCCTCACGCTTTTCCTTGTTATTCTTTGCTGTCACGGTTTCGGCTTTATCCAGCTTTCTTTTGCGGGTCTCCTTGGGCTTTGGCTTGGCCGCGATAGGGTCGCGCATGGCCGCGGCTTTGTTCTGGGCCTTTAATTTCTTTACCACCGCTTCCGTCCGAACAGGCGCTGCAGTGTCCTCCATGTTGTCCCCGTCGTCGGTGTTCTCCAACAAAAATGCATCCATCTCACGCATTTCCTTCTGGGTCTCCGTCACCGCGAGGTCGTCGGGCATGCCATCAAGCTCTTCGGCCTCACGTGTCTCGCGTGTCTCTTGTCGGTGGGTGGTCCATGTGCTGTCCCCTGGCATCCTGAACACAACCCCTCCCTGAGGCTGCTGATGGTAGAGCGTAACGACATTGCATAGAGGGAAAAAAAGAGGAAAAAACTACTAAGTGGAGAAAGAAAAAGGCACAAAGGTTTTCAAAAGGAAGGGGGGTGGAGGGAAAGGAGCGCGCAATCGCGTTAGCGCTTTCTCGAAAATGCTAACTAGGCCCCCTTAGTTCGGGGAAATCCTCAAAATCAACCCGCTATCTTCGGCTTTGGGCATCCTTTCATTCTGTCGAATCAAGACAAAAAAAAAAAAGAAAAAAAGAAGAAAAAAAAAAAAAAAAAAAACACCCCATATTTACGGTTATGAGATCTCGTAGGTGACGTCGGAGATGGCAGCACAGAGTGCGTGGGGAGGGCAGTCGGTTGCAAGAAGTTGCTGGCAGTTAGAAGCTTGCTTTTTTAGAGTGGACAGGTCGAGCTGGGCCTGATGGAGGTCCCGCTGTAGCGTGAATGCCTCCAGTTCTTTATTCCTCCGTGCTTCGTAAAGAAGGTCCTGAGCTGCTTCTAGCAGCTTGTCTGAATCTCGCGGTTTGCCAACTATATCATCATCATAGCCCAGTGCCCTGGAGCACACCCACCCACACAGGAAACCGATCATCACTAGCGTAACTGTCCGTATTCTTTTTCGCCATCTCTTCCTTGCCCTGCTCTGGGCCGTATCGACAGCCCAGCTGTACTCATCATGCCGTGTCATCTTACCATCAAAGGGTTGCTTTTGGACTAATGTTTTTAATGCGTTTATCGCTACTCTCCTTTTTTTAATATATTTTTTGTCACCCCTTCTCCTCCACCTTTTTTTTTTCTTTTTTTTTTGCACAGAATGAAAAGAAACAGTATTAAAAAAAAAGAAATACACCCGTACCCCCGTACCCAAATCAATAACTGCGTGTAACTAAAAAAAAAAAAAGAGAGAAAGAAGGAAGAAAAAAAAATTTTGTATCACTGTCATTGTCACACATTTTTTTTTTTTTTTTTTTTTTTTTTAAATTGAGCTACTCCCTGGGAGCTTCATCCCTGCGGCCTTCGCCAGCATTGAGAGCTGTTGCTGCGATGTCACCAGTTCCTTTTCAACGCCTGTGAGGCTCTGCAAGTTGTGTGCCATGCTCGTGGTAACCTTTTTCAACCGCTTCTCAAACATTGGTAGGGGCTTGGCCATTTTCCCTATTGCATTTATTTGCTTGTGGCAGTCTGGAGGGGGTGCTGCAGGAGCCATTGCCGCTGTACTCAAAGAGACCATTTTGTTTGTTTTGTTTTGTTTTGTTTTCCCCTTCTCCTCAATATGAAGAAAAATATATATATAAAAAAAAAAAAAAACCAGGCATTCTACAAATCAATACAAATAAGATACACAGGAAGGGAGAACTAGGTAAGAAAAAAAAAGAGGGGGGGGAAGGCGGAGGCTGGAGATGGAGAAACAAAGGTGGTGGAAAGAGTGTTGAAAAGGGGGGGGGAAGAAAAGAAAAAACATTTTTAACACAAGAAAAAAAAATAAGGGGGGTAAAAGAGGGGGGCAGAGAAAAAGGAGGGAAAGGGAAGAAAAAAAAGGGGGGGGGGAGGAGAATAGAGAAAGCGATCTTTTTCTACACCCCCCCTTTTTTTTTTTAATATAAAGGGGGTTCATTAACAACAATCTATATGGAAAAAAAAAAAATTAATAAAACTTTGATCCGGCACCATCACCGAAGCTGGTGGGGGCAAACTTGTACGCATCAGTCATGCCAGTTAGGGTAGGCCGGATGTGACCTGGTTTGTGTTGTTGGACAAAGGGCTCCCTGGTAGGGGGAGGTGGTTTCTTGAATGAAGGGACGGGGGGACCGAATATGTTATTATCGTGGTTGATACGAGAGCCGCGTGTGGAAGACGCACCGGCCCTTGCCCTGTTGGAGAAGGGATCGGAGTCTGTATTGACTCTGGAAGATACAAGCTTCTTCGGTGGCTCTATAGCCATGGAAGGTGCATTTTGCAAGTGGTTGGCCCTGGAAGTGGTGGTATGTTTAGGCTCCCAAGAGGTACTTTCCTTTGGTGCCATGACCCTCCGGGATGCCTTCTGCGGCGCCGCCCTATCTCCACCCTCCACTGCATACGGCCTTTCATTCCCACCACTGCCTGCTATCCTCTTTGTCCTTGCCATATCCTTTTGCACCACACTGTCTAGTAAAAACAAGTTCCTCGGGCCCGTATCATAACTGAAGTTGGGAACTCTTGCAGGAGAGCTGTGTGAAATCGGCATTTTTTTTTCTTTTTTTTTTCTTCTTCCCGCTCTTTTTTTTTTTTTTTTTTTTTTTTTTTCTTTTTTTGAATATTTCACTCTTTTCGGAAAAAATACCTCACGCACTCGGGTTTGCCACAGTAGGCCGACTTTTTTTTTTTTTTTTTTTTTTTGTTGCTAGGATCAGTTTCCTAGTGGTGAAGTAATTTCAGAGTGTCTGTAGAGTTAATAAAAATATTGCCTGGAGCACGCAGTCAAGATGCAGAATTTAATACTTTTTTTGGGGGGGGGTTTTCTTTTGAGAATAATAATAAGAAAAAAAAACCCCCCTTTTTTTTGTGGTGTAAAAGAAGAAGAAGAAAAAACCCTCTGGACACGTATGGTACAGCCCTTCGCAAAAAAAGAAAGAAGAAGAAGAAAAAAAAAATGTAATAAGAAATAAATTGAAGTACCAACTAACTAAACTTTACCGGAAAAATAAAAGACATTTTTTTTTTGAAAACTAGATAATAGGTGGGGTAAAAAAAAGGAGGGGGTGGTGGTTGCACTCCTTTTTTTGGGGGGGGGGTTGTCACTGCAAATGAGAATTGAGTTCACGCGTCCCCCAAGGGGAAGAAGAAGAAAAAATGAATTTCATCGAAAGACTAAAAAGAAGAGAAGGGGGGGGGGGGGGGGGGGGGGAGGGGGAAATGGGTTTCGTGCGACAGGTTTCTTCTTCTTTAGTTTTTCTTTTGCACCCTTATTCAAGTAGGGAGCACCTAGCCTTACAACTTCGCCTTCTTCTTTCTTTCTTTTTCCCCAATGAGGGAGGGGGGGGGGGGGGGGCAAGAGAAGGCTAAATTGAAAGAAACGAAAAGAAAGGGGGAAAAAAAAAAAGTAAGGGTGGTTGATGGTGCTTGGCGGTTTAAGGCTGCAATGAAATCTCTCTCATTTCTCCTTTTATTCCCGACCATGAGCCAGCCCTTTTAAAAAGGAAAAAAAAAAAAAAGAGGGGGAAGTGTTTCTTGTTAAGAGAGCGGAACAAGGTCTCCCCCCCCCCTCTTTTTTCATTTTCTTTTATTTTCTTCTTTTCGTTTCTTCTTTCCCTTCTCTCTTCTAATACGATTCGCTCCACTATATGGTCTCCCGTCATCCATTAGGCATGAATACTAGGGGGAGGGGATGGGGGAAAGAAAACCAAGTTAAACAGGAGAAATGTGCAAAAGCCGGGGGGGGGGGGGGGGGGCTTTGGAAACAGGGGGAGGGTTAGTTCACTGATGTGGGAGAACTGCTAGCAAAACGACCACCAGGAAAAAAAAAAAAAAAAAAATAGTGATTTGAGGTGGACGGAAAGAAACTAATTGGAATTTTTTTTTTCTTCTTTTTCATTTTCCGGACGGCCATTCCCGCATCACCGGATGCCTCTTGAAGGGTTTTGCCAAGGTGGAACTTCGACAGGTTTCATAATAGCTTTCGGTGTATTCTGTGAGTAATAATATTTATTTACCACCACCACTACCACCATACCGGTTCAGGAGACGCCCCGCGAGACTCAGTTAGACAGATTCGTGATTTCAACTGGTCAAGAGAATCCCCATGAGGAGCTTCTGAAGGCGGGCTGCGTACATGCGAAATTGATTTCCTTTTTTCATGAAGCCGCTCCTCGTAAGTAGATTCCTGCAGCAACCTGTCGTAGGTGGCCACATAGGCACCTGTTTCCCCTTTGTCCACAGCTTCTTTTATAACTTGCTCCGCTCCGTTGGTGAAGTCCCATCTAGGGGAGTTTTTTGGTTCGCCCGGTTGCGGTGCTACCATGGGCGACATCTTCCCTCTGCTGACCCGCTTCTCGGCGAGTTTTGAGTTGAAGCTTGCTTCTTGTTTGAACTTCTCTGCCTCGTTCACGCAGGTTGTTCGGACGGCCCGCTTCTCAGCGAGCCTCGCCTGGTGGTGTGCTTGCTGGATCTTCTTTTCCTGGTCCTTGTCGATCTGCGCACGCTTGTCCTCGACCACCGGTGCCCTCCGCCCCATCTTCGGGGAGTTCTTTGTCACCTCCTCAAGGATTTCAGTGCTTATGTTGCACGGCTCAAAAGAGTAGAGATCATCGATCACATCGCCCATGGCAGAGGGCACCTTCCTTTTTTTTTTTTTTTTTTTTTTTTTTAAAATTTTAAAATATTGAAACACAAAGGCAAAAAAAAAAAAAAAAAAAAAAAAAAAAAAAAAAAAAAAAAAAAAGACGTTACGGGAGAGGGGTCAACACTTCTAATCAACGAGCGCCTAGGGCACCGCGACCGCCATCAATACGGACCGACTCGCCTGTGATGAAGGCAGCTTGGTCAGACGCGAGGAAGGCGATTAAGTAAGCAACCTCCAAGGGTGTGGCGACACGACCCTCCGCCTTTGCAAGGGGATGGGTCACATCCACTGAACGTTTAAGGAAGGCAGCGTACTGAACATCGTCCAGCCCACCGCGTTTCTGGAGCTCCGTGACGACGACGCCAGGGTTCACTGCGTTGACGCGGATGCCATGTTCTGCAAGGTCAAGAGCAGCACATTTGGTGAGCATCTCTGTGGCTGCCTTTGAAGTGCAGTACGAGGCAGTTCCTCCAAAGGACTGCACACCGTTCACACTGGAGACGTTCACGATGGACGGCTTCCTCCCCTGTGTGTACCCTGCCTTCATGTAGGGGACACTGTGTTGCATCATCTCGAATACACCTTTTGTGTTTGTGTTGAAGTTTTCCATCAGGTTCTTAACGTCGCAGGCGTCTGTTCCGAAGGCGGCGCCCTTTAGAACACCAGCGCAGTTTACTAGTACATCCAAGCCGCCTAGTTCTTCCCCTGCTTCTTTGACTACTCTCTCGCAGACTCCTTCGACGGCCACGTCGCCTTGGTAGATGTTGCACCCCAACGCTTTCAATTCATCCAGTTTCTTGACGTTTCGCCCCACAGCAGCGACGCTTGCTCCTTCCTTTAAGAAATGCCCGACAGTTGCCTCGCCTATCCCGCTTGTCGCACCTGTAATCAGTGCTAGCTTCCCGCGGAGCATTTTTTTTTTTTTTTTTTTTTTTTTTCCCCGTCTCGAAAAAAAAAATTTACTTTTTTTATTAAAAATAAAAAGATAACTTACTAATAAGACAGGAAATGAACTTTTTTTTTTTTTTTTTTTTTTTTTTTTTTTTTTCCCGATCCTCTTTTCTCCTCTTAGTGCTTTTAAAAGGGGAATTGAGACTATAACATGTATGGTTCAGACGTCTTTAGAAAAGAAAATGAAGAAGAAAAAAAAAATTGTAGGGAAAAACATGGGATATGATGGGTAGGATTAGGCGGCAGTTTTTTTTTCCCCCCTCTAAAATTACTCCACGAGAGTTCGGCGGGGTGGGGGGGGTTTTTTTTTTTCTTCCTCTCCCCCTTTTTTTTCCCTCCAACCCTCTCTAGAATCATGCGGCTTCGGATCCAATACCCCCTCTTTTTTTTCACTTACAAGCAGAACAAAGCATAAAGGAAATTTTGGTGTATTTTTGCAAAACGTTCAAAATCAGAGCAACAATGACTCTGGGACGGCTTCGCATAGGCTTTCGGCTGATGCTTGAGGCGACATGTGTGTGGCAGAAAAAGAGGAAAGAAGCTCGAAACCCTTTTGTTTAGACAACGTCAAGAAATGAAGGAGAGAGAGAACAAAAACATTCGAACGACTTTTTTTTGTTTCCCTTTCCCCCCTCCTTCTTTTTTTTCTTTGATTTGAAATCACGCATTTACAAAAAAAAAAAGATAAAAAAGAAGAAGGGAATCAGATAATTTGTATGCATAAACCCTTCAACACGTTAGATGCCTTTATTATTTTTCCCCCTTGGTTTTTTTTTTTTTTTTTTTTTTTTTCCAAAAACCAAAAAAAAAAGCCCACTTTTTGGAGAAAGTGTCAGCAACCCGCAGCGGCGTGACTACTACTCCTTTCTGGAAAAAGGAAAGAAAAAAAAAAAGAAAAAAAAAACAAGAAGGATAACAAAAACAACAAAAAAAAAAAAAAAAAAAAAAAAAAAGACGTTAAGGTTTGGAATAATATAAATATTATCAAAGGGGGCTCGAGAAAACAAAAAAAAAAAAAAAGGAGAGAGAAAAAAAAAAAAACAATGAAGTTCTTCTTTTCCTCAAAAAAAAAAAAAAAATTGGGAAAGGCGAGAGATAGAGAGAGCCAAGAAGAAACCTTTACTAAAAAAAAAAAAAAAAAAATCATCACGGACAGGACTCGCCAGCACACTTGAACCACATACGCAGCTTGTTGTGAAGAGCTTGGATGGTGCCAGGGTTGGCTTTCAAGGTACTGTTGTAGATGTTGTCCATCTGCCAAGGATCGTTGCTCACATTGTAGTACTCATAGAAATCGATGTTGTCGAAAACTGTTTCGCCTGTTGCCGTAGTTTGGAACTCCGAGTAGAGCGTGTCTCCAAACTCCCCGTTCAGGTGCCTGATTCCAATGTAGTTGTTCGATGCATCTTCGATATTGTAACAGTTCGGAATGCACTTCGTGTTGTTGTCATTATAGTAATACTCAATAAACATGGAGTCCCTCCACCCCGCAGTGTACTCGGGCACGTCAAACCCATCAAGGTGTTTTTTCGTAGCAGGCATCAATTTATCCTTTTCATGCAAAATAAAGGGTAAAATCGATTTCCCGTCCATATTCGCCGGTTTTGGCAACCCTGCCAACCCTAACCAAGTAGGTGCCAGATCCACCTGACTTCCAAGTGTTTCAAAGGTACTACCCGCTGTAATACCAGGACCTCTCACCAGAAGGTGGATTCTAATGTCGAATTCATATACATGACGTTTGTCGAAAGGGAGGTTGAACTCCCCCAGCTGGAAGCCATGGTCGGACGAGTAGAAGAAGTACGTTTTGTCCATGATACCCAGGTCTTCACACAGTGCCATGGTGTCTTTGATGACGTCATCGACAGACATCAAGGTACGCCATCTGTCTTGGAACACTTGTGTGATCTTTGCGGAGGCGCCTTCTGTGATCATGGGTTCTGTCCTGATGGTGTAGTGGTGGTCAGCACGCGACTCAAACGAACAATTCCATGACACAGGGCGGGGTTCATGAGGCGGCCATGCAGGGTCCCAATGGTCTGCGTACCACGGTGCGGGTGTGAACGGCTCATGACACGCCTTTGGTGCAATGTACGCGAAGAACGGTTTCGGTCCGTTCGCAACACGTTTAATCCACGCGTTCGACACATTGCCCACGACGGACGTCGTGTAGTTGTCGGGGCCGCCGTGCCACATTCCGTCTGCGAACCCTTCAACACCCTCCACCGCGAACGATGGGGAAAAGTAATCCCCACCACCATTCGCGAAGTAAGCATCGAACCCTTCCGGAGCCTTATCCGGACATGAGTTCAAATACTTCCCGAAGATGCCCACCGTGTACCCCGCACCCTCTTTTAGAACCTTCGCCATCGTTGCATTGTTCACAAGATCTTCATCAACATGCATGCAGCAGGAAGGTGCGGCGTGCCCATTGGGGCAAAGACCCTCCTTCTTGATGTTGTGGAAGTATCTCCCTGATACAAGCTCAGACCTGCTAGGGCAGCAGATGGGCGTGTGGATGAACCAGTTTGTTGCCATCGCACCCTTTTCAACAAGCTCCTTCTGTGCCACAGGCATGGGGCCCACACCGTTGTGCATGGGGAACGACCCACCTAGCTTCTGGTCTTGGTCATCCGTGAGGAAGAAGACTATGTTTGGTTTTTCGGGCTGAGCAGCGCAGAGCAGCGCGCCTGCAAGGATTAAGGCCCCTGCTTTCATTTTTTTTTTTTTTTTTGTAGTTCTGAACGGTGATGCGTTTGCGGTCTGATTACATAAAAAAAAGGGGGGTGGAGGAGCAAGACTGCGTTACTTTTTTTTTTTTTTTTTTTTTTTTAAATTTAGTCGATACCCCTTCCCTACTCACCACGGTTCTACCATTTTTTTTTTCTTATGAAACAAATAAAATCAAAATAATATAACACACCCCCCTCCTTCCTCACTCAGGCCATGTTCACTTGCAGCCCCAACTTGGGTACGGGCATCGCACCGTTAGCGAAGAATACGTCTAAGGAGCCCGAGTATGACTTGGAAGTGAAGAAAGTAGAGCCTTGTATGCCCAGCGTGCAGTGTTGAGGTGAGAGGGTCGAACGTAGACAGACAGTGCTAGGAGGGGAAATGTAAGGCGGGGGAAAGCCAAGGCCCACAGAGATCTCAGGCTTGGTAACAGAGGGATAGAGAATCGCAGCAGTAAACTTCTTGAAAGACAACATGGCAGCAGTGGAATAAGGTGGCAAGAGCGACACGACAGCGTTGGCTGACTGCACTCCTAAGCACCTGCTGAGGAAGCCTAATTCCTTACCATGTCCTTCATAATGCACGTTAAGTTCTTCTAAAGAGTTGCTATGGGCTGCAGCGGCAGAGACCAATAATGTGCCTTTTGTGAAGAATTTGAATAGGTAAGATAACGACAGTGCATTTAAACCTTCGAAAACAGCGCCTGATTCGGTCAGACCACCTCTCCAATGGCAGCCAAGGGACCCGCCGAGAAATTTTAAAACGGTGGTGGAAGACGGGAGTTGTTTTGATGACTCCCATCCGATGCTGTTTACAAGAGCGCCCCTTGGGAGGTTCAACTTCACAATAGTCCTTCCAGAGAATCCTTGTGATGAGCCTAACCCCTGGGTAACTGTGCTCCATCGGTTGCTGCTCCGACCGGAGTCCACTCTAAAACCAACCACCGGACCTTCCCTCCCGCTTCCCAGTGCGACTTCTAACGGTACTCCCTTCCATTGCCATCCTAAACTAGCTATATCAAGACCCGCCTCAGCATCAGGTGTCGGTTTCACCATTTGAGCTACCTTACCCACACTGTCTTCCATTTCTGGTAGGCTCATTTTTTTTTTTTCCCCCTCCCCGTGGAATCCTTTGGAAGAAAAGTTTGGTGGTGGAAAACGAGGGGAAAAAAAATGGGGGAGAAAGGTATGAGGGAGGGGGGGAAAGGGAGGAATGAAAGACACCCTCGTGCGGTCTTTTATTTTGTTTTATTTTTTT
Organism: Diplonema japonicum; assembly: GCA_964019335.1. NCBI lineage: Eukaryota > Euglenozoa > Diplonemea > Diplonemida > Diplonemidae > Diplonema > Diplonema japonicum. Next base: position 679,847 of record OZ025655.1, read on the forward strand.
TTCTTTTTAATTCTTTTTTTTTTCTCTTACGTGTATCGTTATGTTTTTTTTTTTTTAAAGAGTTTTTTTTTTTTCTTTTTTTTCTTTCATAGTTGGTTTTTAAAAGAGAACAGCAAGGTGGTCTTTATCCAAGGAGATAAAGAAAAAAAAATAAGAAAAAGGGAAGGCGAGAGGGAGGGAACAAGAATGGAAAAAAAAAATAAAAAAATAAAGAAAAATTTGGATTTTTCAAAAAATAAAAAAAATAAAACAGGGGATTTGCGAATAGCAAGGTAAATTCGAACTTTCCCTTCTTCTCAAAAGAAGTATTGTGTAAAAAGTTGTTGGTTTTTTTTTTTTTTTCCCCCTTCTTTTCCCTTTTTTTTTTTTTTTTTTTTTCCGCTCTTCTTTTTTCTTTTTGAAAAAGGGGTTCCAAGCCGCGGCATGTATCAAACACGCCCCTTAAAGGGGAGCACTCACCTCCAGTACTGCGATTGCCTTGAGCAACCCATTGCGCTGGAGGCAATTCCAATAAACTAGACCAACAGGTGGTCCGTCATAAATATTACGAAAAAAAAGGGGGGGGTAACGTTGTGAGTGCAGCGTGCAATCTACAACGATGGGGGGAAACAGCCCCCCATCAAAAGAAAAGTTTTTTTTTATAACACAGTAATAAAGATAAACCATCTTGAATAACAGCTTCTTTCTTTCTTTTTTCCTCTCTCTCTCTCAACTCTGTTGGTGGCTAAGACGTTGCTATTTTAGTATTCTCTCTTCCTCTTTTTTTTTTTAAAAAAAAAATTTTTTTTTATAAACACTTCAACCTTCAACTCGCTGGGGTGAATGCCCGTTGCAAGAAAGGGAAGCAGGGTCGATAAACAATAAAAAGAAAAGGTAAACCAGGAATTCGGTATTTCCTTTTTCTTTCTTTCTTTTTTCGTCTTTTCTTCTCGTTTTCTTTTTCCTTTTCTTCCAAAAAAGCCATTTGCAATCATATTCCAAGATCAGACTACCCTCTTGAGGAGGTCAACTGGCTGGCCTGTGGAGGACTCTGCGACCTCCGAGTAGTCTCTGTACTTCGGGAGGATGCGCTGGGGGAGCTTCATGGCGTCCCTGCGGAAGGGGTCACCGAGCTCCCTGGTGGTGTGGACGTCGATGACGGTGGTGACGCCGTCCTTCATCTGGGAGTCGACAGCGGAGCGGAGGGCGTCGCCCACCTGGTCCAGGGAGGAGACGGTGATCCCGCGGCACCCCATCGCCTCCGCGATCCCTGCGAACCCTGTCTCCGGGTTCACGAGGTTCGTCCCGACGTAGCGGTCCCCGAACCACAGCACCTGGTTCTTCTTCTCCGCGCCCCACTGCTGGTTGTTGAAGGTGACCACGGTGGTGGGGATCCCCTCCCTCGCGCACGTCAGCAGCTCCATCAAGGACATCCCGAAGGCTCCGTCCCCGACGTAGGCGACAGCCGGCCTCTCCGGACACCCCACCTTCGCCCCTATCGCCGCCGGGAAGGCGTACCCGCAGTTCCCGAAGGTCAGCGCCGCAAGGTAGCTGCGCGGCTGCTCGAACCGCAGGTACCCGTTCGACACCGAGCACGTGTTCCCGATGTCCGTCGCCACGATCGCGTCCCGAGGCATCGCCTTCTCCAGCTCCCACAGCACCTTCCTCGGAACGAGCCTCCCGCCGCTGGTCTCGCAAGCCTCCACGTTCGCCTCCGCCATCGCCTCCAGCTCCGTCGTCCAAGCCGCCCGGTGCTCCTCCATCCTGGCCAGTCGGCTCTTCGTGTTCTGCTGGAAGGGCGGGGCCGCCGTCCCCGCCTGCAGCCTCTTCAATAGCGCCGTGCAGAAGAGCCCCGCGTCCCCGCACACCCCGACATCCACCTCCTTCACCCTCCCCACCTTCTTCGCGTCCACGTCCACCTGCACAACCTTCGCCCCCTCCGGCCAGTAGTCCATCCCGTACTGCGGGTTCGTCCCGAAGGGTCCCAGCCGCGTCCCGATCGCCAGCACCACGTCCGCCTCCTTCACGCAGTTCATCGCCGTCTTGTGCCCGCAGTAGCCGAGCGGCCCGCACCACAGGGGGCTCCTCTTGTCGAACGCGTCGTTGTGCAGGTACGTCGTCGCCACCGGCACCTGCAGGTAGTCCGCCAGCTCCCGAGCCGCCGCGAACCCCGTCTCCGACATCACCACCCCTCCCCCGACCACCATCACAGGGTTCGAAGCTCCTTCCACCAGGCGTGCCGCTTCCTCGATTCCCCTTTCTCCTCCTGCTGAGAGTTCAGGGATGTTGATCTTTGGGATCTTAACCTGTGTTTGTTTGTTTGTTTCTTTCTTTCTTTCTTTCCTTCCTTCTTATTTTCTCTCCCACACACAAACCTTGTTCTCACCATAAAAGTAATCTCTGGGGATGTTGAGCTGGATTGGACCTCCCTCCCTCACAGCGCTGTCGAAGGCGTAGCCAGTGAGCTCAGCCATCCTCGCAGGGTGCACCACGTGTACCTGCTCCTTCGTGATGGTCTCGAAGATAGGGAGCTGTTCCACCTCCTGGAAGCCCCCCAACCCTTTCGTGCTGGTTGCGGCCTCGGGGGTGATCGCCACCACGGGGCTCCCGGTGTAGTACGCCGCTGCAACCCCTGTCACGAAGTTCGTGATCCCGGGACCGTTCTGCGCGATGCACACCCCGTGCTTCCCCGTCACGCGGGCGTACCCGTCCGCCATGTGCGCCGCCCCTTGCTCGTGCTGCACAGACAGGAATCGGATCCCCGCAGCGGGGAACAGGTCCAAGGCGTCCATGAAGGCCGACCCCACGATCCCGAACACTGTGTCTACCCCTCGCGACGCGAGCGTCTCCACGAACGCCTCAGAGTTCGACATCAACGTCGCCTCAGACGACCCAGCCCACCGGCGGCCCCTCAAGGTCTGAGCTGCACTCGCGGTTCTGGCGTAGCGTTGCATTGTTTTTTTGTTTTTGTTTTCTGCTCCCCTTTTTTTTCTCCCTTTTTGTGTGTGGAAACCTGAAGGGGGTAAAATAAAAGATAATACAGGGGTTAAAAAATCGAAAAACAAATAGGTGACCACCTTAAAGAAAAGCATAATAATGTATACAAGCACAAGCCGGAAGGTTAATGCATCAAATACTCCTCTTGCCATATGGGGTTGAGTCAGAGGATGCTTGGGTATGCGACCTTGCACTGCCCTCCTCCTTCTCCGTGTCGAGACCGTAGGGTGTGTCATGGAGGTCTTTGTCGGGGTTATCGTTAGCATTGTCGGAGATGACGACATGCCGGTTTTTCCGTGCAGAGCTCTCGCCGCCAGTTCTGCCGGTGAGGCACCCGCTTCGGGCGCTGTCTCCACCAAAAGGGACCATGTTTACAGCGTATGCAGGGTGCGGCTTGGCAAAAGACGGGGCTTTTGTGTTATAGGACAAGAGATCGTCTAGCCTGCCAGTGTTGCTCTCTTCCATTGGGTCGCCGCCGTGCATGTTATCCCATGCTGCATGGAAGGCATCGTTGTAGACAAAGCTCTGGTCGCCGTGCGGGTCGCCGTAAGGGTCTGCAGTCTCACACTCCATCATCGAGGCATCAAGCACCACACCATCCAGCCTCTGCACATCGTCTACTTTCCCCAGTGATAGTGGGTCATGTGCCTCATCCCCCAACGACTCGTCCCTGACACGTAGGTACCATTTCAACCACGTGACCAACGACAGGCGGTTGCACCCGCAGCACCCCAACAGCTTGACTAGACACTTCATGATAGTTCTGCTGCAGAATACCAACCCTATCATGCACATCGCTATCAGAATTCCGCACATTAAAGCCACAGCCAACGTCCATACAGGCACCCCGTCATTGCTTTCTTGAATGATAAGAGACTGCTCCGATAAGTTGAGCGGTATGCTGGCGTACACGACTGTGGCATTCGTGATGAGGTTGGCGGTAGGGTACGACTTTAGAAACCACGCATGACCCTCGGCGGCGTACAACTGCGCGTCGATGCTGTGTGGGGAAAAAAAATGTGCTGCGAAAAGGTGCGTACCTCCCAGGGTCCGTGATGTGCCGCAGGACGTCGAGGCCTTCGACGACCTCTCCGAAGGGGGCCAGACCCAGCTGGTCGAATGTCCCCGCGTTTTCTTGTAGGCTGATGACAATGTGTGTGGTGCGTGAGTCTGGCTGGCTTCCATTAGACACAAATGCAAGGGTGCCCACCCCGTTAGAGGCGAACGGCTGCAGGTGTTTAACCTTTGCATGTACATACCTTGTCGTCGGGTATAGGCGTGCGCCACATAGCAGTGATCTCTGGAGTGGACGCCACCCCAAACTGCACGCTGTGGTTGGCCCTCACCCGGTAAAAGCCGGAGCTTGTGAAGTACTCATTCCTGACCAACTGCAAGAAGCGGTCTGCCGAGTTCGGTGCAAAGTACCTTGTCACATTGATGACCACGGGCGGGGCAGGCTCGCCATTCAACATCACATCTGTTAGCATCTTCACAGTGAACAGCGTGGGGCTGACAGAGCACGCCACCATCGGGAGCAAGGTACACACGACAACCAGAGAAACCATTGTGTTATCTATTTTTGTTTTTTTTTATGTGTCGTTAGCCGTGGCAAAACGAGGGTAAATTCATTGAAAAATGCTTGTGTTGTTAAACACGGCACACGGCACACACACCAATCAAGGTGGTGCAAAGATGTAACGAAGCAGAAGATTGTAAAATCCTTTCACAGCGTGATGTTATAAGTGCGCTTAAGGAGTGGAAGAGCCACATTGTACTGATTAGGAGCAGGTGTCTTGTCACAAATATCAGGGAAGCGTGGTGTGCTTAAGTACGCAAAACGCGTAGGAGGCCGTGCGAGGGCAACAGCAGCGGATAATGGATTGCATTTTTTGAGTTCAGGGGGTGGGGGGAAACGCGAGGCCGTGCCGAAAGTTGTCTTCACAACTTCGGGCTTGCTCCACGACTGCAGTGGGGGCGATGTGTCGGGAGGCGGGGGTGGCCCCTTACTCTCATGCTTAGGTTCGACAAACACAGCATTCCGCTTCTCCTTGTTGCGCACTGTGCTGCATATCTCCCGGACATCGTACGTGCCAGGCCCCACTCCCCCCTCACGCACGATCTCCGGGAACCGTGCTGCTGTAGTGCCAAACATCGTCCGCAGCACGCACGAAGCCTCCACCCTTCCAACCTCCGCATAGCTTGTGTCGTAGAAACCAGGGCCTGGTGTTGCTTCCTTTAGTTTAGGAAACCTTTCCAAGTTAGAACCAAGCGGCTTAGCGGTTCCTTTATACTTCGTCTCCTTGGCCTTGACGCCGTCTGAGATGCTGTTCTTGACGTCGTACTCACCAGGGCCGAGGTTCACATCGGGTAGCGGCACACGGAACAAAGTTCTCTGCTTGCAAGAACCGAACACTTGGGTTGCAGCCTGTGTGGGTACCTTACGTTGGGGAAGGTTGTACCATCCTGGTCCAGGGTCTTCAGGACGCGCCCCGCTCCGCCAGCTGGAACGCCCTGATGTTGTCCGGAAAGCTGAACTCACCTCATCCCCGACGCCATTCGCAAGGTATGACTTTGTATCATAGGCACCAGGCCCCGGAGCCTCACTGACACTTTGCGGTACGTCGAAGCCGCTGTGCTGCTGCCCACTACAGGACAGCATGGCGCCCTTGATAGCGTTCCTCGCGCGTGCAGGCGGCTTCGAAGGTGGCCATTCAGGTGGCTCAGGGCTAGGCGCCTTTTCCCACTTACCGTCGACCTCTTCGTACCCGAAACTGTTCACAGGTATACTAGGAGGGTGTACACTTTTTGCCCAATTGAGCTTTTTCTGCACTTGTGGTTTTTCTTTGCTCAACTTCAACCTGGCACGACTCTTCTTGAAGTACGCACCTGGGCCTGGTGTGAAGTCCTTGGCGAGGATCGTGTCGGCTACCAGCCTGGGCGACTTCCCCCCCAAGAAGACACCTTTGGCATCATGCGGGTCCCTGTTGATGTTGTACGCGCAGGGGCCGGGTGTTGTGTTGTGCGAGTCGACCTCCCTTGAGGTGCTCCCGAAGGGCGCTGATGAGTTGCGTGTATCGCGTTGGAAGATAGTCATGGCGTCATAGGAGCCGGGGCCCACAGAAGGGGCGGTGGGGTTATGCAAACGCGCAACACGATTACCACGGCAGAGCGACATGGTGCCTTGGGGACGTGCCTTGTAAAGTAAGAAAGAAGGAGGAAAGAAAAAAAAAAAAAAGAACAATGACTAAGGATAAGGCTATGACTACACTGTTTATTTACCCCTTGGTCGGGAAGATGGGGGAGCGGTGCCGAGGGGGGTCCCTTCGGGGATTGTGGCGGCTTGCTTGGCGTCACCGCCTGTCCAGCCAAGCATAGGGCCGTTGCAGACCATGCCGCATGAAGGCTTGCCTCCGACAGTGGTTTTTTTTATGATCACGGGCTCGCCGTCGACTTCCACTGAAGCGCCGATGGTGGCGATGACTGTGAGGAGACCTTCCTTCACGTTGGGGGCGTTGGTTACGACTTGCACCTCCTCATCGCCAATGTCGACCACGATCTGCTTCAACTTCTGTGTCTTGGGGATCTCTGTGCACTCCTTTACCAGACCAACCTTGTACCCAATGTACCTCTCGTCTACTGGCTTCGCCTCCCCACACGCCTCACATTCTTCGCCACCTTCGTTTTCGTAATCACAGTCAGCACACGTCCATTCCGTCATATTAGCAAGTGACCACTGATGGCGTTTTTATGTGTGAAGAGAGAGCTTTAAAAATAAATGAGCTAGTAAAAATAAAGGAGGTGCGTGTGTGCTTTTGGGGTGGCGAGGAACGAACATAAAGAATCACAACGACATTTGAGTAAGGGGGTGGGAGTAATTATTTCTTCTTTTCTTTCTTCATCAAAACTTCCTCGCACTATCCTTGTGCACATGGAGAAAAAAAAGAAGACGAGAAAAAAAAAAAAAAAAAAAAAAAAAAGAAAAGTTCAATCTTTTAACGAAGTCAAGGTGACACAAGCCAACGGCGCTCAGCACGACCACCACCCAAGTGTACCATAAAGTACATGTGGTGGGTGTTTGTAGCCAAACTACACATTGGAGTGAGCCTCGGTGCCACCTCTCAGCCGCGGCAGGATACGGCATCTTTTCTTTTGCCGAAGCCAAGTTTGTGGTGACAGTTCTCAGCATTATTGGCACGGACTTTCCTGAAGTGACTCGCTGGGGAGGGGTCGTTACGCACCTAGACCCGCCAAAGATCTTGCCGCCCAGAAACAATAATTCCTTATGACTATATGTCTTAGTTGTTCGCACGAGCAAAAAAAGTTTTTAAAAAGCTGCGAAAGTTTTTTGCTCGGCACAAGTTGCATATAGTTATAAAATCATTTTTTGAAAGATAAATATTTGTATTAAAAAAAAAAAAGAAGGGGGAAAAAAAAACATTTTTAAGGTTAGGGCGAAGAAGGGAGATACGTTTTTTTTTTTTTTTTTTTTTTTTTTTTCCCTTCATTTAACTGCTTCGAATAAAATTTGAGTTCCTTTTTCAAGCTCGGCAAAAAGAGAAAAACAAAAAGAAAAACGGAAATTTATTTTGCTTTTTTTTATACACCTGTCAGCATTTACATTTTTTTTCGCCTCCATTCTTTGTCTCAACTTTTTCAGGGCCGGGACCGTGGTGAAACCTGTATGTCGCTAAAACGGTGGGTGTGATAGGGCGGGCATGGATGGATTTAAAACTATCACCAGAAGTAGAAGCATGGTAGAGTGTTGGTGTGGTGTGCCCGGCCTCGTGCTGTGCGACCACGTGCTGGATAAGTTTCGCGATAAAATTTTGCGACACGTCAGAAGGTTCAGCACCGCTCCACATGGGCAGCATTTTGTCCATGTTACCATAATGCCTCTCGTTGAAGGGGTCTAGCGTCTGGCTGAGATCGACAACGTGAAGCCCTTCAACAGAAGCAATTTCGAGAACTTTTTGCACCATAGGGGTGACCATGCGGCTCAAGAAATTCTTCTGAATGGATCCCGCCACGCAGCCCAAAGTAGAATTCCTTGGAATTCCCGAAATCGAGAACTCGTGATGTGGGTGATACACCAAAACAGGGACAATAACAGCACCAGGGATGTTTTCTTTAAGCGCTTTCACAATCTTGCTCAATCGTTCATAAAACGCATTTCCTATATCAGTGCGGTAGCTTCCGAACCCTGGGATGAGGCTTTTAATGAGCCCGGTTTGAATATCAGCGTGAAGGTACACATCATTTCCTCCGACAGATAAGAAAATGTATTTTACATTCTTCAATCGTTTTATGTTTTCAACGCTTTTCACACATTTGCTTTTCGGGTCTACAAGATGCTTGTAGCCGTCCTTGTCCAGAGGGTCGTCCTCGGGGTGGTTCTTGTGTTCTTCCTCCCTGCTCCATTGGTACCTGTACCACGCATTTTTTTGGGGGCTTCTCTCGATGAAGTCGAAGCTGCTCATTTGGTCGACAGCCATGTTGAGGCATATCAAATCCTTCGTCTCTGAATCTTTGCCGAGCTCTTCTTCCACCACCACCCTTAGATTCCTCCTTGGATTGGCCAGCCAGTGGAAGTTATCCAAAACTGAGTCCCCAGCCAGAACCACCTTCCCCTGCAGCCCTGTCAGTCTAGGGAATTGCGACCAATTTGCCATTTTTTTTTTCTTTTTTTTCCTTTTTTTTTTTTTTTCCTGTTGTCATTAGGACGTCGGGTATTTTGTGAGGAAAAGGTTTATAGAAATGAAGAGACAACAAAGAGTACTGAAGAAAGTAATTCTCAAGAAGAAAAAAAAAAAACTATAACAAGGTGGGAGAGCGAGAGAGAGAGAGAGGGTGGGAAACGGAAAGACGATGGCAGGAGGGAGGGCCAACGCTGCAGGAAAAAAAAAAGAAAGAGGTTTACGCTTTTTTTAACAAAGATACGATAAAAAAATAAATAAATCCAAATACCAAAAATATTTGTTTTGCGGGGATTAAAAAAAGAAAAGCAATTAACAATTTTTTTAAAAAAAAGTAGGGAGGGGGGATGTGTGGTAGAGACAGAAGAGAGAGAATAGTGACAAAAAAAACTTTCTTTTTTTTTTTTTAAATCAATTGTGTTGATACTGAACATGAATGGGTCTAATGTTGGGGAGGGGGGAGAAGGAGGAGGTATATATAATCTGGACATATTTTTCAGTTTCTCTTTTCTAATCAAATCCCTGTCTCTCGTGTACACAACCTACCTAGGGTACGGGGGAGAGGTATTTGGAACGGAACAATCGGAGTAAGCCTCGCTGCGTGCCCTGCTCATGCCCCTGTTGCTAGGATGTGAGGCGAGCGTCGACGCACTGTACCTCCGCTGAGGCGGGGCATGGGAGGAAGAGGAAGATGAGGATTTAGAAGATTCCTTCGATGCATCACTTTCCAAGTCAAAACCCCCTAAAATATCTTTCAGATTTTTACGTGGTTTCGGCGCTGCTGTTGGCGGCGACGCTGGCGTATTCTGTTCAGAGACCAAGGTCTTCTGCGTGAAGTTCAACGAATGCTTAAACGGATTAACCTTCGCCGTGGGTGTAACAGGCACGGCAGCTACAACAGAACCCCTCCGGCTTGATCCAGTTCCGAAAGAACCTCTCCTTCCCATGGCAGCCCCCATCGATCCTCGCCGTGTAAGTCCAGCGGAATTAGCACGGGAAGTGGTACTTGCGTTAAATGAATCTGCTCGTCCGCGCCGACGTGATGCAGGCCCGGCACTGTTTCCCCTTACAGTTGTACTGCCTCTTGAATGTTCTCGTTGATAACTATTCTGAGTTCTCGATAATGGGTCGGTGAACTCATCGGATACCTTCCAAGGGCGTTTAATGTTCCCGCCTGCAATGAATGGGTTCACGACAGGAGACAGTCCGTGTTTGTCGCGCTTCTTCGCGTTAGTTGACTTAGTGCGGGTTAGGAAGTTGTTTGTGCGGGTTTCGAAGTCCATTCTGCGTGGGGTTGCCATGCGTGCTGCTCTGTCGCGTGAGCTTCGATCCGCAGCGTTTCGGACTGCGCAGCTTGCTGCCCATTCTTCGTCGAGGACACGGCGCCGCTCGGCTTCAAGGTTCCCTGTGCGGGGCATTCTTCTTATAGTCCACCCCTTACGGCCTGACCGTCGGTGAATGATTATAGGCGGCCCGCCAGGTGAACCGTTTTTCCCAACGTCGTTCTGATACCTCCATGAGGAGGGGGTTGTTTTGGAAACGATCGTTGTTTCATATCGTGAGAACACGGTGGGGGTGTTGCGCTGTTTTTTTTTTTTTTTTTTTTTTTTTTTTTTTCTTCTTTCCTATACCAACAACGGTTCGTCCCATGTGTTCCCGTTGGCGCCGTGGATTGGTGAAATCGACCTTGTGAACTGGGATGGTGTCGAATGTGTGAAGGGGGGGCTTTGTCCCTTCATGTCCAGCTTGTATTTTTGACCGTTCATTTTTCCCCCCCCCCCTCTTTTGTTGCTGCGCTCCCTCGCCCTCCTTTTTTCTTTTGTTTTTTTTTTAAAAAGGGAGAAAGTGTATATGGTATAAAAGGGGGGGAAAAAAAAAGAATAAGAAATGGGAAGAAAAACCCCTGTTTATTTTATTTTTGCCCGTTTCCCTTATTGGTTTCATATTACTCCGTGTAAACAAAAAAAAAAAAACGCTTTGTAATTTAATGTGCTCGAAGACCCAGTAGAACGACCTCTTACTACAGACACTTTTGGAATATTGAGGCGCCAAGGGAAATGTTTAATAACGAGGGAACACTAAACAAATTGAAAAAGTGGAGAAGAAAAAAAAGGGGGGGGTAGCAGGTCATGGGAGATATCGCAGGGAAAGGAACCAATGCATTTAAGAGAGATCCATCCCGTGCCCTATTTACTTTCGTTCTCCCCTTTTCTTTCTTTCTTTCTTTATTCTTCTTTTTTTTTTCTCGTTTTTCTTTTTTTTTTGAGCATTTGTGTCCATTCTCTCTCTCTCTCTCTCTCTCCCTTTCTTTTCTTTCCTTTTTTTTTGGGTAATACTCCATTTTTTTAATAATTGTAAAGTGTCTGTTAAAAAAACCCCCCCCAGTAAAAAAAAATGAAAATTGTCAGAAATCCACTTTCTTCATATATATATCGGGAAATATGGGGGAGGGGGTGGATACAATAGGGGTAGGGGAAGGGGGTGAGTACAAAGAGGGATGGTGAAAGGGTTTCAAACGTATTGTACAAAAAAAAATCCTTTCAGCTTTTTTTTTTTTTTTAAAGATATCATCTTTAACATCCACTCACCTGCTACGTGCTGGTGATGACGCCGCGTAGGCAGAGGAGCAGAACGAGGTATCAATACTCTTAGACGGGTGCTGTGAGATAAAAAAAAAAAATTGACATTTTCTTTTTGTAAACGTTGCATACCCTTCTCGTCCCCATGCTCCTCCCAGGAGGTTCTGGTGTGGCTGAAGGGTTCATTGCCACTCTAATCGTCTTGTTGGTTGCAGTGAGGAATGTGAGGGTGACGGTGAGTGTCACACCCTGGCGGCTTAACATTCTCGAGATTCTTCTGAAGTCGTCCATCTGGCGTACCGCACAGATGTGAATGTAACCGTACTTATCCTCATATTGCACCTCCTTGAGGATGTCGCCTGGTGCAATGCGTGGGTCAGACATTGCCACCGGGCCCCCCTCCACGATGCCCGCCACCTTCGCACCGTCAATGGCCTCCCATTGTGCTCCGTACTGCACACCGTCTGAGAGGTGCAAACCGAACAGCAAATGCTGCGGTGTTTCGTCCTCTACAACGATGTTAGCACGCTCTGCCTCTTCCTCTCTCATCCGTAAGATCGCTTCCCTTTCGTCCAGGACGTGTGTCCGCTCGTCTAGATCCCTTTCCTTCTCATCTGTCCTTCTGACTAGATCCCTGATTCTGATCTCCAGCTCCTTCAGCCTTGCGATCTGCCCATCGAAGTCCTCCACTGTGTTCCCCTTCACTGTCGTCGACGCAGTGTACACTTGCCCGTCGATCTCGACAGCAATCGAACTTGACCCCTGCATGTCGCCTACCCGCACCAAGCATTCCCATACATGTCTAGACCCAGCTACTGGGGTTACAGCACCTACCACCTCAGAGTTCGCCACTGGCATCACGATGGGCATGCTGTCTCTCTTCTTCCTGCGGTCCATGGCAGGGTCGTCTTGGTTGATACACATCCTGACAGGCACCACCGACGAGGGGGCAATGGGGTCCGCTCCGAACGTCACTGCGTACTTCGATATAGACACCTTCCCCTTCTCCACGGGTTGCTCCTCACGTGGGACGTCCAGACTTTCGCTCGCAACGCGAACCTTCTTCAGAAGCGTAACGCCATCGTAGTCGACACTGATGCCTGCAGTGGTGTAGGCGCTTTCTGCTGATGTTTGAATGGTGGTAACGTACTTGAAGTCGACTCCTTCCACCCTGCGTAGGGGCATCAGCACAGACGAAGCAGAAAGGGGAGAGATCCTGAATGCCGTTGGTTCCGGCCCTGGAGCGTACCTCCCAGTGCTGTCACACGTCACAATAGTAACATGGATGCACTCCCCAGCGGAAACAACACTGGGTTCTACCTTGAGAATGGTTTTCGATGGGTCAGCCTTCTCAGGCGCTTTCACAGAAACGCTTCCGTTCCCGATCTCGATGCCCCCCATAGTTACTGACACGCCACACCTCCCCGCCACTGCGGGTACTAGCTTCCCTACGAAGCCTTGCGACACCCCATCGTAGACAACAGGCTGTTCGATGTGTGTGGAGCTTCCCGCGGCAGTGAACAAGGGCATCGGAGCGTATGGGCAGTTCCTCGACAGCGGCACCCAGTAGTTGTTCCTCGGTGTCACAAGCACGGTGACCTCGTCGCCCACGCAAGCAGGGTCCGGGAAGCACGTGATGGTGGTCGCTGTGGGGTCCCACTCTGTCTCGTGTCTGGCGTCGGCCACAAGCTTCGAGCTCCCCCGCGACGCATCAGTTCCGCCTTGCAGCATCACCTCCACACCCACGTAGTCTCGAGGTGTCCCCTGTGCTGTCACCCCATCCACAGGGACTGAGAGGGTGTAGACAGGAGCCCCCAGCACCTGCTTCAGAGGGCCATAAATCGAAAGTCCTTGAGCTGTGGTGTACGGCGCCAACTTGAACTGGTCAACAGACGCAACCCAGTTCTTGGCTGGCAACAGAGAGTCCGTCTCACGCACCACGATGGCCACTGTCATCGTCTCCCCCAAAGCCACGCTGTTGGGAGAGCAGTGCACTGTGAAGCGTGGTATGCGGCTGCCTTCGACGTCGAGGGCATCTTGCTGCGAGAGGCTTGCTGCAGGTACGTTGGCGGTGGCCATGAAAGTGTGGCCCCTGAACTTCACCTGGAACCCGCTCCTCCCTTCTGTCTCTGTTGTGTACGAACAGTGGAACGTTGAGCTGCTCTTTTCGTTGTCCAAAACGTCACTAATAAAGTAGTCGCTGCCCACCGTCAAGCCGCCCGTTGTAGGCATCGCCACTTGCTTCACAGACAGCTCCTGCTTGTGGACACCTCTGATAGGTTGGCCTGTGCTGTCACACGTTGTCACCACTAGATGCAGCTCCCTTCCGACAGGGCAGGGGTCAGGGTAACAGCTCACCAGCGTCCTCTCGACGCAGACCTTGCCTGTCCCCACGTCGTCGGTCGTAACGATGGTGTCGAGCACATCCTCGAGCCTGTGCGGATGAGTGTGGTGTGGGTACATACTCTGTCAGCTCATTGACTCTCTGCCGGTAGCTGGCATCAGTTTGGCGCGCCTCCTTGATCAATGTCTGCTCGTCTGCGTGCTTCATGGTCACCGTCTGCATGGTGTGCAGTGTGGGGAGTGACATACTTGCTTCGCACGATGCAGCACCTCGTCCTTGGACCCCAGCTGTGCAACCAGCTCCTTGTAGTCGGGACACAGTTTGTCGAAGTTTTCCCATCTCTTAGTCCTCTCCATGATAACTTCAATGTCTGCCTTAAGGTGTGCTATCTCAGACCCGAGCCTTGCAGTTTGTGCGTTGTTGTCACAATCATCGGCGGCCATCTGGTTCTTAAGTCTCTGTGGTGGAATAGTTGCATGGTGGAGGGTGTCGTACCTTGGCTTCGTCTTTCTGTTCTGTCAGGAGGCCACCGAAAGTGTCCAGCTCGTTCCTCAGTCTTGTGGTTTTATTCACCTCCCCTGCTAGCTGCTCCTCCCGTACAGCGATATCGCTCTGGAAGTTCGCGATTTTCGTTTCCATGTCTGCTGTTTGGTCGTCAAGGGACTGTTTGGCCAGCTGGTGTTCCCGCATCTCGTCGTCTAGCTCCTTGACCTTCTTCCTGGACACATCGAGCCACCCTTGGATCTCTTTGTAGTTATCCATCGCGTGTTTCTTCTGCAGTTGTTCGTCTTGCAGCAGCTCCGCGGTTTCCTTGTGCGAAGTTTGCTCTTCAAGGAGCTGGTTCCGCACGCTGGTCATTGTCGCGGAGTGCGTGTCGATAAGCCTTTCGAGCTCCTGTTTCCTCTTCGTGAGCTCCATGGCTTCGCTTCTCCTGTGGGACTGCATCCTTTCTTCGATCTGCCTTGCCTCCCTTGAGTCGTTCTTGTGGGAGAACCTTGCTTGCGACTTAGAGAGCATGTCGATCTTATTGCTCTGAAGGTGGTGCATGTCGGAGAGCTTCTCCACTGCTTCCCACAACCGTTGTTCGCTGTCCAGCTTGCGAGGGATGCCTTTTATCCTGTTCATGACCTGTGGGGGTGTGCTGGAATTTGTTTTGCGATCGGCGAACATACCCACTGGAACTGGTCATTCAAGTCCGCTATTTTGTTCTTGGTCAGCTGTGCTGTTTGTTTGTCACTCTTCATCTTTGAAATCTCCTGGGGTATTTTTTTTTTTTTTTTTTTTTTTTTTTTTTTTTTTTTTTTTTTTTTTTTTTTTTTAAAGGTGAAAAGGGATTCATACCGCTCTGTTACGACTAGCCCCGTTCACCACTGGCTTCTGTGGGGGATGCACGCGTACGTTCCCTTCCCTCTCAGCCATTCCCGCTTCTTCGTTGTCCATGTAGAGCCCTTCCCCTCCTGTGAAAAGTCTTGCTAGAGCCGGCATCGCGCAAAAAAGAACAAAAAAAAAACTTACTTTTCTTTAAAATACTTGCAGAAAGACGGACGCACAACACAAGAACAGAGATTTACCGAAAAAAGGGGACGGGGCAGTCTAAAAGGGGGGGAGAAGCCTACATTACTACTACGTACAACTAATACAAAGGGGGGAAAGGAAAAGAAGAAATTCACTAAAGAAGTGTTAAAAAACGACCCACTTGGATCAAAAAAAAAAAAAAAAAAAAAAACAGTAGTGGTAAAAAGGAATGGTATGATTTACATTAAGCCTTCTTTTTTTTTTTTATCAACGCACAGCAAAAAAAAAAGGAGAGAGAAGAAAAACTGAAAGGATTTTTCAACAACAATAGAAGTCTGGAAGACAGAAGAAAAAAAGAAAAGGCGGCTAGAGTTTTGTTTCTTTTCTTTTCTTTTTTTTTTTAAGTTAGAAGTCCATTATATCTTGCAGGGTCAAGGGTGATGGCTTTGGGTGATTCGACGCGTTCGCGGAACAGTTTCACGGCTTCGGGATCGTGAATAATGTCCTGTTTTTTTTTTTTTTTTTTTTTTTTTTTTTGAAAAATACCTCAGTCCCAAAGCTATGTGCCATCTTCGACCATTCGCTCATGAAGCCTTTCCAGTAACGTGGTTTGCTTCCGGTTCGTTCTCCTCGTCTCTTCTGCTCGCTCCTCCTTGGCACAGGGGTCATGTCATGCTCTGAGTCCGACATATCAAGCGGTGTCCCGTACACCATGTGCCCTGGTGTTGCCCTCGGGCTGTCCAGTGGGTTGCCACTACGTCGATGGCCGTTCCCGTTGCCCGCCAAAATATCTAATCGCATGTCCAAAGAGGTTTCCCTGATGTCGGCGTACTCCCTGAGGGGGACCAAGGTCTCTAAATCGTCTGATTCCTGAGGTGCTGACTCCGCCGACTTTGTCTCTGTCCCCACCTCCCTTGTCACAGGCATCGCAAGCGATGACTTCCCGACCATTAGATTGTCAAGCCCCACCTTCAGATTTTGTTTCTTTCCACTCACATTTCCATTCCCATTCCCATTCCCATTCCCCACGCTCCTCACCTCTGTAGGAGTTGTGGGTATGTCCTCTGGAAAGGGAATAGGGATACGTCGATATTGCGATAGCACAGCAACAGGCGTCCCTGCAGGTGAGGGAACAGATGCAGCAGGGGTCGCAGGGGTCATAAACGTAGGTCCTGGCACAGCGTGCCGCGGCAAGACAGGCTGCGTGGCAGTGTTCCACACTGTAACATCAGAGGACGACTGTGGTGGGTTACTGTGTTGTTTTTCAAGACAGCATACCAGCGGCTTAAGCCTTATGGGCGACACCGGTGTCTGGGGTGGGGTGGCCATGCTCTCCTTCTGGTTTGCCATTTTCTGCATCCTCTTGTTCCACATAAGCACTGTTGGCTGGAGGCCTTCTTGCGCAGGTTGCGAAACGCCCCGGTCCTCGTACTCCATTGTGTCCGAGCTCTCCGACTCGTCCCACGCAATGGAGAACGACGGGCGTTCCCTTCCGACAAACTTTGAGATGCTCTCAGCTTCTGCCTCTTTGTCCTGCAAGGCCCGTTCTCGTTCTGTCAGCCCTTCTTCTAATTGCTTCAACATTTTTTCTTTTTCTATGTTTCGCTTCTGCATGTCCCTAACCACGGCGGCCATCTCCCTGTGTTCCGCCTGGTTGGATTTCATGATGTTTGCCAGCGACGAGTTGGCATCCTCCAAGTCCTTCCTGTTTTGATGTTCTTCTTTGCGCAGCTCTGTGAGCTCTTCGAAGGTCACCTTCGCTTCGTGTATCCGCATGCTTTCATACTGTCTCCGCCCCACCTCCCTATCCCTGTCCTCCTGCAGTCTTGCCATTTCCAGCTGGTGTTCCCGCCGCTCCCGTTCCAAGGTCTCATGTTCGATCCGTCGCTCTTCATTCTCACGTTCCTTCTGCTCCAGGTTGTGCTTGATGCTAGCTGCTTCTCGTTTGGCCCGTTCTAGCTCGGTTGCCATGTCCACCTCTTTGTCTTTCTGAGGTCCGTCAGGGAGCGAGATGCCAAAAGCAGTGCCGCCATTTGTCTTGCCAAGGATGTCTACCGGCTCGTTCATCGGAGGAAGCGGTAGTGGAACGAGGGGTGCTAGTCCGGAGTTGTTAACCATATTCGCAGGCGGCCTGTATTGAGGAGACTGGGACAGGCGACCCGTTTCCTCGACCCAGTTGTCGAGTTTTTTGCGAGGGGAGGTGTAGTTGGAAGGTTTTCGTATCGTTCTTGAGAAGTGGTTGAAGGGGTAGGCCTGGAGGGTCCGTCTGTCATTCACGGGAAGGTTCGTGCCTGTGGTCCTCTTCCTGATTTCGTTGACGATTCTAAGGACGTGCTCTGCGTGGCTGAGACCATCAGGGGGCGTAACGTTCCGCTTGTCCGAAACAAGATTGATCAGCAGGTTTGGCTCGCTTGCGTCGTTCATTTCGAAGAAGATTTGCGAGGTACGTGCCTTGCCCCCCAGCATGCTTGTCTCCGCCATGACCTCCTGCAAGGTGGCGCTTTGCAGATACGGCAACCGCACCACGCGCTTCACAACCCCGTCTGTTGTTGCCAGCAGCATGCAGGACCGTTCAACAACTAGAACTCGTTTCTGCATCTTTTCCTTTGACGTCACCCTGTGCACCAGTCTTGCTAGGTACGTCGTCTTGGAAGATTTCGAAGGCATGAACTGGTTAACCACGGTGGAGGCAGGCGGGCCCGCCTTCGCGTACCCTTCCCATTCTGTCGACATGGGGCTAGAAAAGCCACCTCGACTGCCCTCCTGTGAAAGCTTCGATAGATTTAAAGAAAAGAAAAGAAAAAGAAGAAAGCAAAAAAGAAAAAACCAAACGTACGATTGACGAGGAAATTATATGCCTACGTCTGCTAAACAAAGAAACAAATAGAATGGGAATGCGAGTTAGATTATATGGAAATAGCGTCATCAGGGGTGTCGTCGTCGATGCAGAGGGAGTCAAGGAACACCACGGTGAGTAGGTCCGTTCCTATGCTGTATGACGCGCAGGGAAGAGAATCGTCGGCTACCTCGACCCCTGTTTTTGTGGTGAGGATCTGAAGATCCGGAGGGATTGCCCATTCAACAGCTATCGCCTCCTTCAACCTCCGCACCGTCGTCGCTTGCCACATTGCTCTGATGTTGAGCGTCTTACTGGTGTTCACATTTAACACGATGATCCTCGTTTTAGCTGGTTGCGAGTACTTCGCTTCCAGTCTCCTATACAGTGAGGCGTATCCCACACCTGTTGTTTCACAGTAGGCAAGGATAGAGTCAATATTCTGAAGCTTCTCAGGATTGTGCACTTGAAAAAAATGCGATAATTTTTCCTTCGCAGCCATCCGTGCTGCCAGTCCCCCTGTTGTTGCATTTTTCGCCAAAGCACACAGCAGCAAGCCAGCCCGCATGCTTGGTGTGCCCACCCAGGTAAGGGGGGCTATTTTTATGTATCTGGTTGTGACAGGATCGATGCGCACCACAGCGGGTGCTGCGTGTATGCCCATGTCCAACCACTTGGTGCCGTCGGCGGAGTGACTCAGCGAGAAGCTCGTCACGCACGTTGTCTCGCTAGTATGCGGCTTGAGAACTACGCCACACACGACACGCGTGCTGCCGGCGTCGATGGTGTACCATGGGTTCATGTCGCCCTGTCCAGCAGTCCACCCCACGCCTGCTAAGCACCCGTCCTCGGCGGAGCACATCGAAGAGGACGCCTGCCGCTCAGGGGGGTCGGCAATGATGCGTGTCACATTTGTGTTTTTCGACAATTTTCTTTCTTGGCGAGCGGTTTTGCATCTGTTGCAAACTTCACGGCCAGCCCAGTTGACGTTTCTGCAGGTGGGGCATTCCCAGTCGCCAGGGTGGGGGAGGTGCCCGGGTTGCAAGCTTGCGATACCCGTGGGGAGGTATTCCGCTCTCTTGACAGTGACGCTAGGACAGCCTTTTGAGCGTGATGAAGAGGAACCACCAGAGTAGTGGGAAATGGCGCTCTCGCGGAGATCTTCAAACTCACCAACAGAGAGCACACCCCCCTGGCGGAGGAGAGACAGGCCAGAGAGATCGGAGGAGAGGTTGGGGACGAAGCCAGCAGGCTCCGTACTGGTGATTGGGATCATGAGAATGGCCTCCATCTCGTTCAGGACGCTGGTGCAGGCTTGAGAAGGGCCTTCAAGAGTAGCTTTTGAACCCACAGTGGCGGTGGCACGGGGGACATGGATGGCAACCTGATCCCATTTATTCCTTAACCTCTTTAAGGTGTCGCCATTCTTCCCAACAAGCACTCCAAAGTCTGAGGCAGAAATGTCCAGTTCCAACTTCACCTTCGCATTCACATCCTCAGGAGGGGGCGAAGGTGGCGGCGAAGGGGGCGGCAGTGGTAGTGCGTTCATCTCCCCCCAAGCATCATGCTGTGCCCTGCGATGGTTGTGAAGCAGTTCTTGATGGAAAACTACAAATGGGATTTATATAAAAGAAAAGAGAGGGAGAGAAAGAGATTAGGTTAAGTTTTTTTTCTTCTGCTTCTTCTTATTCTTTTTTTTTTCTTTTTTACATTGGCCTTCGAGCGAAAAGAAAAGCAAAAAAAAAAAAAAAAAATATGAGTTAAAGGAAGTCTTTGTGAGACGCCCCCTTGTTCTCAAAATAAAAAAAAACGGGGGTTTCTCTGGGGAGCTGCGAAAGTTTCTCTTATTTGAAGAGAGGGGGGGGGGGGGGGGGGGAGGAATAGAAACATTTACTTTTTATAAGACCCGTCCATCGAAGAGGGTTTGTCCTTATTATTGTTTGTGTTTTTTTTTTTTTTTTTTTTTCGCGCTTACCTGAAACCAAAAGGGGTGGGAGAGGAGAAAACCAAGCGAGCATCGAGCAGCTTGTGTTTGTTAAGCACATCTCTAAAAGTGTTCAAAAAATGTAAACTGAGAACACAACAATATAGATGTGGGGCGTAAAAAAGAGGGGGGGTCCAGTGCATGATGCCCACCAAGGAAAAAGAAGGCAGGAGAGCCATACAGATATACGCATGCATGTCTAGGGGTAATGTGTAAGGTTATTTCTTTTAATTTTAAGTATTTGTTTTCTTTTTAAGCTAGTTCAAGAGAGAACGGGGTATATGTAATAAACAAAGGCAGCCGACGTTATGCCTGATCGCAGTGTGCAACCTGAGTGCTAAAGTTGGCCACAAAGAAAGGGGGGGGGGGGGGATTATTATATTTAAGGTATATGTAACAAGACACACAATAATATTAAATGCATCGCAACGTATTCGCTTGTTTTTTTTTTTTTTTTATTTTCCCCTCTAAAATATCATCAACTCGCTGGGGTGAATGCCCGTTGCAAGAAGAGGGAAGCAGGGTCGATAAACAATAAAAAAGAAAAGGATTTCGATATTTATTTTTTCTTTCTTTCCTTTTTTTCTTCTTCCAAAAAAGCCATTTGCAATCATATTCCAAGATCAGACTACCCTCTTGAGGAGGTCAACTGGCTGGCCTGTGGAGGACTCTGCGACCTCCGAGTAGTCTCTGTACTTCGGGAGGATGCGCTGGGGGAGCTTCATGGCGTCCCTGCGGAAGGGGTCACCGAGCTCCCTGGTGGTGTGGACGTCGATGACGGTGGTGACGCCGTCCTTCATCTGGGAGTCGACAGCGGAGCGGAGGGCGTCGCCCACCTGGTCCAGGGAGGAGACGGTGATCCCGCGGCACCCCATCGCCTCCGCGATCCCTGCGAACCCTGTCTCCGGGTTCACGAGGTTCGTCCCGACGTAGCGGTCCCCGAACCACAGCACCTGGTTCTTCTTCTCCGCGCCCCACTGCTGGTTGTTGAAGGTGACCACGGTGGTGGGGATCCCCTCCCTCGCGCACGTCAGCAGCTCCATCAAGGACATCCCGAAGGCTCCGTCCCCGACGTAGGCGACAGCCGGCCTCTCCGGACACCCCACCTTCGCCCCCATCGCCGCCGGGAAGGCGTACCCGCAGTTCCCGAAGGTCAGCGCCGCAAGGTAGCTGCGCGGCTGCTCGAACCGCAGGTACCCGTTCGACACCGAGCACGTGTTCCCGATGTCCGTCGCCACGATCGCGTCCCGAGGCATCGCCTTCTCCAGCTCCCACAGCACCTTCCTCGGAACGAGCCTCCCGCCGCTGGTCTCGCAAGCCTCCACGTTCGCCTCCGCCATCGCCTCCAGCTCCGTCGTCCAAGCCGCCCGGTGCTCCTCCATCCTGGCCAGTCGGCTCTTCGTGTTCTGCTGGAAGGGCGGGGCCGCCGTCCCCGCCTGCAGCCTCTTCAATAGCGCCGTGCAGAAGAGCCCCGCGTCCCCGCACACCCCGACATCCACCTCCTTCACCCTCCCCACCTTCTTCGCGTCCACGTCCACCTGCACAACCTTCGCCCCCTCCGGCCAGTAGTCCATCCCGTACTGCGGGTTCGTCCCGAAGGGTCCCAGCCGCGTCCCGATCGCCAGCACCACGTCCGCCTCCTTCACGCAGTTCATCGCCGTCTTGTGCCCGCAGTAGCCGAGCGGCCCGCACCACAGGGGGCTCCTCTTGTCGAACGCGTCGTTGTGCAGGTACGTCGTCGCCACCGGCACCTGCAGGTAGTCCGCCAGCTCCCGAGCCGCCGCGAACCCCGTCTCCGACATCACCACCCCTCCCCCGACCACCATCACAGGGTTCGAAGCTCCTTCCACCAGGCGTGCCGCTTCCTCGATTCCCCTTTCTCCTCCTGCTGAGAGTTCAGGGATGTTGATCTTTGGGATCTTAACCTGTGTTTGTTTGTTTGTTTCTTTCTTTCTTTCTTTCCTTCCTTCTTATTTTCTCTCCCACACACAAACCTTGTTCTCACCATAAAAGTAATCTCTGGGGATGTTGAGCTGGATTGGACCTCCCTCCCTCACAGCGCTGTCGAAGGCGTAGCCAGTGAGCTCAGCCATCCTCGCAGGGTGCACCACGTGTACCTGCTCCTTCGTGATGGTCTCGAAGATAGGGAGCTGTTCCACCTCCTGGAAGCCCCCCAACCCTTTCGTGCTGGTTGCGGCCTCGGGGGTGATCGCCACCACGGGGCTCCCGGTGTAGTACGCCGCTGCAACCCCTGTCACGAAGTTCGTGATCCCGGGACCGTTCTGCGCGATGCACACCCCGTGCTTCCCCGTCACGCGGGCGTACCCGTCCGCCATGTGCGCCGCCCCTTGCTCGTGCTGCACAGACAGGAATCGGATCCCCGCAGCGGGGAACAGGTCCAAGGCGTCCATGAAGGCCGACCCCACGATCCCGAACACTGTGTCTACCCCTCGCGACGCGAGCGTCTCCACGAACGCCTCAGAGTTCGACATCAACGTCGCCTCAGACGACCCAGCCCACCGGCGGCCCCTCAAGGTCTGAGCTGCACTCGCGGTTCTGGCGTAGCGTTGCATTGCTTTTTTGTTGTTGTTTTTGTTTTTGCTTTTGCTTTTTTCTTGTTTCTTTTTGTGTATGGAACCTGTATAAAGGGATCATTGTCAATAAAGGAGAAGGGGCTTCTCAAGAAAAGAAAAAGAACACAAGGCTTGAAACAGGTAAGAGAAATAGCAATGTGCATTAAGTAGTAATGAGGCAGGGGAAGGGTGTCAATCTCGAGCCCTTCAACATGGGTTAGGGTGTTAGGAAACGAAGGGACCCCAATACACTTTAAGACACCAATGTCAGGATAGCAGACGTGCGATGGCCTGTGAATTTGGTATGCTGTGTTGTTGCTGTGGCTCACATACATGGTCAAGGTTAGAAGAGCCAATGAGCGCTCTTGTGATAGCTGCATCGTCGAGGTGCGGCAGGATGCTTTTAACGGTGTCAATGTCCTCTTGTTTCACAACAGCGGTTGGTGCAGGAGGGGGGGGTGGGGGCGGGGGCACTGGGTCTTCTTCCTCTTCCTCAGTTGTGTCTTCAAAGGAATCGTCTTCCGACATAAGTTCGTCATTCGAAGGCATCCGGAACATGGACACAAAGTTCGATACACTGGCCCTTTTACGCGGCTCCTCTGCAGCCTCGCACAGTACCCTGATGCCATCTCCCACATAGCTACCACCATCGTACTCCGCAGCATTGTCTATGAACCCTAACACCAAGCTTGCAAGCGTTCCTTTTACCTCTACTAGCCCCTTGCTATCTACCGTGGTTTCTTTCCCTCCTTTGCTAACTCTCCACATGTTTTCTTCTTTCCGAACCACAGGCACCACTTCGTTAACCACCAACGGCATGTCAGCACACGGTGTTGCCACGAGGCACACCGATGCAGAGTGCTCGGGTTCGGAATCCATGTGGCGGAGCGCCTCCTTTCTGTCCATCCCGTCGTGTGTGTAATATTGAATGCGTAGTTCCATCAGCGTGTTTGTGAAAGCCTCCGGAGTGTGGTCACTCTCGTCATCGAAGCTCTGCATGGTGCTGAGCGTGCTGTCGGCTCTCTCCATTCCAGAATTGTCTTCAAGCAGCGCCACGACGAATGTTTGCTTGTCCATGCGCTTATCAATGCACCCCGATGTCACCTCGGTGCGTGGGAAGCTTGTGAAAAGACGGATCTTGTTCGGGAGGAGCTTGTTCTGCACCGCCCATTTCGACCTGCAAGCCGCATGCACGAACAGCAGCTTTACATCGGAACCTGTGGGCAGTCCGCACCTCAGAACCTCTCCATCTGGGAAGCGGATCTGCATATTGATGTCACCTTCGTCGACGAGCAGTGTCTGCAGGTCTTCTATTTGCTTCTGATACTTTCTTTCCATGTTCATCGCCTGCTTCAGTACCCGTTGTGCTTCCTTTTCCTGTTTCACTCGCAGTTTCGCTTCATTAGCCAGTCTGTCTTCTTCCTCCTCGTGGTCGGGGGCTGCTTCGAAATCGACCTTGAACTCAATCTCCTCATCGGGGTTCTCTGTGATCAGACGTGCTGCACCTGAAGGGTTCAGCTTTTTCACTTCAAAGAAATGGAGCTTGGGTCCTTCCATCGTCTCGAGTGTGATAGGCACAGTTGTGTCTTGTGTGAGGGAAGCCATCCCCTTGAGACCCCTCTGCAGAGCTTCTGCGGGTGAGTCGCAAAGGGCGGCGTCCGTGTAGAACTCTTTGGAGTGCGGCTGGAGTTTCACGAACTTGACTTGAGGGACTGATACGCATCGCACGCGCACAGCGTCGCCCTGCTTAACAAACAGGTCCGCAGCCACCCACGACGGGAGCACTACATGGCCAGAGGGGAGTGCTTTTTGGAAACCTTCTTTGGATATCCCGCAGTGTCGCTTGCGGCCGTTGTCTGTCGAGACTTCAAAGATCAACGGCAACGTGAGGCGGCCACCGTATAGTATAGTGGCGGCTTCAGCCGGCAGTACGATTCTGTCATACTCGTCGCTGCACACGACACCGAACGGAGCGGGAGGCACGCATGCAACGTACCTTCCGTCGAACCCATTGGCTGTCTCCCAGTCACTCGTGTCGGTCCTCTCAATAACTTCTTCACCGTACCCTTTTATGAGGCAAGTCTGCCTGCAAACCTCCGCATTTTCAAACTCCTTGTGCACGTTAAGCAACACATTCTCAACACTCTCCCCAGTCTCCTGCCACCCTGTGCGGGTTAGGCCATGAATTGCCACTTTTCCTCCGAAAGACACGGGGACGGTCTGGTACTTCACACGCGGCTCGACTACCGCGACGGTGGGCGGGATCATCGGGTAGCCGTGGGGGAACTTGACGGACAGCACCAAGTGTTTGCCGACGTGCGTCGAGCGAGACAGCTCGTCCAGTTCGCGCTGGAAAGCAGTGCCAGGGAATGACATGTGCACCAACCAGGAGCAGAATGTATCGTCTGGCAGGGTGATGGACGTGATGGGCCCCGTGGGGGACACTGTGCTACGGATGTGTGAGTATTCAGATGCGAGGCGTCTGGCGATGGTCCTGAGAGTTAGGGCGTGGGGGGGCGGGGCTTTCTTTTTTTTGAATGCGGGGGAAGGATAGTACTTAGGTCCGGGGCGGCGACGAGGGTCATGGTGACGGGCGTGGGGGGGCGGGGGTTGGTCGTGGATCTGTGGGATGCCACTGCCCTCTCCATACTCGTAGTGGTAAGTGAGGGCGAGGTCGAGGTTGAAGCGGTTTTGCTTGAGGCGGGAGATGGCAGTAGATTCCGGTAGGCCAGTGATGCCAGTAAAGGCCTGGATCACCTCTACACGCGCATCGTAGAACACCATTCCCGTCACATCCACCACATCGGGGATGTTGTGATGGCCGCGCACGACGTGCAGCAGCGATTTGAGCTGCCCCAGCACATTGCCCAAGTCATCATGAGGCACTATGATGTCGTAGCTCCCCACCCTTACTTCGTCCACTCCATTGTACGTGACCCCTATGTTTGTCGTCATCACCCCAACCTTGCCCCTCTCCATCACGACGATCCCATTCATTTCTTCATTCGCCGCCACTTTTACTACCTTCCCTCTTGGGTCGTTCACTTCTACACTTTCCACGTCATCGAAGGCTTCCACTCTAATTAGCCCCACATCGCCAGCACGTCTGCTCTGCTCCCTCGGAGGGCTGCTGCTCGCGCTTCTTTTCATTGTTGTGTAAGAGAGAGAGAAGAAAAAAAAAGATAAACCACGTTTCCTTTCCACCTACTTGTGTTTGCGGGGGATGGATATCAACGAGACGAAAAACACAAATAAACAAATTTTCAGACGTAGCGGGAGGGGACTGTAACGGGGGGAGATATTTATAATAACAAGCCATTTCGTTCTCGGTTACTGAAGTAGTTCTGTTCCTCTCTTTTTCTCTTTGAAAAGCACTGATGACGGGAGGGAGAACCCTCCCCGTTTTTTTTTTTCTCCTTACGATTTGAGCAACTTTTGTTGCGCGCGATTGGTTCCTAGCTTGCTGAGCTGCGCCTGCTGATTGTGTTTCACGAAGTCGGTTTTTTTCGAGGCTGCTGCCTTCACCGCTTCTTGTGTCTCGTTTCGCAATCTGTGGGGGGAGGGGGGAATGGTTTCCTTTTTTGCCAAGTATTCTTCTTGTTTTCTTTTTTTTTATATATTTTCCTATCTCCTGGACAATCGAACCTCTTGAGAAACCAGCTTTTTCAGACAAGTCAGAGAAGCAAGGATTGGAAACAGACAAAAGCAAGACAAAACAAAAAGAAAATCAAGAAATACCTCGTATCCACCCGGCTAGCAGTGATGGTTGGAGCGTGGTATTTTGGCAGCACGCCTGTGGTGAGCATTGATGTTAAACAATAAAGATAAAAGTATACCTTTCACCTCGTAGCGCCACTCTATGAGGTCCGTTTCGATGACGAGCACACCGAGGAGGGTCTTGCCGTACTGGGAAGAGGAGAACGAGACAATAAACTGTGTGGACGGTGATGTGCTGGGAGAGACACGTAAAGGTGGGAGGATGCCTTTAGCAGGCGACACCGTGAACTCGGCTGGGGAGTCAGAAGTAAAGTACGACCGGAAGGGCTGCTCTTCCGTGAAGATATTCTTCAACGTGAAGGCGACACTGCCCCTCTGTGCCACGGCGGCTTCTAGCAGGATGAGATCGTCTGGCACTGGCGGCAGCGATTCGAAATGCAACTCAAACCTCCACAACCCTCCACTCTTCTTCCTTATCAACAGTTCCACAGTCGCAGCGAAGGTCCGCAGAGGTGTGAACGTCACCACATAATCCATCTTCACAGTCGCGTCTTGTTGTGTCGGTTCCACCGCCGCTGCCTGTATCACCAATGAGCTCTCCAGCGCTCTCTTATAGGGATGCACTGCAGGGAACACCACCTCATGGCTGAACACTTCCCCCTCTTCCATCTCCATCTCATGTAATGACAATGCTATCGCCTGGCTCAGCTCGCCCCTGCACCTACATGAAAACTTGAAAGCATTGTCAACCGGCACGGCCTCTGCGATCCCTACCACAGGGTACTCCCACTTCAGGTCGTCTGCAACACCCTCTCCCACAGCCTGTACCACTACTTGAGTTTTATGTTCTGATATCACTTGCGGTGAGTAAGAGACTGGCACTGTCAGGCTCGAGAATGGTCCAACTGTGTTCGTTTTTCTCTTTATCATAACTTCGAAAGGCGACTCCGGCTCCGACTTCAGCAAGATGATAAACCTCCTCGGCAATGGGAACGGGTTTCTGAACACCACAGAAGTCTGCTGCGACCTCCCGACAACAGAGTTCACTGTGACAGGCTCCATCTGCGTAGGGGGTGTCCCCTTCCCGCGCACAATGAATTCCCACTTGCCAAGCTTTGGGTGCGAAAAGGTAACCGTCGCATCTTGCCGCTGAGCGATGGCGGACGGCATGTAGGTGACTACAGGGTGTGCCTTCATGAACGGTTTCAACACCAGGTTCACGCTCGGGTTCACAGAGAAGTTTTGCTTGTTTGAAACGTTGACCGACAGGGGCAGGTCGTGGTCGAGGGGATTTTCGATCTCCAGTGTGATGGGCTTAGACTTCCCGAGCTCACAGAAGACCTCCTGCAGCTCCTCTGCGGCTGCTTCTGTGGCAGTCATCTTCACGTTGTACCAATACTCGCCGATCTCGTCGTTGTAGAAAGACAGTTGGCCCTCTGCGGGAACACCCTCGACGGTCGCCCTGAGAGGGTTGTAGATCAAGTTGTAGATGGCCACCTCCTCTGGTGGTACGATAAGCCTGTTGTCCCCAAAGAGGCCGTCGCCCCTCCGCCGTACTGAGAACGAGAGCTCCTGGTTGGTCGGGTTGCCGATGGTGATCTCCGCCATAAGCGCCTTGCGGACCACGGTCTCGATTTCGATACTCTTCTCTGGAGGGGGGCGGCTGCAGTGAATCTGCGCGACGAACCAGATGTACTGCTTGGAAGGTGTGCTGAAGGTAATGCTGCCGGTTGTCTTGCCACTCAACGCGGGTTTCAACACGAGGTTGTACTTTCCGATGTCGCCCTTTCCCACGTTCAAGGTGGATGCACCGCGTGCGAATGGGATGTCAGACTCGATGGTGTACAGCACGTCATCGTTTGTGATGTTTGGAACAGATACAACTAGCGTGTGCGGCTCACGGGAGACGCACTCCGCCGTCAGCGTCGCCTCCGCGAGGGGCTCATCAGCGCGACCGTGCAAGTTGTAAGTATATTTCTCAAGCGTTTCGTTATTCTTCAACACAAGGCTCCCTTTCACATCGCACACCCACTGAGGCGAGAATAAAAGCGTGTAGTTTTTAGTCTTTCCTGCCTTCACGACCACTTCCCTCGCTCCAGTGAAGTACTCCCCACTAAGCGATGCGTGAATAGTCCAGTCCTTCTTGGTCTTGTTCGTGATAGGCAGTTCCTGGTGGATCACTTGCCGCGCTGTGCAGTTGAAGTCCAAATCCGCCTTCATCCCAGGCGACCTGCTCTTCCCATCTACTTCTATGACCCGCACGTCATTCGGAGACGTCAGTGTGACCTTCCCAGGGTACACTCCAGGCCCTTTGGGCTGGAATGTGATATTGAGCACAAGCGGGCTTTTGAGTCCACCTTTTTTCCTTCCTTCTTCTTCGCCTTTTTCGGCTTTGGGTGCGATTTCTTTAGGTCCCGTGAAAAAAGGTGACGAGTACTCTACTTTATACCGGAGGCTCCCCGGGTCTACAACCTTCTCGTTTTTGTCGCCCTGCTTCAGCTTCGTCTTGAAACCCTTGAAACGTTCACTATGCAGCACGTTCAGCCCTTTTTCCTGTGCGGAGTTCTTCAGCGGCAAAACCATCTCCTTCGTCTGTGGTACTGCCAGCTCTGTTTGGAAAGACAGTTTTTCAACCGACACAGGAGGGAGCCCTGTCGCACGTATCATGTACACCATCTCGCCCACTCTGTCGTCCACAAGAACGATCCTGCAGGTGTACTGACCACGCATGAACGGGATGAACTGGAAGGAAATCTTCCCTTTTTCTTTGTTCTTGATGCTGATAGTGTCTAGCGCCGTCCAGAAAGCGTCTTGGAATGCCCCTGAAGAGGCCTCTTCCCCGTATGTGATAGGGTTCCCTTTGGGCCCAACTTCCTTCACGTACTGCTGCTGGTATGTGATATTGAAGGTCGCACGTTCATTGAAGGTGTTCTCGATCTCTAGTTCATGCACAAGGGGCTCGTACAACGGGGTCTCGATGGTGAAGGTCTTCATCGCGTGTTCTCTGTCGACCTCTGACTCCAAGTTAAAAACTATAGTGGAGGCGGAGTTTGGCCCCGAGCGTCCTGTGCTCAAAAAGGTGAGTCTTGACTTCTTCTTCCGTGAGAATCTGGGGCATGTCCAAATAGGCAGTGAGGCACTGGATCTTGACTCAAGTCTTAACTTGTTGTCTGCCTTATCGATTTTGAACTCACCAGACTCGTCGTCGAGCAGTACCAGGTAGTCAATAGGCCACCTGTGGGGGTTCGTGAGTTCCACCGTCTTCGAGATCGTTTCATGCAATCTCCCCGAGAATTGTACTGTAGCCTGCGGCACAAATTGCGGCAGAGCTTGGAATAGGGTGAGCGTCACAAGCAAGAGATCGCGCATGGTGCTCTCTGTGAGTTCTTTCGCTGTCAGCCTCATATCCATGCCGTAGGCTTTGGCTGTCTCCAACACGGATCCTGCGTTCTTCTCGCAGTCCGACATCGTGGTTGGAGAGTACACGAAGCCCGTCCCCGTGTTCATGTGGGTCCCAAGGCCCAACCTGCTCTCACACGTGGGGATGTATCCGCAAATGACAGATGCAAATGCTTTGCAGTCACGCAGTTCGTCAAAGGTCATGACTCTGGTGTCATTCGGGAAGTAGTGCTGCTGGTGTATCGTCAACCATTTCAGAAGAATGGCCTCTGACACGCTGTACAGATTCGACCCCATGGTGCTAGGGTCCTGGGCTTGCGTCCCCCACTTTTCTTCGCTCGCCTTGTGGTGCATGATATGACTCTGGGGCATTGTGCGGAGGCTTTTCCATGTGATCTTGCTCATCATGAAAACTCTGATGATTTGAAAGAGCAGCGACATCCATGCATGCTGCTGGCGGTAACCGAACTTCCTCTCGCCCATCCGCTGTTTCCCTCGTTCGCCAGCTCGGGTTTGCGGTGTTGGAGCACTCGCACCCAGCCCGTTGCCCCACCCCTTGTGCATCGCAGTGATACGCTGGAAGTCTTCGAATCGCAAGAGATACTCAGCCCGCACGTCAGGTAGCATCGCACCCCAACCCTTCAAGAAAGAGAGGCTGTCCTCGTACTGCTTGAGCTCCACCATGGCAATGTCCCTGCGGTTCATATGTAGCAGTTTATCACTCTTCACAGTCCCCGGGGGAAGCCGTCCTGCTAATTGTTCGATAGTCTCGATAAGCAGCTTCCCGTGCCCTGCCACCATGCCGGGGATGAGGTCATCAATCGCATCTTGGAACACGTTCAGGTTCATCCAGTTCTTCAGCCTCTCCGCGTTCTTCTTCGTAAAGGCCTTTCTGTTAGTCTTATCGGTCACTTTGTACGTGTTGGTCTGGTCGGTGTCGTAGCCGCTCCCAGCATGGCTTCTCGCCGCTTCACTTCGCAGCTTTGGGGTAGTGCTCCCGTCGTTCGACTCTTCGGAAGGCTTGATGCACACAGGCCTCCTGTCACCATCAGCATTGATAACGTACCCAGAACCAGACGTGCCAAGATCCGCAGCCTTATGCGTCACAAGGTAAGGATAGGTGGTGAGCACAGAGTTGTCGGAATAGAAGGAGATCGGGACGGAGAACACGCCGTCTTCGTCGTCAGCAAAATCAATGCTTGCTGTGAAGGAAGTGGGCTTCTTCGCGAGACATGTCACATCTACAACGAGTTGCGAGTGGTGGTGTCCCACGACAGAGCCATCTGGAAAACTCAAAGATATGGGCAAGGTGCCAGGTTCGTTCCATTTTGCAGCACCGGGCAACCTCCACTTGAGGTCAAGCGACTCGTACCCCTCGTTGTTTATGACGAAGCTTGCCTTCGACGGCACATCAAGCGGCACGACCGTCATGATGACTTCACGTCTGTCAAAAGTGAGGGCAGGGTTGGCACCCTGGCCGCTGATGATGAGATCCATATACTTGCTCTCCTTGTCCCCGTCGAGGCACACGCCTACCTTCATCTGGTACGACTTAACCTCTGCTGGTGAGAAGGACACCTGCACGGACGATGTGTGGCCAGAAGCGAGCGTCCCGGAATTGGGGCTCGCTCTAAAGATCTCCGCCAAAGCCGGGTCGTCAGGAATCACTAAGTCCCATTCAAGGTCCCCTTCCACCTCGTTCGTCAACCGCAAGGAGACGGTGTTCGCCGCTTTAGATGTCCCCTCCTTCACCACAACCCGTGACCCAAAGTCCACCACAGAGTGACTCAGGACAAGCCTGGGCTTCAAAGCCTCAGCGGTGACCTGCTTCATGAGGTCATGACTTGTCTCACTGACAGGGATGCCAAGCAGCGACAGAAGCAAGGGGAAGGTATGAGGCTGCTGGGTGACGGTTGTAGGAGAGAACGCAAGGCAACAGCAAAGTGTGCATTTTTCTTTAACTATAAGCTTGTACTGGTTGCCCTTCTTCGTTTGCAAAGGGCCGTCGCTGCTACCGTCATCAAAGTCGTCTAAAGACTCGTCCTCCTCCTCGGCATCAGTTTCCCTGCACACCATCAGCACGCCCTCCCTGTTGTCGTCTTCTTCGGGCTCTGCAGTAAGCTCCACACGCTTGTGGTCAGCATCGGTCAACGAGAAGTCGGGGATCATGGTGAGGTCTAGCAGCAGCGTTGCGGGGATCGACCCGTTGTTCACTAGACGCATTGTCTTGTACTCTCGTGTTCCAACGATCACCTTCCCGAAGTCCAACCCCTCATCTGCTTTGAAGTCTATCTGTGGTATCTTCGGATCAGCCTTAATTGCAAGTTTCAACTGTTGCTTCATCCCCCGTACAGAGCACACAATTTGAGACTGGATGGCCGCCGGTTGCGTTGGGCGCAGTGTGACAGTGATGTCCAGCGATTGGTTTACAGCAAGCCTGCTGCGTGTGACCGAGACGCTCAGCCCAGGAGGGAGGGACATGATGGTGAAGACAGTCGAGTTCGGACCTAATGATTTGATCGTTACGACCTTCTGCACGAAGCACCCCACGGCTACTGAGCCGAAGTCTATTTTTTGGGTGTTGAAAACGCATTTAGCTTCCTGTACATTTCCGGTCAGCGTAAGCTTCTTGGTGGGGCCGCCCTTGACCTCCAGCTGGGCGATACATGAGGATTCGTTGGAAAGCTGCGGTGCGTATATGATGTCAACGTTGCGCTGCCCGTGGGGTGGGATCGTTTCTGCTGCAGGGGAGAAGGAGAACACGGGGTCTTTCTCGTCGATTACCCAGTTGAAGGTGGCTTCAGAGTTCCCATTGTTAGTGAGTGTAAGGTTCTGCGTGAGCGTGGGATCCAGCACATAGTCGTTGAAGCGGAAGTCCATCTTCTCTTGCGAGAGTCCGACGTCGATGGGGACGGCCTCCGCTAGCAGCAGGAACTTCAGCTTGTGGTTCTCATTCAGTTGAAACCACATGGCTTGCGTAAAAGTCTGCTCCGAGTCAGACTTAAAAGCAATGTCAAAGCCTGCCGTTTGCCCGGGAGGGATCACCTGTGAAGCGGGGAATGAGTGCTTTAACTCGTCTCTTATGGAAACAGGGATTCGCACCTGAATGTGTGCTTTCAGGTTGTTTTGCACGCAGAAGCTCTTTACATTCGTCGAGAAGACAGAAACCTTACCGAAGTCCAAGACCCGCGGTCCGTATGCCACATGCACGATATCTTTCGGCGATAGTACCATTTTACACTCGCGTTGCTCATTCAGCGTAGTGGGCTCTTTCTTGAACTTCTTTTTTATTGTCCGGTTTTCGTCGAACTTCGTGTTTTTCGCCAGCAGCCTACCGCCATCCCCGTCACCTGCCGTCCTCTCGGAGTCCACCTTCCACAAGGGGTCCTCCTTCACAAAGACCTTTGGCTCCGGTTCCCTCAACCCTTCGGCAGGCACCATTCCCATGTCCACGAGGCTTCTATCCACATATGAGGCATCACCCATCAGGGCACGTTCTTTCTTTTCGAGGTTGGTTTCGTGCACCAGCTTCTTGTTGTACTCCCTGTTGAGGCGGCTCTGCGTCAAGTAGTTGTTATACAACCGCTGGTGCTCCTTCCGCTGCTCGATCTCTCCCATGTGCAGCATGGCGATCTCATCGTTCTCGTCGGTCATCCATGCATACTCCTTCTTCGGCTTCTCGCCCTGCGATAGCTGCTGCCCAGACGGCGCTGATGACGGTTGCTGCGTTGCCGAGAACTTCATCTCCCTCCTGAAGTCCGCATCTGTCTTGTCAACACCGCCCATGAGCTTCTTCTTTGACGCCGTTTTCGTTGCCATGCCCTGCACATAGATGGGCATAGTCTTGATCCCTCCACACAGCGACATGTGGATAGTCTTGCTAAACAGCCCCAGTTGGTTGGGCTTGAAGGTGATCACAAGGTTCATGTCGGAGCATGACTGCAGCCGCCAGGGAGGCCCTATCCTATATGTTGATGCGCGCACGTGGAACTGTGCCACCTTTGACATGGTCATGTCGACAGGTAGCTCAGCGTTGTTCGTGACTGTCACGATCATGTCCACGTAGTCATTGACGGCCACCTCACCAAAGGCGAACGTGCTCTGGCTGAGCTCAACGTCCGTGTGTATGGCGCGCCCTGTGAGCACAAGGTCCATCTTCTGCTCTGTCTCCACGATCTCAACGCCAAAGGTCTGGCGCCATGACGCGGGCTCCGGTTTCTTCTTTTTTGAGGCAAACCCTGTTTTACCCTCTTTGTAGATGGGCTGGAAGCACAATTTAACGGGTGCCGAGAGCTGCTTACCTATTCTGCCATCGGTAGGAATAGCCTCGATGGGTGGTGGTGGTGGTGTGGAGGGGCGCGAGTCGTCTTCGTGTTCTTCTTCGAGCGTCTCAGGGCTGACTATGGTGAAGGAAGTCGAGAAGGGTGAGCTGTTCAGGAGACTGACCTCGATAGCCTTGCGCTGTCCATAATACAGGGTACCGAAGTCGAGGGCACCGCTGATAGGGATGTTGTTGCCGGTAAAGATATCAACTTTAGACTCAACGACGCATGCCGTCACCTTCAGCTGCCGCGTGCTCTGCTCGGGGAGGATGACCTGGACCACGGAGACGAAGAGACCGGTTTCGCTTCCGAAGTAATTCACTTGGACGTCTTTTGACTGGCCAGGTTCTACAGTTCCTGTGTGCGGGGCCACTGTGAGGCCGACGCCCATCCCGTCGCTTTTGAACTGGAAGGTGCCTGGGCTCTTACCGGTGTTGGTCAGCACTAAGTTGTGCGAGGCGTTGTGCTGCACAGGGATGACACCTAGATCCACTTCGTCGTTGAACCGAATGCAGGGCCTTGGGAACCAGGAATGCAACGGTACTTCGAGCCTCCCTTCGTCCGTGATCACGGAGAACGAATCGTTGAAGTCGCGCACCTCCTTCGTGCAGAACTCAACCTCTATCTCCTGCTTCAAACCAGGTGCGATGCTCTGCGGCAATGTGATAAGCTTGAACACTGATGTTTCAGGTGGCGTGAACCTGACCCGCTGTACCTTGTTGCTCATGTTGAATATCGTAAAGCGAATCACATAGATCAGGTCGCAGCTGATATCCGAGAACTCGCCCACCGAAGGAGATATCCTCATCACACTGTTGCATGTGGGGTTCATGGGTGCCTTCCTCCCAACGGTGCCGCCGGTGGAGGATAACGCCATCTTTACTCAAGATGTTTTCTTTTCCCCCTGGCCCCCCCTCCTTGAGATGTCATGAAGAATAGCAAAGCGGGTGACAACATAGAAGGAAATAAATAGTTTTTGAAGCTTATCGTTTTGGTTTTTCGCTCGAGCAAAGAAGTGCGAGAAGCGGGGGAAACCAATGTGAAACCCGAAGTGGAGAACTAACTATTTGCTCGGCACAAAGGATGCCAAGTTCCAGTTATCATTTTTCTTTTTTTTGCTCAAATCCCATTTGAATAAAAAGACAATACAGAAGAAGAAATAAATAGGTTCGTGTAGATGAAAAACTCCGAGCGACGTGGTACAACGGAAGTTGCCATTTTGTTGGATCTGTTTTACTTTCAAGGAAACATTTTTTTTTTCCTCCTGTTATTTCTCTGTGTAAGTGTACTAGGAGAGAGGGCGGGGACGGAGCACAGGGAGAGAGGGTTGGAAAGAATTGTGAGTTCTTGAAGACCATCTCATGCCGAAGGAAGACGAAGACAGCGTCTGCGCAGGAGCCTGATAAATGGGTGAGTGCAGAGAGGGAGGGAAGGGGTGTGTAGCAAGGGAGAGAGGATAATTCGTAGCATCAGAAACAGACGTGTTGCTGATCCATTCCACATGTGCAGTGCTGGCTGTCTGTTCCAAATCATCCTCTTTCTTTTCCATGTCTGCTTTCCGCTCGGACCTGTGGTCGGGGACATCCTCAACGACCAGCAATACAGCCGACCCCTCACTGCTTGTGTCTTCAAAGATCGGCTCCGATGCCCTGCGCATTTCTCTCGCTTTTCTAACAGCTTGTGGTACTTGATAGTCAGACGGGAATTCTTTCTTCGACTCCAGCAGTCGTTTCTGAGGGGATGCAGCATCTTTTTCCTGGTACTTCTTGACGGTGTCCAAGAACTTGTGGTACCGATCCTCTGACTGTTGCAGCTTCGTCACAAGGATCTTTTCCCTTTCTTCGTATGTGGCGGTGATCTGTTTCATGGAACGCTCGGAGCGAACCTTCTTGTACAATGTTTGGATGGTGTGCATTGCGTAGTAGTGCTGCAGTGTGAACTCGTTGCGGACGTACCGTACCTTCAGCCCTTCGGCGACTTTGCTGCTCACGTCGAAAGCCTCTTCGACGGTGATCCCGAAAACCTTCATAACCAACGACCTTAGTGTGTCCTCGTACTGCACTTGCTTGTCAATGTTGATGGGGATGTGAAACTTCGCAAGCTCATTCAGCACGAACGTCGACTGTGCCATCCGCTTCTTCGACGACCTCCTCTCCAGTGCAGTGTCCTTCCACAACGGATGCGGCAGCGAGCTCAGCAGTTCTACACACTGCGTCGCGTGTAGCAGCCTCGCCCCCTCCGAGTCGAACATCAGCCATCTTTTTCTAAACACGCTGAAACATTTCAGCTTCCTTGTAAGTTTCAATCCACGTGCTGTCTCCACAAAGTGCTCCAGCAGGACAGTGATAAAGAGGTTCAGTGTGATGAATGAACCGATGATCACAAACAGTAAAAAGTAGAGGCGGGCCCATTTGCTGCCACAGGTGCCATCAGCTTCGGAGCATTCTGGGGGCTGTATGGTACACCCCTCCATGATAGTGACCCAGCCCTCTGTGGTGGCGACCTGGTAGAGGGTAACAATGGCATAGGCGAGGTTATCGAAGTTGTTGTACTCAGTGAGGTACTTGGATCGTGCGATGTTGCCGAAAATGGCGACCCCGAAGACACCAAACACATAAAAAATCACCAACAGCAGGACGAAGACGTTGATGCAGCTGGGAACACATGCATACAGCGTTTGGAACAGCAGCACAATGCCCCTTGACTTCGTCGCCCCGACGATTCGCCCAAGACGCAACATTCGCATCACACTGAACGTGCCATGTGACGAGACCCACAACCCTACCCACGAAACCGTCGTCACCATGAAGTCGTACCTGTTCCACGTGTCCTTGAAGTAGCTCTTCCACGATGTAGCGCCTACTTTGAGAATGATCTCCACTGTGAAAACACAGATGAATATTAAGTTCAACACCCCCAAAGCCTTCTCATGGTTTGCCTTCATCGAGTGGTAGTGCGTTGACATTGCCACGGCGTTCAGGATGATGAACCCTGTAACGAGCACATCGAAGTACTTATGGTACACAATGTCATGACATCGCTTTGAGACGTGCCCGGTAGGCCTAACAGGTGTCAAGATCAACGGATGGCCAAGCAACACCTTTTGCGAGTGGATCCAGTTTTTTTGAGTGGGGGTTACAAGGTGCAAACCCTGGTTCTTCTCCTTCATGGTAACAAACTGGTCGAAGAGAACGCCGATGAACAGGTTGATGATGAAGAATTGCCCCACCACGATAAAGGCAATGAAGTAGAAGACCATGGGCCACGAAGAGGCACCCCCGTGATCTGTAGCCTGGCCTGTCTCCGTTGAGTCTATGCCTCTGAACATAATGGTAGCCCAACCGTCCCCAAGAGCAATCTCCCACAAGGTGAGCATGGCCTCTCCGACGTTGTCGAAGGATCTGCTCATGATTCGCCACTCCCTTGGCATGGACTGTATCTCTTCACCATAGGCGGTTGTGACATTGGCGTCGTACTCGCCAATGCACTCCGCTTCATAGCGGATGTCAGGGTCATTGCATCCCCTGAACGTACCTTTCAGCAGCTGCACCCCTAGCACAGCAAAGGCAAACCACACGATGATGCTCAGACACAAAATGTTGAACATCTGCGGCAAGGCCATCACCAGTGCTACAACAGTGATCCGCACCTCCTCCATCAAGAACAGCAACCGCACCGCACGCATCGATCTAAATGCGCGCAGCACCGCCGTACCAGACCATATCAAGCTCACTATCGAGACTATAACAACAACGAAGTCTAATCTGTTCCACACGTTCCCCAGATAGGCCTCGTCGCCGCAATCCGCGCAAGGCAAGGCACCGAAGGCTATCATTTTGAGGAGTGCTTCAATTGCAAAGAGCACTGTAAATATAAGGTTGCCCCTATCCAGCAACTCTACCATGACGCTGTTCCTCCGCATCCCTGGGCTGTCCACGGCGTTCAGGAGACAGCTGATGGCGATCAGCGTTATAACTATGTGCTTGAAGCGCTTCCGTTCCACGAACTTGTACACCCACGCACGCGTTGCAGACAGCGGTCCAAAGATGAACAGCGATTTCCCTTGCAGCACAGGTATGTTGGCACGCTTGAACTCTTCTTTGCGTCGCTCTTTGGTTGCTTTGCGCAACTGTGAAATGGATTGTCGTGCACCGAATCTGTCTGACAACACGTATGTAAGTAGAGTTCCCCTTCCCTGCTGCTTCTTTTCTTGGATCTTACGCTGCCAGTTTTTCAAAGACCTGCCTACGTGAGTGCGGTACTGCGTGTCTGCGTCATCGCCGTTGGTGTCGGAGTTGGAGGACGGGATGTCCTCCTCCATCATAAAGCCCTGCAGGTCGAGAACGGTATTCTCTTGCGATGAAGAGCTGGGCGTGTTGCTACTGGCCTCGTCGCCCGTTGCGTACTCATGTTTGCTGCCGCTGTAGCCACTACTGCTGCATTCGCGCGACGACACCTCGAGGTCATCAAAGTTGGGACACAAGAGGTCCAGGTCTAAAAGAGGTATCTCTGCGGAGATTTTTTCCACTTCAGGCTCGTCGGTAGCCTCGTACCGCACGTACAGCTTCGAGTTAGCGTCCACCGTGTCGTAGATCACAGTGAACGGGACATCTGAACCTTTCTTGTACAGCGCAACCTCCGTTCCTTCGAAGAGACCGAGGGCGTTGCGTACCGCTTGGAGGGGTCCCTCTTCTGACTCGCCTTGGTACACCGGGATGAAAACAGAGCCGATGGCAGCGGAGACCTTAATTAGCTTCGATTCAGGGAGGGGCTTGTCCTTGGTTTCCTCAATGTGGTTGTGCAGATGAAGCATCGAGTACATGCACTCCTGGCATTTCTCAATGGCCTTGATGAGGACAGTGGTCCGTGAGTTAACAATGACGTCTACAAGGCTGAGCTCCAGGATGTTCGTTGGGACTCGCGCTACATGGCACATCCACAGGAGGCTCTGAAGACAAGAGACTATGGTTTCTGTAGGAAGTGCCAATGACAGTGACCCGCACATGACCTCCCCACTGCTGTCAATAATCAGGTGGTCTAAAGGTGTTTCGGCGTACGAGCTCACGACCAGCAGGTCAGCTTCTCTCAAATGCACAGAGACTTCCTCCCCTTCGTACATAAAGGTCACTTCTTGTGGTACCTCATCTGTTGTCACCGTCAAGTCCTGTACGTCGTCGAGGTTGATGCCCACTGCTTCGAGCACAGCACCAGGGTCCCAGATGTCGCTCCGATCCGTAGCATCATCATCTTTCTTTACATACTCTCTTGCAGCCTGTCGCACAATGCTGGGCACTTGATTCAGGTGCTCTGCAAGGTAGTACTTTGCCTTGATGTTCGCCACATTGATGACATGGGAGACATCGGGGTCGCGAAGCACATGCTTCACCACAGGGAGGAGCTTCCCGAAAACGAAGGTGAGCTGCTGAGAGTGGTCTGTGAAGATATCGTCCCCCCTAGCTGATGATGGGGACACTCTTGAGGGGGTTTCGGCACCCTGTGCCGTCAATGCCTCGAGGTCCGTTGCCAAAGATCTCACGTCCGAGTGGTCAGTTCGTACGTCGACAGCTCCGTGTTCTTCTTGGTTCTGCAGCTCTGCCCCTGCCGGGTTATGCATGGCGAAGCTCTCGATCAGCACTGCGACAACAAGGTTAAGAATGACGAAGTTCCCAATGATGAACACCATGAGGAAGAATATGCAGGACGCGCTGCCGTGTTCCGACATAGTGCTGACCATCATCTCCGACCACTCGTCGCCTGTCAGGATGATGAAGACAGTCACGACGCTATTCCCAATCCCGTCAAAGCTGTTCCTGAACCCCGGAATGGCACCACTGTGGTTACGAAAAAGCTGCACCCCCAACATGCCCCCCACGAGAATAAAGAGAGCCATGATGCATACGATGCTAAGCACATCGCGGAAAGCTGTGAGCACAGCGTCGATAAGGGCTTTGAGGGAGCTCCATTTGTTGAAGAGTCTCACGACACGCAAGATGCGCACGATGCGGAACACGGAAAACATATGTCCGCCCAAATCAAGGAAGATGTCGGGGGTGCTGAGCACCACCAACACAAGATCGGAGATGTTGTAGGTGTCTTGGAAGTACTCCGCACGCAGGGCGAAGAGCTTCACCACAGCCTCCACAAAGAAGATAACCGCGCAGACAATGTTGATCGTGCGTACCGCGCGCAACGCATCGTCAGCAATGCCATAGTGATCGACACCCAACGCCCCGATGTTCAGCAGCGTGACCAGCATCATGAACCCCCACCAAATAGGGTGCGTCACTGATCTTTTCAAGAAGTATCGCAGTTTTTTCAGCCACGCCGGCTCGGTGTCTTCTTCTTCCACATACACCCCTTTTTCATGCCTCTCTGGCGCCACTGGTTCTGTCCCTTCAGATGGGGCTTCTTCACCTTTTCTTGATGGCTCTTCTGTGTCTGGCATGTCTTCGTTGTCCATCTTATCCGGTTCTTCCTTCGCGGTGCTATTCAGCTGCATAGCAAGCACTGCCTTTGACACATTAGTCTTCAACGCATCCTTGGCTCCCAGCTCATCGTCATCCTCGTCTTCGTCATCATCATCATCAGACATCTCGTCACGCTTGTCAAGAATAACAGGGAAGCACAATACCAAGGGGGTGAAAAGCACCCCCCCAAGGCCGATGCTGCATGGGCTGTAAGTTTTAAGGTCCATTGGAACGGTAGTGTTCAGGTTCACTGTTTTCGATATCCTGATGTTCGACACAAGCACGGCAAGGATGAGGTTGAGGAAGAGGTGCGCGCCAAGAACGGTACAGCACACGAAGAAGACCCACGATATCCACCCGGAGGTCTGCTGTGCAGCTTCTAAATCATGGTTCCACTCGTCGAGAGTGATGACCTTGAACATGAGAAGCAAGGCGTTGCCGATGTTGTCGAAGTTCAACCGCTTGACCTCGAAGAGATCCAAGTCAATGGCGCAGAACTGCGAGAGAGTGACACCGTTGTTGGAGGAGGAGCATTGCCTGCCGACGTCTTGCGACGTGCTGCAACGGGAAGTGTCGTTTTCGATGAGGAAGTGTGCGCTGTTGTTTTCATTATAAAAGGCGAAACAACGCTGGTGGGTGGACCCGCTCCACAGATGGACACCGACAATGGCGAGAATCCACATGAGAAAGCCGAGGACGATAAGAAAATCAAAAACAGTATGAAGGGAGGTGATGAGCGCATTAAGGACAACGGTAACGCTCTCCATACGGCGCATTCCACGAAGCGGCCTCAGGACACGGATAAGTCGCAAGGCAGCAAGGTCCGCAAGGTCAAAGGAAAGCTCCAACACGCTTATGACAACAACAAGGAAATCAACGACATTCCAAGCGTCGCGCAGATATGCATACTCATGCATGACAAAGCCACGCGACAGGATCTTGATAGCAGCCTCGATACCGAAGATGACTGTTGCGGTGATGTCGATTATGCGGCCCACCTCACGGACCGACTGGGAGTAGATCTTTGGGTCTTGCAGACACATCGCCAGCGAGTTCACCAAAATAACTGTGATGACAAAGTTGCGAAACAGCCTGTCGTCCACAATGCGGATGCATGTCAAGTGTAGTTTCGAGCGTGCGGGCAAGAAGTAGCAGATGGATTCCATGTAGTTGTACTCACCTTCTAGCCGTTCCCTCCCGCTCTCCCGAGCCATTAGGCTTCGTCGCATTTCCTTTAACCCAAGCCTTCGCATTACTAGATCGGTACTCTCCACTGCATCCTCTGAAGTGTTCTTTGCCGCAACAATTCCAGCCAACGTGGGCATCTTAGCCTGGGGGGGTAGGGTGTGGGGGGGGGGGGGTCACAATTTTATTTGCTGGCAATCAAAAGGAGTGAAAAGAGAATGGGGGGGAGGGGGTATATCGTTGTAACTTTCTTTTTTTTGTACGGCACTCTTTTCTTTTTTTTTTTCTTTCTTCGAAATCTCTTTTTTTTTTTCTTTTTTTTGTTATTAATTCTTTTGTTTTGTTCATAACTCGGAAAAAAAATTGTGGAAAGCAAAAAAAAAAAAAAAAAAAAAAAAAAAAAAAAAAAAAAGGAAGTGGAGGGGGCCACCCGACACACAACAAAATAAAGCGATGTTCAAGGACGCATCCCACTTGAGGACCACCCCAAATAATAACAAAAAAAAAAAAAAAAAAAAAAAGAACACAGTAAGAATAAATAAATAACCCCAACCCACAAAATAAAAAAAAGAACCCCCTGCCCCATCTTAGACAGATTCCAGCCCGTTTTGAGCAGAGGAATGAGCAAGGGGCGTCAACGGGACCTAATTGAATTTTTTTTTCCCCCCCAAACAAAAAAAAAAAAAAAAAAAAAAAAAAGCATACATTTTGATAAGAGTGTGAGAAGGCGGAAGAATCAGGCGAAGAAGGGCTGTTGTTGGAGTGTGAATGCACGTGCGCGGCCTCGAAGCCTAAACCTCTAGGGGACGAAGTTGTGAGGAGCGAGAGATCATGGCGAACAGAGGAGACTGTCTCTGATTCAAATTGCACTGTGAGCGACGTCAACAGCGACTCGAAGGGCCCCTTCACACGCGGCAGCATGTTGGCAATCTCAGACCCCTTACGCGTACGCACTCTTAGGGTCCCGATCACCTCCCCAGGACGTATCGACCAGTACTTTTGGTCGGATATTTCAAGAACACCGTCGGTTGCCATTGCTTCCTTCACCGCTTTGTCTAGAGATGGTTTCAGTGCTTTTGGAGATTTTTGAAGCAATATATCGCTCCACTGTTGCTGTTCAGTCCACACTGACCACGTGCACAATCCTGCAGTGAGCAAACCAGAGCAAATATCCATTTTATAAAAGCTGAACATCTCGATGCACAACCACGACACGATGGACATCCCACAAACAATGCACTTCGACGGGAGCCTTTTCGACAGAGGGTAGGGCGAGGGGTTTAAAGAGGTCTCGTAAACAACATGGAGAACGAACTGCGAGAGTATCAGCCTGATGGTGGTGGTG
Organism: Diplonema japonicum; assembly: GCA_964019335.1. NCBI lineage: Eukaryota > Euglenozoa > Diplonemea > Diplonemida > Diplonemidae > Diplonema > Diplonema japonicum. The sequence goes on from OZ025655.1 coordinate 722,782, forward strand.
ATTTTTTTTTTTTTTTTTTTTTTTTTTTTTTTTTCCCACACAAACATACATAAGCGAAGGTGGTTTCTGGTGGTTCGTCATGAGCTTCTCAGAGCCCTCGACTGTCATTGAAAAGCAGAAGAATATTAAAACGCACCCGTTCGCATAGCTTAGCAGCACGCCCAACCGACTTAAGGCAAAAGGGGCTTGAATGGTGGGTCGTGTTGACGCAAGTGCCGCTACCACACACCCTATCCCATTTTCCAGAGCTGAGTACATGAGATACACACCGCAAAGCATTCCCATCGTCGATTCCGTTTCCAGGCCGTCCAAAAGAGACAGGACAGCCACCACCACACACACTAATATGTGCACTAAATCTTGCTTCTTACATGTCGCCCATATCATCCGGAGCAGGCCTGACATCTTTACCCTTTCCCTCCCCCTCCTTGTTTTTCGTTTCTTCCGCTCTCTCCGTATTTCATGACAAGGGGATAAAAAAAAAAAGTGCAGCAAGTTTTTTTTTTTTGGAGAAGGCAAGGAAGGAAGAAAAAAGAACAGAACAAAAAAAAAAAATCACAGGAAAAAAAAAAAAGGGAAAAATAATAAGAGATAAAGAAATGCTGCCATCTACCCGTCGTCTTGGAGTCTTTGTTTTTTTTTTTTTTTTTTTTTTTTTTTTTTTTTTTTTTTTTTTTTTGTTTTTTTTTTTTTAATATAGAGATGAGTTTAAAACCCAGTTTCACCACGTAAGGTGCACGGGATGAATAGGATTTGTTTCTCCAGCGAGGGGAGGCACAGGAACGGGATGGATTATTTCATGTTTTTTTTTTTCTTTGGTTTTCTTTCTTTTATTTTATTTTTCCCTCTCAATGTGATCACTGTTATGACAGTGAAGGGGAACGGCAGTTCTTTTTTTTTTTTTGATCTATCTCCACCCCAGAGGGAAATGGCAAAGGGTCCTTAGTTAAAGCAAGCAAAACCGTTTTAACCACCCTCCCCCCACCACTGCTACCACTCTGCTACAATGGACCCCCTTGATAAGAGAAAAAAAAAAAAGAAAAAGAAAAAAAACACCACATAACACACGGTAAAATTAAATGCAAAAATTTTGATGGTTTGTCACCCTCCTTTTTTTTCCTAGGGGTGCAAAAAAAAAAGAAAAAAAAAGGATCCTTGGTTTTTCAGACGTCTAAAAAGGATGGAGTAACTAGACCTAAGTTTTAGAAATACTCAAAGTCTGCCCACCAAGCGATCTTTGGCTGTAGGACTTCCGGAGTAAAAAAAAATTCACCATGATAGGAACGAAGTGGTTAGCAACGGCCCGCCAAAAAAAGATGTCTTTGAAGGGAACCTGCAGTATGTGACAGGATCGCCTAAAAAAAAAATGTTGAAAACATATATGAAACCTATAGGGCCCAGGTTAGGCATATGGTTGATTTTACTTAGGTGTCTAGTTAGCAGTTTTCTCAAAAAAAAAGAAGAGTTCTCCTGTTGAGGACGCGCGTATAGGGGGGGGGGGGTATATTTTATTCAGGTTTTTTTTTCTTCTTTCTTCATTCTAACAGTTTCCCTCTAAAGGGATCGGATAAAGGAGACGGGTTTTTTTTTTTTTTTTTTTTTTTCTTTTTTTTCCCCCTCTCAGCATTTTTAGAGTAAAACGGTTGCAGTAATGGTAACATCTTCAGCACGGGGAGAAAGGACCGTGTCGAGGAGCTGGAGACAGAGAGAGATACCCACCAGCCAGGATACAATGGAACCCAGGTACGCCATAAGCAGGGTGTGTGCAATGCCTTCCTCGAAACATCCATGGAGCCCGGCCATGACCGTCAAGTTGATCATGGGAGGGCCCGCTGTCTGCAGGAAGCACACAATGAGAAGCATTACATCGTCAGTCGTGAAACTGACGAAGTAAGTCAGCACCAACCCCAACAACAAGCACACAACCTGTCTGCTGGCAATGATGCACAGCTTGGCCTTCATCGTCAGATCCACTGCGTCACTCTCCACCACCTCAATCGGGACGTCGCCTTCTTCGATCGCTTCTTGCGATTTCTCTGACGCCATCTCTTGGGGGTTCTCTTGCATCTCTGTGAGACTCACTTCCAGGTTCACTTCCGGTTGCTCTCTGGTGGATTGCTTCCTTGACGCCCAGATATCTTTTGCGGAGTGTAGCACCCTTGCGCCCAGCACGATGAGCACCACAGGTACCGTGCATCTCCCTATCATGTTGACAGCTGTGGTCACCAAGACAGCGGGTGTCGTATCACCTACCCACCACTCCCTGAAAGGTGGGATGAAACCGATGAAGAAGGAGAGCCCGCATGCCATGACCGGTGGGTTGAAGACTTTCTTCGCACGCTCTGCCAGTGTTTGCGGCTCACCGCCTGCCAGCAGGTTGTACGCGACAGTCCATCTTGCAAAGTTCCACCACAACGTGGACGTGAGGACCAAGAGGGATGCCCGTGCGAAGAGTTTTTCTTCTGCCTCTTCTGCGGGGTAGCCTGATAAGTCCTGGACTTGTTTGGTCCTGCTGAGTGCTTGAGAAAGTGTCAGAACAACTGAGACAGTGTTTGGGAAGGCCACTGCTGCCTGCAGCACACCCCGCAGCTTTGGTTGTTTCAACACAATTGACAGAAAGTACCCGATCAGCAGCCCCCAGAACATATTCCACACACACACGCTCATTAAGGGCCACAACTCTGCAAGGACATCTGGCTTCACCTGCGGTGTGACCTTCCCCATGATAAGGCATGGGGTCATGATCTCCACCACAAGCTTGTCGATCACCTTGATGCTCGGCTTCGGGAAGACACCCTTCCATGCAATGTACGCTCCGAACGACGCCACCAGCAGCACCTCGACGACCGCCTGCGTGGCGGCACCTGCCAATTCTAATAGGCCCATTTTATGGTTTCTTTTTTTTTTTTTTCCTTCTTTTTTTTTCCCTTCAAATCTTCCCCTTCCTAGAGCGAGATATAAAGCGTTGGTATCGCAAGAACTCACTTTTCAATGTTTTACCCCTGATTCAAAAAGGAAAAAGGAAAAAAGACATCGGCAAGAGACGCCATGCGCCTACAGACGGCGACCACGGCGACCACCCTGTTGTTGTGTGTGGTGTTGAGGTGTGTGATACCTTGCGGCGGGTGCAGTCAGTGGGAGTGGGGGTTACGTCCTCAATACGGCCGATCTTGACACCAGCACGGGCGAGGGCACGGAGTGCGGACTGGGCACCTGTGGTGTGCTGTGAAAGAGTGTCCTGTCGTCATACCGGGGCCGGGGGACTTGGTGCCAACACCACCGGTGGCCCTCAACTTGATGTGGAGCGCGGTGATCCCGATCTCCTTGCAACGGGCAGCAACGTCCTGCGCGGCAAGCATCGCGGCGTAGGGGGAGGACTCGTCCCTGTCAGCCTTCACCTTCATTCCACCGGTGACACGGACGAAAGTCTCTCTGCCAGACATGTCAGTCACGTGCTGTGTGTTATTTCTTTTAAATCTAACCACATACCACGAAGGTGTCGTTGAACGAAGCGAAGATGTGGCACATCCCGAACACGGTGGTCTCGGCATCGACGTTGGGCCCAAGCCTGGCAGCCTCCTCCTTAACCCTCACGACCTTCTTTCCTGGCATTTTAATATGGGGTGGTAGCCTGTGGCGATGGTCATGAACATGGCAAGTAACGTGAATGAATAGGAGAGGAAAAAAAACGGTGTAAATAAATATGGCCGAACGAACCTAGTCTATCGCCCAAGAGTGCACTTCGTTCTCCGTCATGAGACCCACTTTCTCGTGGATGGCTTCCGTGTCAGCATTGCTCAGTGTATGTGCTTTGCTGTCTTGATGGTTTTTGTATGGGTGGATAAAGTTTGCTGGTTTAATATCGCGTGGGCACGCCAGCCTGCCCTCGTAGAGGTGCAGCATGTTACGCATGACTTCTCCCTTAATGCCAACTGCCTTGAAGGTTACAGGACAGTGCTTCACCTTCGCGTGCTTGGGTTTCGCAGCTATAGTACCCCTGGGTGCTTGCATCGTTGTGAGGATCGACCTTCTGGCTTTCTCAATGTGGCCCTCCCACCACGTCTTCAAAAGAGCCCGCGACCCTGGCACCTTCATAGCTGCTTCGTTGTGCAATACACTTGGCTTTCCTATGTACTGTATTGGGTCATTCTTGATGCTGACATCAGGTGCACGGTTCCTAACTTTCACTTCGGGCACTGTTTGCACCCCCCTAGTCGCTATCTCTACTGTGTCTGTTGCCACAGCGCCCGGCCGCTTTTTGGGACTACGTCCATGATGGTGATGATGATGTTTGTCTACATAGGTTGCAGTTTTTGAGATTTCTGCTTCCAGGTGTTTGAGCTTCCCAGTGAGCATCACCTTCTCAGCATCACTGTGGCCCAACTTCTTTTCCAAGGTTTCCACCTCAGCTTCGAGTTGTGTAGTGGACTCTCTCCGGAAGGGGAGTGTCTGGACGAGCTTGTTTTTTTTGACTTTGGCCACTGTTTGCGTGGCGACTGTGAGGGAGTTGCGCTTTGAGATGCGGTCGTACTTTATCTGCAATGTGTTTAGCGATGTGTGCAGGCGGTTCTCTTTCGCCTGCAGGGTGTGGTTCAGGGTGACAAGTTGCCGCATCTCGGACTGTGTCTTGCGGATCACCACGTGGCACTCACACAGTGCAACCATCATTTCATAAGCCGCGCATTCCATAAGACATCTGCAGTACTCTTCCTCTGCGACTACATTACCACTGCTGCCAGTCATCGCTGCAGGACGTCTGATGTCTTCTATGCTCTCTATCTTTTCAAGCTTCGGGGGCACTACGACGCCATGAGGGGCGCCCTTCATGTGCTTCTCCTTTACAAGTTCCAGTATTCCACACAGCACCCCGATGAGGCTCTTGTTGATGTGGATAGCAGGCAGTAACATCTCGTTGTCGGTGCTGACGCACTTCTTTGTGATACAGTTCTTGAAGTACACCATCATCGCATCGAGCTGTTTGGACTCTTTCTCAGAAAGGGACATGTGCTGCAATGCTTTGTGCGGCACTTCATAAGGTGTGTCAATGTACACTTGGTGCATTCCTTCCTCGGAGGTGATACCCTTCAGCACCTCCATCCATTCGAAAGTAAGGTTCTCAGACTTCATAGAGGAGGCGTCGAAGAATGTCTTCAGCAGGTCAAGGAGGATCCTTGCAGCCTTGTGTGACTGTCCGAAGATGAGTTGCATCTTTTTCTGCTGTTCAGCAAGCTCTTTCCTTGCAGCGGTTCTCCTCTCCCTCTCGGCCAGGATCCTGTCTTCCTCTTTCCGTCTGTGGATCTCGTGCTCCCTGTCCTTCATTGCCCTGTCAAGCTCCGCGCGCACCCTCTCGTCTTCCTCCTTCTGCCTTAAGAAGCGCTTTTCTTCTTCGAGCATTGTTTGAGCTACTCCAAGCTTTTCTTTCTTCTTATGGTTGAGGGTGTTCTTCTGCTTCTCTAGAGAAGCCCCTAGCTTGCTTGGAGGACCTTCTTCATTGTCTTTGTTATCTTTGACCAGGCTGTTCTCAAGGGCGCGGTAGTACTTGTTCTTGACGGCAATCGCCTCTTGTACTGCACTCGTACGTTTCTCTCGCTGCCTAACGGGAGACCTGGCCGCAGACAGCCCGACCCGGGTACCGGTACGGGCCTGTTCTCTGGCCAGCTCATGCTTGTTGTATATATCACGCACACTTTTAGGAGTCTGTGCCATGCCCTTTGGTTCTGTGTCGAGTAGCATCGTGCCATACTTGAAGGGGCCACCAAACCGCATTGCCCACCACTTCACAGTGTCCATAGGAACTCCCCACGTGTGTTTTACGACCTCTTCAAATGATAGGTTGCACGCATACTCCTGCAGCAGTGCCATCGAGGGAGCTATGCCCAGAACAGATAATGCTTTTGCAACATTCATGCACTTCACTTTGTGCACACCTCCGCTCGACCCCATGCTGGCCACCTCGTACGCCAGCCTCGCACATCGAAACTCATAACGTGTGAAGGGAGACCGCTCAATACGTGCCATGGCTGCAGTGCAGTCAGCTACGCTAAGGGCAGCAAGTTCCACATCTTCGGCAGCCTCGACGGCTTCAAGCCACTTAAGCATTGTTGCCCTCTCCATTGCTTGTGAGTCAAGAAGCTGCTTCCTTTCTTCTTCAGAAATTTCATCGGCTCTCCTCACAACGCTGACTCTGTTTCCTGCCACGTACCCAAGCTTGCTCAGTTCATACGGGGCATTCGGTGCGTCGATCGTTGTAACCTCCTCCAACGTGTTGTTCAGCTCCTTCTCGATTCGCGTCAGCTCGTCGAGGACATCGTCTAAGCAGAAGGGCGGCCTTGTGGTAAAGTTCGAAGGATTGGGGCGCAGCACGTTGAGATGAAGTGCGAGGTCTTTGATCTCTTTTGCGGTGCAAACGGTAACAGGCTGGGAACCAGCTGGCTGTTGGGAACCAGCATCTGCTGGGGGATTGACGCATGCAGGGTCAGGGGTGTCAAGTCTCTGGTGCATGCTTTTGGCGTACACGGCATAGTGCCCTTCCGCAGGTATGAACAGGGGGAGGTCCTCCCCCTCACAATCCCTGTGGTAGAGACGCTGTCGTGTGTTAACTGACATCACAACTCGGGAACTGTCTGCCTTGGCCCACATCTTGTCAAGCGCGTCAACAGGGTCTTCATCGCACACAATGCCTGCCTGCAGTCTCAATCCCCTATAGACGCCCTTCACGACACGTGCCTCGGGGTACTGCAAGAGACTAGGTTCCCACGGAGCCAGCATCAGGCTCCTCTGGATGGCGAAGACAGACTGCGTGGCAGTGACACCATCAGAATAATGCAATGTGAAGCACCCCGTGCTAGGGTCATGTGCTTTAATGGACACTTGTGTGCAGTTAGTCTTCACAACGTGTTCGAAGAGCCGCAAGCCCCGCCTGCTGGACTCCGGGTCGAGCCTAGTGACGTTCTGTAATTGCCACGGGGATATCTTTACCGTGAAGACACCATTCCCAATACGAGGTGACTTCTCTTGCACTACGGAGAAAAAATCCTCAGTAAGTGCGGTCGTCTCAGGGCGCAGCGCGGCATGCCTAGACGCAGTCTCCTTCGGCACCACTGAAAAAAGCGTGGAGTCGTTGTTGAGGAGGGCTAGTTCAGATTTGTCAGAGAAGACTCTGAAACTACCCTTCAGATCATTCAGGTACTTTGACGTGTTGGCTTCTTTGAAGGCTTGACAACATATAACCACCTCTCCGCCCAAGGACACCCTGCTGCGGAGCGATGCCAGTGACTTCGAGGCAGCCGTGAGTGTAAGGGACATTGTTGGTGGCCCACCATCAACGCTCTTAGGACAGCTTGACACGCCATTCACAACATCGTAGCTAATCTTGCCCACGGAGAGCCCGATGGCGGGCTGCTGCTGGTTGGGTTGGTCTTTGATGCTGGATAGAAGCGACAGTGATGCTGACAGCGCGTGCCGCGACGTGGGGTACACGAAGTAGCGTTCATCCGACTCATGCTTCATGATCTCGATGCCACTGAACAACACGGCTGCTATTCGTGCGTGATGCAAAACGACCAAGGCCGCAGAGCTCGCCTTGAGTACTATACACTGCACGGCTGCTGTTCCTAATGGTGCTGTCGGGACTACAACCCCCTTCCCTGCATTAATGTCAGAGCACCAGCATTCGCAGAAGACCTCGAAGCTCACCCTCTTGTTCTCACTGTCTTGTCGCTTCGTGGCCCTCCCGTTGGCAAACGCCATCTCATACACCGTCTCGCCGACAGGTTGGTTTGCCAGCACAGCATCTACCTCTATGAGGGTGAAAGCTGGTTGGTGTCGTTTCCCCTGGTACGACATTCCTTGCACAGCGCCTTGCGACGCCACCACGCCTCCAGGGGCAGCCATGGCGCACACAGAGATTGTCTTCGCCACCTCTGAGCCATAGTACACGCCGAACTCGTTGCACTGCACTTCGCGAGAGGTGTGCAGGGCGGCACGCATACGGGGCGCCATATCGCCCTGCAGGGGCAGGGGACAGGGCATGTCCGCAAGCTCTTGCATGGTTTCGTGAATGAAGTCTACCGCCGATTTAGGAACCGGGAAAATACAGACAAAAGCACCGTTGCAATAAGGCTGGAGGGACGCACCCTTGTGCTTCTTGAACATTGCACTGACACTGCCACTAACAACATCGAGCAGCCAAGGGGCGTGTGGGAGTATCTCAGGGTTGCAGTACAGCTCCTTCACGTCATCCAAAGCCATGGCGACAATCCATCTGTTCTGCTTTGAGGTGCTCTCGGCAGGTGTTTCAACATGTGGAAGGACTTTAGTTTGCTTCTCAGAGGCCAGCATGCCCTCCAGGTTAAGGATTTGCTGCCGGAGGCCGCGCATCTCGGTGTGGTAGGCAGTTTTGCGGTCTTTTAAAAGCTCTTCGTTCTTCACTTCCAGCTGCTTGAGAACTTTCGCCTCGTAGCCTTTAGTCTGCTCATAAGCGCGAAGGTTGTGCCGCCGTTCAGCGCTTTTGTTCACGTATCTGCAGATGGTGCTGTGGACGCATTTCACGTAGTTGTCAAAGAGCGCCCCGAGCGTGTGCTTCACACTAACACCGTTGATGTGAATCGCTTCAAGCACTGTGTCGTTCAGCTCCATCCCAGCAGGGGCCGTCTTCACGTTCTGGGGAAGGAGATCGTCGGCTGATGCACCGTTCGGTTGCAGCATCAACGCATCCTGCACGTTGTGAAGGGAGCCGCGGAGATACCGCTCAACCTCTTGTATGAAGGAAACATAATATTGCGACATGCTGAGTAAGAGGTGGGCTACGTGGGAAAAAAAAAAAACAGCAAAAAAAAACTGCACCCCCCCCCCCCTCTAACGTTTTCGTTATTTTTTGTATGTTTCCTTTTTTTTTTTTTTTTTTCCCTTCTTTTTTTTTTGTAACTAACTTATAACGCACGATGACGTTGCGAACATGGTGCTGGCACCGAACTCGTCGACCCTGGCAGGGTAGGCAACACCGTTGATGTCCAGCTGCTGTGGGATGCTCGCGTCGTAGCCCATAGTGTGGTTTGAAGCGAGCTTGCAGGGTATCTTCTTCCCTGTGGTCGTGAACAGAGCACACGCACCATCCTCCAACTCTCTCTTGATGTGCACCACCCCGTAAGAGGCTGCGACTATATCCGTCGCGCCCTGGGGCTTCTTCTTGGAAGATCCCTCGCTTGGCCCTGGAAGCGCCTTCATTCCTTTACCACCATGCACACCTTGTAACATAGCGTCCCCTTGTCCATGCCGGTGGTGGTGGTGGAGGTGGCTGTGATGGTGGTGGCTGTGCCCATGGTGTCCATGCATGTAATTTTTTCCCTTTCCCCGTGTAATTCCTGGATGAGGGGGGGGTTTGACGATCATACTTGCACAACGTAAATAAATAAGGTATAAAAAGAAGGGAAAAAAAAAAAGAAAAAGAACGGAAGTGAAAAAAAAAAATGGAAATGAGGGGGTAGACCTGCATGTACCAAACTGGTTCAATGCAAGACGAGGGGAAGGAGGTCGCGAAAAATGTAGGGAAGGAAAGAAAAAAGGAAAAAACTGGGAGGGTAAGAAAAAAAAAAAAAAAAAAAAAAAAAAAAAAAAACAAACAGTTGACTTTCTAGAAGCCCGCGTTACATGATATCAAAAGGGGGTTCCCGTGGTTTTTTTTTTTTTTTTTTTTTTTTTTTTTTCGCGTTCGATGCTACCTCGCAGGGACGAGCTGGGGGAAGGGGGCATTAAAAGCGACACCCAGCATGAGACAAAACGGAAAGAAGAAGAGAAATAAAAAGGGGGGGGGGATACCTTGCAGGGTGAAAACAACAAGTACTGTCATATTGGTCAGGGCACGACACACTTCTGGATGCCTACGTCTTCGCCCAGGCGACTTTTTCCGGTTTTGCCAAAAAATTGCCACTCTCAACAAAGTAAGCATGAGACACCCGCCGGGTAGTACCTGTGGTTTGACCGTCTTAGGGGGAAAATAAAATTCCGGGCAGCGGTTATGTATATCTTCCCCTCTTTTTTGGTCTCCCCCCTTTTCCTTTAGTTTTCTCTTCGGAAGCCAGATCTTGTTTTGAAGGAGGAAATTAAAAAAAAAAAAAAAAAAAAAAAAAAAAAAAAAAAAAAAAAAAAAACAAGGGACCAGTTTACAGCTGTCAACCAGCCACAGCGTCGTTCGACATGCTGTGCGTACCTCACTGTTCCCCAAGGGGAGTGAACAAGTGACATATGCTGCATCTAGTTGTCCTCCATGTCCCTAAGGGACTGCTCTTGGTCGGGGAGAAGAAAGAAAAAAGAAAAAAAAAAGGTAGGGGGTAAAGAACGGACTAACCTAACAATGAATTCTGACTGCCCCAAGCGCGCGAGGAAGGGGAAAGGGGAGGGGGGGATATAATTAATTCTCTCTTATTCTTTTCCCTTTTTTTTGTGTTCTCTTTTTTTTTTCCTTCTTTCTTTTTCGGCCTCATCGCACCTTTTCTGGGGAGGGAGGGAGGGGAGGGCAAAAAAAAAAATAAATAAAAATCAAAACCCGGGAGAATTCAAAAAGCAAAAGAAAAAAAAAAGGGGGTGGTAGGGGCGCCGTCGTGATATGTAATGCAACAGGAGAGAAAAAGAAGGAACAAGAAAGGTAAATAATGCTAGGCTATTTCCTTCCTTTTTTTTGGGGGGGTCCTTTTTCTTACCTTTTGCTTCTCCTCCCCCCCTCTTTATCTCGCTAAGCGCATCTGAGACATCGTTTGATTTCTATCTTTGCACCAAAGCAGTTCGGTTTTTTGTTTATTTTTTTTTTTGAGTTACATATTCGTAAAACTGCACTAATATGCAGCAACCCTTCCCACCATGTATTGCAGCCCATAAAGGAATGGAAGTAAATCTAATATTTACCCCCTCCTTTTTTTTTTCCCGGGTTAATTCCTCTTTTTTTCTCGAGCAGTGTTGTGCAACATTCTTTTTTTTTTTTTTTTTTTTTTGGGCCCACTGCTTTCCTCCCCGAACATCAAGTATTTTGGAAAAAAAAAAAGGAATTTTTTCTCGTAAAAAGGCTTTTTTCCCTTGTTTAATTTTCTCTCACCCCCCCCCCCCTTCTCTGTTCTTTTTTTGGGAGGGGGGGAATTCTTTTCTTTTTCTCTGTTTTTTTTCCAAGATTTTTCTGCCATTACCCCCCCAAAGGACATTGGCTCTGAAGCTCGAGTCCATAGTGGAGGTGGGCAAGATTTAAAAAAAAGGGGGGGGTGGGGAGGTGAAAAGAAAAAGCAGCAAAATAAAACTTGCGAATGGAAGAAGGTAAGGGGAATCAAGTGAAAGAAGTGGGGAAGGAAGGGGGTACAAAAAAAATGGGTTGAAAAAAAATACACAGAAAAGGGACGATACTCTGAAGAAAAAAACAAGAAGAGGCAGGAACACCCAATGCAGAAGATAATAAAATTCTTTAATTTTAAACGAGAAAAGAAATCAAATAATCTCTTCTTCAGAAATAAAGTCCCAAGTTATGTATGACAAGGAAGAAAAAAAAAATATTTAAAAAAAAATAATCTTTTTATTTAAAAAAACCAATTCTCGCTTATTACTAAAAAAAAAAAGTCTGTACTACCAGTTTTGTCCATTCTGTTGGGTGTATAGAGGCCCTGTTGCACGGGGGGAAAAGGAAAAAAATAAGGGTTAGCTTCAAAAGTTAGTTTTGAAAGGACTACATCCCTTACAGCTATGTGCGTGCAGGCGCCAATTCGTTGCGTTTTTGCATTTTTTTTTTTATAAAGAGAACCCTTTGGGCTGGGGATAACATTGCTTTTCAACTGTGTGTTTTTGTCAGTACGTGGCCGTTAGTTCTCTTTTAATGCTTCTCTGTATGTTTTTTTTTTTTTTTTTTTTTTTTTTTTTTTTTTTTTTTTTTTATGTGGCCGCTTTAAAAAAAGGAGGGGGAAAGAGGGGCATTGACCGTACTTGTACTTAATATGGGAACTTTCGAAAAAACAATTTTTTTTGGAATTTAGGTGGAAGCATAAATCCAGGGTGGTAGTAAGCCAAGAGTCAAAAAAAAAAGTCACCTAGGCATCGGGGTTTTTGATCTTTTTCACATTCCATATTAAGTACAAAATGCGGTAAACAAAAAAAGGGGGGGGGGGAAAGCTCCCTGGGGAAACTGGAAAAAAAAAGAAAAAAAGAAGAAAAAAAGGAATTTTCCTTTTTTTTTTTTTTCGTTCCCCCATCTTTTTTTTTTCCCCTCCAAAATAAAAAAAAAAATACCTCTTTCCTAACCCTCTCCTATTTTTTTGCGTGTGTAAAAAGAAAACCTCCCCAATAGGCAGAATTCCATGGTATTACATAACTTTTTTCTTCTTCTTTTTTTTTTTATCATTTCCACCGATTTGATGTTCCCTCTCCTCCCTTGAGTACTTTTTGCGGTCTCAAAGCAGAGGGGGAACTTTTTGCTCTTCTCTTTTTTTTTTTGTTGATGGTGTTTGTTGCAAAGTAGTTTTTTTTTTTTTTTTTTTTTTTTTTTTTTTTTTTTTTAAATCCCATTTTTTTTTGTAATTACTTGGTGGCTTTCTTTTTTTGTTTTTTTTTTTTTCTCTCTTTTCTTTTCTTTTCTTTTCTTTTCTTTTTTTTCTTCCTTCCCTTCGGGCCCACTGGAAAAAAGAAGAAGAAAAAAAAAAAAAAAGAAGAAGAAACGGGATATCTTGAGGGGTAAACATCCCCCTCCCTTACCCTTTTTTTTTCCCCCTTCTTTTTTTTTTTTTCTTCTTTTTTTTTTTTTTTTCGAAATCTGATGAACATCCTCTTCAAAATTCGAAAGGGGGACGGGGAGGGGAAGAGAAAGGAAAAGAGAAGGAGGGGAGGGGGAAAAAAGATTTGTTTTATTCTTTTTTGTGTATACAGGGGCGCAAGAAACCGAACAATGAGGGCCACCGCCTGTACATGCATATGACTATATTAACATTTGCCAACCAGATTTATTAACATTAGAAAATATAAAGGAAAACTCTCAGTTGAAAGGAAAAGTTTTTTGATGAGTATTGGTAGCGGCCAGTCGGATTTTTTTTTTTTTTTTTTTTTTTTTTTTTTTTTATAAAATAAAATATGAAGGAAAGATTTGACAGAACAAGGTGCTGGAGCCAATGAAGGGCACAACTCAATCCTATTTTTTTTTTTTTTTTTTTTTTTTTATTATTGCCTCATGAAAAGAAGGCAAAAAAAGGAGAAAAAAAAAGAAGAAAAAGCAAGAAACAAAAAAAAAAAAGAAAAAAAAAGCAAGGAGGCTGTGGCTCACCTTTGTGCTGGAAGGAAGACAGGAAGAAACCTTAACCACCTGCAGTGGCGCCCGCAGAGAGAGCAACCCCGCGGGGTAAGGGGAGGGGGACATGGAGGGGGAGAAAAGGAATAAAAATAAAAAAAAAATAAAAATAATAATAACAAGCACACCACAGTAACACGATATTAGGGACATATTCAATTTTTTTTTTTTTGATTAGAGGGAAAACAGGGATACTGGGGGAGGGTTCTTTTGAAAAGAAAAAAAAAAAAAAAAAAACACAAATGAAAAAATAAAAAAATAAAAACAGATAGACAGGGTGAGTAGAGAGACGGTGGGGTGGAAACAACCTCAGACAACAATAGGAAGTGCCTGGCCTGGGTCGGTCCCTTGGGGGTTGCAGTTGTTCATCCATATCCTGCAACGGAACTGGCGGTAGCCTTCCTTCAACAAACACCTGAAGTCAGGGTGGGCAGCCTCGGTGGTGTAGTGGAACGTCAGCTTTTTACGGTCGAACTGGAACTCAGCCCTGTGCACTGTGATAGAGATGCCATGGCGGCTGACTTGGTGTTTGATGTACTTCATAGCGCGTGCTTCGTCCTGGACGAGGGCCTTCCAGGTTTTGACCTCTTCTTTTGTGGCAAGCCTTTTTACTTTGTTGACCTTCTTTTGGTCCATTGCCTGCTGGTACATGGGTACCACGCCCACCACCATCCCCAGGTCCGTTCCCCTGTCACCCTCGACGATGAGGTGGGTGTCGGGCTCCACACGCTCCGTGTGCTGGTACACCCCGCTCCTCCCGTGCTTGAACTCAACCTTGACTTCGTAGCCCACCGGCACTGCTGCGTACATCGTCGGCGACGGTGGCGGGCTGTCGACAGGCGTCTGCACCCCACTGCTCACACTCACCGACGCCACCAGTTGGCACCCCGCCGCACTGCTGTTCGACATGAAGCTCCCATTGCTGACCGCAGGCGACATGGCAGGGGCGCTCAGGTAGACCACCGGAGAAGCCGCAGGGTCTTCACAGTAGGGGTTGTGCCTGTACGCCAGGCGTGCAGGACTGCTCACCGAGACAACAGGGGATACTGGGTACGACATTCTTTTTTTGGTGTAAGAAAATAACTGTGATGAGGGTGGTGTTTTGGTGAGCAGAAATTGCGTTTAAGAATATTCTCGCTCTCTTGTGCACCGCTTGCAAGTGCACTTGAATCCATAGTCCCGCAGCGCTTCCGCTCTGGCTGCCTCGTTCTGCTCTGTGTCGACGTACGAGATGGTCAACTCTTCGCCTTGCCTTACGTCCCGCAACGCGGTGAGGCAGCACCGTGCCGACATGGCCTCGAGGGGTGTCGCGGCTTCTATCGAGGGAGTGCAGCTATGGTTGGCACAGGACTGCAGAGTGTAGTAGGCCGTCCCTATGGCAGGCTCGAAGCATGTCGTCTTCGTCAGGTCGGGCAGGGGCACACTTGGGTGGAGCTCGGCGTACTGGTGCACCGGGGATGCCACGTAGACAGTCATGTTGTTTCTCTCGTATGCGCTCATGAACATGCTGAAGGTCACCGGGTCAAAGAGCGCCCTGGCCACCCCGTCCCTGTCGGGGATGTGGCGCTTCAGGACTGCCCGCAGGTGACGCACAACGTACCTCACATCCTGCTTCAGCTCTCGGACAGTGGCTTTGTTCTCGTTGACACCTTCCCACCACACCACCCGCTCGGCGGACACGTAAGGCCTGAAGGCGTGGCGCAGTGCTGCCATCCTGTCGTGGCACGGGTGGAGCGTCAGGTAGATGTGATATCGCACGAGGGTATTTGTGGACATCTTGATTGCCAGTTTGAAAGGATGCTTTTCCCCCTTGCAGTAATCGAGGAGCTTTCTGTACAAAGGGTGCCCACAGAGAGCTTGGTGGTGGTTGGCCCATGAACGGCGCTCGCAGGCCTTGCTGCAATAATTGATCCCGCACCCATTCCTGCACTGCACCACAGAGTGCTCTGGTGTATCGGGAAGTGCCACCCTCCTCCTTACGGCCATGGACACTATCCCTTCTGCCCCAACTAAGAACTTCTGGCATTCGTCACACACCCTGCTGTCGTCCCCGCAGCTCCCAAGGGGCATTTCTGATAGCACCAACTCACCTTTCTTGATATCTCGAGCCGCAAATAGTCCTCGCCCTTGGTCACTGCTGTGCTTCACAGTGACTGTCCCAGTCCCTGCAGGGCACTGCTTTCCGATGGTTCTGAGGTACCGAGTCGCAGCGGGGTCACTTACCCACCGGCCTGTGTGGTGCAGCTGCCATTTGTTGTCGAGGCGCATCGCAAGGCCTTCTGTGATAATCACAAGAGCAGCTCAGATGTCGGAAAACTATTTACTACTATTTAAACTGCGCCAGATCCCGTGTGTTAGCAAGGGTAGTGGCGTACTGGGAGATCATCTCGTGCACAAGGTGCGCTAGGGAGTCGCGGTCGGAGGGGGCAAGGGTGTTGGATAGGGTTTCCGCGCCATCGTGTGGAATGACGTCTGGGATAGCAGACAGGGAGGCGACGGAGGTGGTGCGGGGGGAGAGAGGCGCCGTAGAGGCTGCGAAGAACAGCAGCCGCTGGTGGTACTCAGGAAGGAGCGAGGCCCTTGGAAATAAGCGCTTGATGTCGCTGTGAAGAGGATCGTCTCCATGGTGCTTGGGTGTCACTTGGTAGAGATTCTGTTCCGACTGCTGCATGCTGCCAATCCTCTGCAAGGCATCTTCGTCCAGCAACCGGAACCGCACCCCCTCCTCCGCCAGACCGACCATCATCTCCACCATCAGGATCGAGTTCGCAGCTTGTTCTTCGTTTTCACATTCCAACGCTTTCAGGAAGTCTATCTTCAGCCCCCCGTACCCACCGCTGCATCCCTTCTTCATGATTGCTTCTTTCAGCATTGCGACGCTTCCGCTGGTTGTCAATGCGGTATCCCACTCGTGCTGGATTCCCCCTTTTGCATTTGCGATAACAGCGCGAACGGCCACAGTAGGCGTCCCGCTAGCGGTAACTACACAAGTATCAACATCAGATGCCTTGTTCTGGTGTGGGTAGAGGGGTGCTACACTCCCGACCTCGTCCTTGTCGACAATGAGTACGGTGTACTCCGCAGCGCCCATGAATGGTATGATGGCAGGCACGACGTCGCTCTGCGGGATGTAGAAGCCGGGGTTCCTCTTGACGCCGAGTTCGCAGCGGGTGACCTTCTCAGCAAGGATGTTGAGATGCAGGATCTCAGGGTAGAGCGACGGGAGCGAGCGCGTCCACGGTGAGGATACCAGCGAGGTGTGCGGGGACCCGACAAGACGCTGCAGGAACTTTGGGTTCACATGGGAGAGGACCTCCAAGTCCAGACCGCTTACGAGAATCACAACAGGGATCTCTGATGCAAGAAGCTTGCCAAGAAAAAACTCTGCAGGTCCCTCGGGCAATAACACCTTTGTTTCCACATTCATGGTGTCAAAATCAAACACTAAAGTCACTCCAACCCACTCTCCTTCCCCTTTCAAGCTTCCCCGTACCCTTTCCATCTTCCTCCGAAGCAGTTCTTCTTCCGCCTCCTGTACCTCTACTTGAAGCTGTGCCAGCCTTGTAGTCAGGTATGTCATGCTCAGCTTGTCGTTGGGCGGCATTGCGAAAAACGTGTAAATGTTGCAATGCTGAGGAGGGTGATGATGTTGAAGAAGTAAGAGGAACAAGGGTAGTGGAGTAGGTGTAAAACAGAAGGGAATAAAAAAAGAAATATATGCAGGCAAGTTAATTATTTGTGCGCAACAGCTCCACCGAAGAAAATGAATTATCAGGAGAGTATACATCCGCCTGCTACCCAGTAGGGACGCAGGAAATGGAATATTAAGAGAAGAAATATTGTTTGATGCACTGCTGGTGGGAGGTGAGACGTTCATTTAACAGTGCAACCAACGAAAAGGATATCCTCGAGAAAGGAAAGGGAAGCGACCCAAAAGCTGAATAAAATGAATGGGAGAAAGGTCTCTCACCAGAACTAAAGAAAGTACGGGCCCTTTTCATGGGTGAAATAATAATTCAAAAAAAAGGGGGGGGGAGGACAATTCGATGAAATCTCAGTGTGCAGAACACTGAAACAGAGTTTTGTTCGATTGCTTTAGTAATGCGGTTGGAATGTTCATGGAATAAAAAGTAGAGTGTTCGTGGCTGTGAGGCTGCCACCCATCTTTTTGAGCCTCTCCAGCTCTAAGGCCACGGGCGAGGACTGAATGATATTAGCAGCAGTTCTGTTACCTGCTGCTTGTGTCTCGGCACGGGCAGCGGCAGCGCGCTCCAAGATGAGCGAAGCTTCAGCCTCTGCTTGCGCACGGACAACATCGACGATGGATGTCGCTAAGGAAGTGACTCGCAGTGCAGCAGCTTTGCCATGTGCTATGGTTTTCTCCCTGCGTGCTTTGGCGGCAGCAATGGCACCAGCAACCATCTTGTCCGCCATTTCATTCGACTCTTGCACCACGTTCACAATGTTAAGGGACACCAGCTCCACACCGTAGGCCTCTGTACTGGCATTTGCGTTCTGCAGCGCACCCACACCCTCTGTGTTGGCCTTCTGCACCAACGCCGCCACCGACAGCCCGTCTGCAAACTGCACCTTGCCCACAAACCACGACAGCGACGCCTCTGCCTGCCGCAGTATGTTGTTGTGCAGCCTGCCGCACTTCCCCATCGTCTCGGCACCGTGCTTCGCCGCCAACCCCACATCGACGATGTGCCACATGACGGTGGCCTGCACCTTGAGGGCTATGTTGTCACTTGTCAGCATCGCAGCGTCCTGCAGGTCATCCGTTTCGTATTTGGTGCTGAGGAACATCTGGAACTTGTGGTTCTTGTGTTTCAAGAGGTGCATCATGCCACCCTCCATGACCTCCTGTTTCCCGTTGTTCTGTGTGACGGCGACATAACCCTCGTTGACAGTGAGGAGGGTGAAGGGGCCGAGGGGGATCACAGGTTTGTCGAGGGTGATGGACTCCTTGAAGCGTAGGGTAGAGTTCTTCCATTGGTGGAAGCCAGGGGGGAGAAGCACAGGGTTGCCCTTGTCGAGGGCGAGGCCGATGCAGCCCTGCTCGACGACAGCGACGGACCAGTCACCCCACTGCAGGGAAGAGGACAGGTCAAGAGGGCCGTGTGTCGTGATGAATGGGGAGAAGTAACAGTGCGGGCCTTCGCCTGCAAGGAGGAATTCCCCACTACCGTCTTTGATCTTCATAACGTGGCCTGAAGGAACCTCAAAGGTAGTTAGAAACAAGCTGAACAGGTTGCATGATGCCCTCAGGCACCAGTTCTTCCACCCACTTGAGTTGGCCCTCAGGAACTCCTCCCTGTGCCTTGCTGATATTTGTGCCTCTACATTGTCCCCATGACCTACTCTGTACTTACACTCGAGTAGCCCAGCTTTCGACAACACCTTATAGCAAGGCATGTCTTCAAACCGCCCCCCTGCTGTGTTTATGGTCACCATTTCCTTGATGTACAAGGGCTCCGTTTCACACACAGTCCCACGAGGGTCGTTCAAGACTTCACTTCTTTTGCTGTTTGTTGTCATCTTCTTTTTAAAGTGCTGAGGTATTTCTTACTTCAGGTGTTGTTACATACAAAAGAAATGGGGCGTTCTTTTTTTTTTTTAACGATTTTTTTTTAATAAAGGTTTAAAAAAAAATGGGGGGGGACGGGATACATGAGTGCAAAAGAGGAAAGTAAAAAAAAGGGGGGGGAGAAGAAAAAAAATAAGGGGTAAGAGGGGGGAAACCAATTATTATGATTAGAGATCAGGCCCGTACACTTGAAGAAGGAAGGGAGAGGGGGGCGATATGTTTTTTTATCCCCCTCCCCTTCAGCCTTCCCGTGTATGTACACGGAGCAAAGCATGAAAGCATGAGGATAGACTGGATGAAAGGGGGAAAAGGGGAGAGGGGACAAGCAAGGGAAAGCCCCTGCGTTATCTGTATTTATGGGTCCCCCCATGGCACCCCCCCCCTTTCCCCCCCCGCTTTTTCTTTTTTTTTGTGTTGAGAGCCAGAACTACTTTTTTTTCCCGCCGAGTAGCGGTTTCTTTGTACCTGCTCTTTCTTGAGGGATCTTTTTTCGCCCCCAGCCCCCCCCCCCAAAAAAAACGTTCTCCCCTGGAATTTAAATAGATTGAACTGCACGAGTGAGAATAAAAAGAGGGAGAACGGTATTCCCTCCCTTTCTTTTTTTTTCCCTCCTTTTTTTTTTCATTTTCCACTTTCTCCTCCCTTCAAAAGAAAAAGGAAGGGAAAAAAAAGAAACATAGCCAGACACTGAGGTTCTTATATAATTTTTTTTTTAATTTTTTTTTAATTTTTTTTTTTACTTTTTTTAAAAACTTTTTTATACTTTTTTTTTTTTTTTTTTTTTTTTTTTTTTTTTTTTTTACTTTTTTTTTAACTTTTTTTTATTTTTTTGTTGTCTTTTTTTTTTTTTTTTTTTTTATACTTTTTTTTTTTTACTTTTTTTTTTTTTTAAAAACCGCTTCATCTCTACAGTATTCGAGGCTTTTTGCTAGGAAAAGAAGAAAAAGAGTCGGTCCTTAGCAATTGTTTTGGATCTGTTTGCACTACCTCTTTTTTTTCTTCAAAAAAACTGCAGAATCCACGAACACTTTCAAAGATGATGCAATCTCTCTTTTTTTTTTTCTCTCTCTTGGATGGGCTCCACCATATCCCCTTCCCCCCACCCTTCATATCATTTTCTTAGGAACTAGCGGTTAGTGGCCAGGGGATAGTGAGTGAATGTAGGGAGGGGAGGGAGGGGGGGACATAACATAAGGATAGGCCTTTTCTCACAATATCCAATAAGGAGGGGCATGGTGGTAGGCAAAAAATAAAATGAATGAGTGCGCCTTTAGTACCCCCCCCCCCCCCCAAGCTCTTCCCTTGTTTCTTCTTCAAAAAAGAAAATGAGTGACCCCTTGTTCTTAAAAACCCTCTACTTCTTCGCTCTCTTTTCTCCGGAAAACAAAATCAAACATGCCTTTTTTTATTTTTTTTTTAGCTTTTTCTTCTCCCCTTGTTTTTCTTTTTTTCGAGAAGGAGGGTGGGGGGGGGGTTTTTTGAAGGAAAAAAAGGAGGGGGACTGGGGGGGGGGGGGGGGGGGGGGAGGTTCAATAAACGGGGAGGGAGGTGTGGTGGTTTCAACCGGAGGAAAAAAAAAAGGAAGGGGGAAATAATAAAGTATATCTTTTCTGTTAACGTATGCTCTGTCTCCCCTCCCCCAATTCTTTTTTTCTTCTTTTTTTCCTCTCTCATTTATGTTTACTTCTCTTTCTACAGAATCCGTACAGCTCGAAACAGTTCACCACAAGTTGATTCGTGTTTTTAGAATTTCCCTGTAATTTTATTTTTTCTTCCCCATCCCCGCTTTTTTCATACCCTAGGCTCCAACCTAATCATAAAGTATCGATAGAATTTCAATGTCTCTTGAGGGACAAGTTTGAAGGTGGCAACCTTTTGGGAGTCGTTAAGAGATGGGTCGCTTTGATGCTTGGAGAGGATATCCCATTTGTAGTTGTCGTCAGACCCTCGGAGGGACCAGGATCGCATGAAAGATGAATTCGAATCTGAGGAGTGAGAGATGCTGTACTGGTAGGGAAGAACCTCCCAGTCGGTGAAGTCAAAGGCAACGTATGCCTTCACCGGCCCATCTTTGCCGTCGGGACGTTCAGGGCGTTCGTTAATCGTCGCGAAATTGCAATCTGTGCCAAACGAAGCGCTCAGCACATGCGAGATGTCCCCCTGTCCTGTTGAGGAAGCAGATGCATTTATCAGCCCGTCCTTGTATGGGTTTGTCCAGTACCGCTTCCCACCGTTTGTGGCTATGTATGCAACAACACCTTTGTTCGCTTGCAGAACTGTGTCGTCTGGTTTCAGCTCCTCTGCCACAAACGGGAAGTTCTCCAGCTTGTCCTCCCATTGCTCTCTGAACCCTTTTGGGGTCTGTTTCAGTTGCTGTTTGAATATTTTCTTCCCGCTTGCGCACGTCACTACCGCGACGCCCCTCTTCTTGTCCTCGTCGTCCCCGTCCCATATCCTGTCGCTCTTTGTCAGTGTCGCTGCTGAGCTATACTTGCTCTGGCCCCTCCCACGTTTTGTTATGGGTTGTGGCGAGTCCGACCTTGCCCTCTTCTCATCGCTTTTCATCTCCACCGCCATGCGTGGTTGCCGCTCTGGGCTCACCATGTCCATGCGCATCTTCGACCGTCCTGCCGTTGTCTTGGCATCTGATTTCCGTGACTTTGGTTCCCTGTTTTAATGTGTTTTGTGTGGGTTTGTAACGAATGCATACTTGCAGTCGGGCGACGACTTCCTCTTGTTGCCGCTGGGGCGGGTCTCCTCTGTTCCTATGAGCATCGTCTTCAAGCCGTCAACAGCGTTCGATGCAACGGATCGCCTTTCCTCCCTTCTCTTCTCTCGCCTTCTTCTGTCCTTCTCCCTGTCCCTGTCTCTGTCCCTTTCGCGGTCCTTATCCCTATCTCTATCTCTTTCTCTGTCCCTATCCCTTTCTCTATCTCTATCACGATCCCTGTCTCTCTCTCTGTCCCTATCCCTGTCACGGTCCCTCCTCCTCCCTTCTTGTGAGTTCGATCTCCTGCGCTTGTCCCGCTTGTCGTCGTCGTCTTTCACAGCAGGCGATGGGACAGCATCCCTGTCTCTGGGGGGAGTCACACCGTCTTCCTGTGTGGTGTGGGTGTGATAGTTGTTATTTCTATGGGCACATACCACAGGAGAGTCCCTCAGCTTCCTTGCGGCGATGAGATGCGGGGGCAGCACGGGTCCCTCTGTAACTGCCTCATTCACTTTGACAGGAGACGGCAGTGCAGCAGGCGGCAGTGGAGCAGGTGACGGTTGAGGAGTGATTGTGGATGCTTTGGAAGGCGTGAGGGGCGAGGGGGGCTCTGCGCTTCCTTTCCCCCTCATGGCCTCTTTCTGCTTGAGCTTCTTCTTCATCAACTCGAGGTTGTTTTGGAGGTCCTTCAGGGACTCTTTTTTTTGCAGCATTTGTTTCCGTTTCGCAACCTGCGCAGCTCTCTCTTTCTTGGAGCGCTCTTCTGCTTCGAGTTTCTTTTTTTCTTCGGATTTCTTTCTTTCCTGCTCGGCCTCGCGTCTCAGGGTTGAGATGTTTTCCCCGTCGCCGAGTTCCAAGAGGTCGAGATCGAGGGTGTTGCACGCAGTGCAGATGTTGTCCAGTATCGAGTTGACTTGTGTGCAGTCCTCACATTCCCATTGGGTGCCGGAGTGCTTCTTCTTCGCACGCTTGTGCGCTTTCTTCCTGCTGCCAAAAATCACCACCAACGAGTTGAACAAAGCTGGCTGATCGGCATAGTCATCTTCACTCAGCACGCTGTCCCAGTCCGAACTCAGCGCATCATCATCCTCCACACCCTGCGCTACCATCTCTGGCGAGTTACTCTGCGCATCAACCGCATCAGGCGCTTCCCTCGCCGCTTCTACACCCATACACTCATCCTCCACGCTCATCCCTTATCGCGGCCCAACAAGAATAAAAGGCTTTTGTTCCCTCTTAAAACAGTTGAAGGAATGGGGTGGGTGGGGTGGGGGTTGATTCCTGTGGTGGTAATAAGCATCGGACCATATAAACTGAGAAGGGAAAAAATGGGGAAAAAAAAGGGAAAAGAAAAAAAAGGACTTAACTTTAAAGCGCATTGCGCGCGAGTGTTGTTGCTAGGGATGTCGAAGTAGAAAAATCTCAACTGCATGAGATAGCAGGCCACAGAGCTTCAAAATCTATTCTCGTAATAGTGCCAAAACTGGCAATGGTGGCAGAAGTGGGCGAGACGAGAAGGCCTGTTGCAGCGAAGGGGAGGGGGAGGGAGGCAAAAGCGCCTTCGTACCAGATGTCAATGACAGGGGTGGTTTTGTAAGTGGCAACCACGATATCAGGGGTAGTTGAGTCCTTGAGGTGTGCGGTGCCCACACACGAGATAGGGCCTTCTGCTTCTTTGAGCACGGAGCACGGGGTGCTGTGCTTGCGGATATCGTACATTGGGAGGAAGTGAGGGCCCACATCACACCCAGCAAGGAATGTGTACTCGCCATGCTTAGCAAGGCACTTCACCATACCCTCGATAGGTACCATTGTTGTGCTGCTGCTCCTGAAATCCACCAACGCCACACCCTTGTACCCCGACACGGCAAGGACTTCGTCGCTCTGGTCGATGCTCACAAGACTCGTCACGCACTGCCATGTCCCCATCGTTACCTGCGATACCGTTTTATTGACGCGCAAATCTGTCCGCAACACATCAGGGTCATAGCACCCTGCCGTCACCATCACTTGCGACCCCTCTTCCCGAAGCACGGACGAAGTTCCTCCTGCATTGCCCTGCGCACTGAACTCCCATGTCCTCTTCTTCCTGTTCCACACGCTGATATCAGTTGTCAGCATGTCCGCCAATAGGATCATGTCCCTATATACCTTCACACACGAAGCGTTCATGTTCCTCCTTGTCGTGGACATCGTCGGGAACCCTGTCGTTGCGTTGAACAGGCACACCTGCCTCGCACCTGTGAAGATGCCCACCTCGTTTGTCTCAGTGCAGCATGTCAGCTGCCCATCCACAGGGAGCTCGATAGCCTTGCCGTTTGTATTGTACAGAAAGCACCCGCCTGACCCGTCCGTGCCTGCGACTCTGCAGGGTGTCTCGCAGAAGTTCTTCACGTCTGTTCCCGCAGAGCGGAGCGTAGTGCAGACTCCTTTCATAACCTTTGCCGCCATACGCGGTGTCAGCGAACCACCCTCCGAAGTGATGGCCTCTAGACCTTGCTCCACACACTTCAAGTGAGAGGCCTTCCCGAGTTTGACTGCATCGTGGCTGAAGACACCTTCAAGGTTAATGGAATAGGTGAGCTGCTTCAACGTGCGGCATGTGAGGCCTAATCTAACTATGTCAACGACAGCTAAATAACGGACGACAGCCTGCCATGCGTCCTTGGGCAGCACGATGTTCGAGTCCGCCGTCCCACTTGATGTGAATGTTGTTGCCGCAATATCTTCAGACAAATCATAAATATCGTTGCCGATTGCACGTGCGTGTCCCCCCCGGCCACGTAGAGACTCGTAGTGCACGAACTCCGTATCCGCTTCATAGATGCAACTTCCTTGTTTGCTTACGGCAAGCAGCCGCTCACCTAAGGCACACAATCGATACAACTGCGGCTTCAGGGCAACCTCCTGCCACACCATGGTGGGGAGGTGAAGCCGGTGGACATCTTTGCAAGTGCCCTTGTAGGATGTGCCACCTGCGGTGAAGAAGTGTGCGTCAATGATAGCTGACGAATGGTGCGCACGGGGCAAGGGTGGGGTGCCGGTGTAGGTATTAGTGCTCAAAACGCGCACTGTGTTGTTCATGAGATCCACCACGTGAAGGTCATTAGTATACTTTTTCATGTTGCCCTTCAGTCCGCCGAACAGCAGCACGCACGGGTGCTTGAGGAGGAGGGAGCAGGCAGTATTACCATGCAGTTGCAAAGGTTCACCCTTCAAAAGGGTTTCCTTGGCTAGCCCGCTCTTCATGTCGTAGCACCATAAGCCATCAAAAAACTTCGCTCGTTCACCCCTGTTGAAGCCTGACAGCTTGCCGCTCACCAAGACAAGACACGCCATCTCTTCTGAGTACACGAGACAACCCTCTCCGTGCTTTGGGCCGCTTGCTAAGACTTCCCATGTTCCTTTCGGTCCCCAGCACCGGAGTTCACTACAAGCACCGTTCTTCCCCACCCCACCGTACACGTACAGCTCATCTTCTGCGACACACGACGCGAACCCACTGGTGCTCACGGTCCCTAGCGTCTTCCACATATCCACCTGTGCGCGTCGAAACCGTGAAAGAGAAAGAATAATAAAGCAAGAAACTACAACTGAACGGACACAACGTCAATGTCACACAAGAGGTCTATTGTACCTCCCACTGTATACACCTGCCTGTGTGGTGTGTCAGTAGCTGAGGAGCGGATGGCGTCTCTTGTAGGCACCTGGTGATGGTGTGCGTGGGGGTGTTGATGGTCGTGCAGACGCAGGAGAGACGGGTCGCACAGGTGGCGTAAAAGCAAGAGGAAGGGCATTGTGTGAACTAATACTGTTACGACGGCGTCGGTGGCCGGGAAAGGGTTGCATGGTGTGTGCATCCAAAGGGGAGAGAGAATCCGCAATTGGACTCAAAATGTTTGGATCGTTTATATCCGGTGCCTGATATGCCTGCCGTGGACTTAAGAAATGAGGTGATCGAGCCCGCATTCTACTTGCGCCTCTTGTCCTCCTGAATTGCGGCAGCGGCGGCGGCAACCCGACCTCATTCTCAGACATTTTTGTGGTTGACAACAAGGCTTCTTCTAGTTCCTGACTCTCGCCCTCCACACCTGAAGGGCAATATGACAAGCTGCCCGTTTTTTCCATATTCTCCATAGGGATCCCATCGTCATCACTGTCGGGCACATCGACCAAGCCCATCTCGGGAGGGCCATTGTGCTCCAACGCTCTTCTGAGCCACAATCTTTCAGGTGTCTCGCTCTTGAATATTAATGTATAGTATAGGATGCACTGTGGTACTAGGTACCCAAGGGAAACTAAGGGTGCCAACCAGCAAATAGCCAGCAGTGCCTTGCCTTGTTCAGCGACGACACCTGACAACAGTATCAGCATGCCAATGTAGAAACAATTGCAAAATATGATCACTTGGATGATGTATGTCACGGTCTTCTGTTTCGGGTAGCATTCGGACCCCGTGCGCAGCGACTCCCACGGGTTGACCCCAGTACCTTCGTGCCACGCTTTCCCCATAGGGTAAGACACAGTGTAACGGGGGACAAGGTCTGCAGGTGTGTCAGGATGCTGCAACGCAAAGTGATACTCTGAAGAGAACAGCTTGGGGTGCCCCACTATGCCGTTTTCGAATGCCTTGTACTTCTTCTTAAGGAAGATAAACAGGATAAAGCTAGCTACGGGTGACATAAAAGCTGTGTAAGCCATCGTGTCTGCTTGGTTGGCGCCACTGAATTTCTTGACCAGACTTGTCTGCGCTGTGAGAAGCAGCACAGAACACCACACGAACCACGGCGGGTGAAGGAGCTCCGTGATCGACGCCGAGATGGAGACCTTTACGTACTCAGCCATGTTGAAGAACCTGCTGCTGTTCTGCACGTTGGGCATGGACAGCTTCAGAGGCTTGCCTTGTGTCTCAGCGAGCTCTCTGCGCATTCGGATCACCTCATCATCACACAGCAAGTGGATCGTCTCCTGGTTGTTGAGAACAATCGCACGCCTCACAAGTAAGATCCGTGTTGCCCATCTGCTGAACTTCCTCTGCAAGTATGTGACGCTGGGCGACTCGCAGCGTGCTGCCCACGAGGCAAGCGTGAACCTCTCCAACTCAGAAATGCTTTTAAACATCTTATCCCGGTAGTTAAACCCAGTGAAGATAAACACACAATAAGCAATCCCCATGAAAAACAGTACAATCCTCGTGAACTCAAAAAGCTGCAAGTCGAACCCGATGCCACAAACTTCCGTCACGTTGTCGCCGCTGCCCGAGCCGCTCGATTCGCAGCCGCCCCAAGGGAGACGGACCTCTGTCAAGCCCAACTCAGCAGCAGAGATAAGTAAAGCAGAAACAATGCCGATTATCATGAGCTGGACAGTGACAGCCTCTATACCCCCCTCTCTATCGTCGCCATGTACACGGTGTTCAAACTTGTGCTTAATCGACTCGATCGCGATTGTGAGAAACACCACAAAGCCAAACATGACTGTCACTGTCATCGGGTTCTGCTCCACTTGCTCGCCCATCCGCAACAACTTCACACTCCCCGCCCCTAACGCTTCGCTGGCCCATAATGTTACCAGCACAACAGGCTTCATATTGTATTCTGTGTTGTGATGAGGGAAAGGTTATATTTGGTGATGAATAACAATACAAAGCCGAAAGGCTAGAGGCTTTGTTGGAAGGTAGAGATGTAATTCTCTAGTTTGGAGTGGATGTGGCATGTGTTTCGCGCCATGTCTCGAGAGGTAGCCGCATGTAAAAAGCATCTTCGCTGGACGACTGGTAGTACTGTGGGATTACGGTACATTCCTCGAAGCCGTGCTTCCTGTACAGCTTTATAGCAGCATCGTTCCCAGAGCTGACATGGAGGATGACGCTTGTGTGGTGCTCTGTAGTAAAGGCGTGTGTAGTGATGGCGGTGATAAGGGACGATCCGATCCCCATCTTCCTCGCTTGGGGGGAAACACATAAAGAGCTCAAATGTGCTGTAGTGTCGTTCTCCTTGTGGTACATGCCTGCCCCGAGCACGATCTGCGGTGCATGAAGGCTGAACGCCACGTACACACCAGCATCCTTATGGCCTAATGCTTCTTCGAAGTATTGCAAAGGAAATGGATCGCTCGGGAAGCAACACTGGTCCAACTCAGCCACCTGTGTCAAGTCCTCTTCCTCCGCCTCCCTCACGAAGGTGCCCTCGGTCACGGGCTGCGCTATTACGTTACTTGCAACGCCCATCGCAGCTTCTCTCTGTTTAAACTCGACGAACGGCATGTCCTTAGGACGATCGCGCCACAAAATGCTGGTGGTGCCATGTGTTGTGCCAATTGAAGAAGGGCACGGCTTTGTTCTGCAAGAGGAGCACCTGGGACCTGTTTTACAGGAGTTGCAAGTGTAGTAAAGACCCGTGAGTGGGGCAGTACAATCCATGCAGGGTAGCTGGAGTGAACCAATACGCTTAGAGATGAAAGCGTGCGACGGGTCGTGAGGTGCATCGGGGAGACAGGCTGGGCACAAGTCATAGTCGGGACAAGACGTACACCTAAAACAGGTAGTCAGGATGCGCTCATCGCAGCCATCACAAATAGAGTGAGTGTGAAAAGAGGTGTCAGATAGGTGCCCAGGAGGCTGCCTCCAAACCACGCTGCCCAAGTCGTGAGTCTGTGCAATGGTGCAGGTCCGTGTGCGGCACGGAGCGCATCGGGGCCCTGTCGAGCAAGCCACGCAGTTAAAGTACGGCGGTTCCAAGTTGACATCGCAGTCAACACACACCTCCTCGCCTTTGCCGGGCAGACCCCGGGGGACGACTCTTGTCACTTCACCTTCAGAAACAGGCCTGCAAAGACTCACGAAGCAGTGCCCCTCATCGTGCGGCACCACATCCACCTCCATGCACCTCTCGCAGAAATCGAAGTCCTCGCAATTGAGGCATTTGAACCTCCTGCCTGCAACGAACCCATCGCAGCTGTCACACAGTACAGGGTGCATCCTGGCACTCTTCCCCGTGCTGCACATGCTACCGAGCACCGTGTCGTATTGCTTTCTCGAAATTGAAGAAAGTTCCATCTTGCTCATCATCTCCTGCGATGGCTATGCATATGAAAAACAGGGGTTTTTGTGCTTACGTTTAAACATTTATAATTACTCCAAAAAAAAGACATCAAGTTATGTAAGGACTTGAGGGGGGGGGAGGGAAGGGGTATGTTGGTTTGTTGGTTTCACATCACAGCACGTTACTCACTGGTTCTTTTCCTCTTCCTGTGTTTTTTTTTAAATCGTTAATTTCTTTTTTGTCCCCTCCCCGGGCCATGTTGCGTACCTTCACAGCAGCCTCACGGTAGAATCGAGCGTACGAACCAATCATGACAGAGAGTGCCATGGAAGCGAGCTTTGCGGTGGTAGCATGCTCCCCGAAGGCCTTGTCACCCAGGGGGGTGCACACGAGGAACAGCGAAATCTTCCCAGCGTAGATCATCTTCCTCCACGTACCAGCCTTAGCCCCCATCTTCTTCGGCTGCAGGGCGTGCGCGTTGAAGAGACCAGAGAGGAGGATCATCATCCCGAGGCCAGCGAAGCCCTTTGCTCCCATCTTTTCTTTCATTTCCGGGCTCACTGCAGCAGCGAACAACACAGCACCCCCCATCAGGTGCATCACCCTAGAAAAGTACGTGGGCAAAGCAACAACGCTCATTTTTATTTATAAGGAATTTCTTCCGAGATATAGTTGCCGCGAAAAAGAAGGTGACAAAGAATAAAAGGAACTTTGTATCGTTACGACACTCCCGCCCCACGTGTTTCCTTAGAACGTATCAAAACCCATTTTCTCGTCTTTGGGACCCTTTCTTCCCCCTTTCCCTCCCTTACTTCCTTTACCGCCCTTGCCCCCTTTTTTACCCTTTTTGCCACCCTTTCTGTTTCTCGGGTTCGTCATTCTTCCCCGCACCTCTGTGAGTGCAGTGCTGAGGTAAGCGTCGCAGTTCACACAACCCGAATGCTTCAGAGCCTTCCCAGGGAGGGGGGACTTGTCAGCGTCTTTGCAGGTGATAACTAGTTTATTGGATTCACATTCAGGACAGATGTCCTGTGTGTCCACCTTGACCTTCGAGGCGCCTTTGGGGAGCTTCACAATGACGTTGCACCAGCTCGTGTTGCAGACCATTCTCCATTTAGGCGCAGACGAGGCGTCTAGATTGAGGTACCCAGGACACTTCTCATCAGGGCACTGTGTAACAGTGTTCTGTACGGCGCTCATCTCGCATGTGGGATGGGGGCATTCATTGCACCCCATCGTCTTCCCGGTGATGCTCTCGAACGGTGGGTCGTTGTAGCACTGTGTTTTGCTGTTACCATGAAACCCAAGGCCATACCTGGGGACAGAGTGGATATGTCTTCCCATCTTGCACAGTGAACAACAACAGCTCGAACTTATCCAACGGGCATACTTTCCCCTGTCATGGTGTCATCAACTTCAACACCTTCATACCTGGTAGTGTCGGATCGTCCCGTTCTGCGGGAGGGAGTGCGTCTGCTCGCAGTGCGGGCAGTACAGTCGCTGCGGGCGGCTGTCGATATACTTCATGTACCTGTCGTGTTGTTGGTAAGATCACATCTGTCAATACCTGTTGCAACTGCAACGGGATATCGGCTGTCCTGATTTTGCCAAGGGTGAGAAGGAGGCCTGTGTGGTGCTTGTTGTATGTAGCGTGCGTGCATACCTCCATCAGCACGTCCATCCGCTCGATGTTCAATTTGAAGAACCTGAATTTTGCGTAGAAGATCCTCAGCGTCCATTCTACAACTTCCTCTTTGTTTGCCTTCCCGTCTGCTATTTTTGTAACCTCGCGTTCGACGTTCTGTCTCACAAGAGGCAGCACCAGTTCATCATCAATCTTATGATACCCGTGCACAAGGATGATTCCCAGAGGTGTCGGGACCATGGTCCTTCCCGAATCCACAGCACAGTACCCACGGTCGCAGATATTGTTGATATGAGTGGGGATCGAAGCGTCGGTGCCGATGCCTGACTTCTCCATCTTCCCGATGAGGTCCGCTTCTGTTAGGTACCCCGGTGCGCTGGTTTCCCCTTCGTACAGTTCGAGCTTTGAAAGATCAAGAAGCTCTCCCTGATGGAGCTCGGGCAGGATCTCGTCCTCCACCTTGGCATACGGCAATACATCGGCGAAGCTCATCTTCCCCTTGTCCATGGTCCTGCCGACCACCGTGAAGGTCTCAGTTCCAATGGTTAAGATAGCCTTCGTTCTTGTGAACTGCATATCCGGAGAAAGTGAAGCAATAAAATGCCTTGTGATATAGTCGTACAGTCTCCACTCGTCGCCCCCGAGGCTCCCCTCAGAAGCAGGCCTCATGGGTGTGATGGGGGGATGGTCGCCCATGTCGGTGCCTGTCTTAGGCCGTGTGAGCCCCCTGTCGATCAGCGCCTTCACGTGGTCACCCCATCGCGAGTTGCTCTGCTGGTCCCTCAGTACGCCCATGAGGTCGAATGAGGGAGGGTACATCGTGGACTCTGTCCTGGGGTAGGACACGTACCCAGATGTGTACAGCCTTTCCGCCGTCTGCATTGTGTGATGCGGAGACATCCCCAGCGTCTTTGAAGCGATTTTCAGCAGCTCCACTGTGTTGAGTGCTCCAGGGCGCGCCTTCGCGTCCCTCTTTGTGTTCACGCTGGTCACTCTTGCTTTACCTTTGCACGACTCCATGATAAGTTTCACGACTCCCTTGTCGAACAGCCTGTTGCGGTCCCAGTCAGGGTAGAAGGTGCGACCCCCTTTTGTCAAAGTAGGAGATATTCTCCAGAAGGTTTCCGGCTTGAAGTTCATGATCTCGTCGTGTCTTTGAACGGTGAAGCCAAGGGTAGGGGTCTGGCACGGCCCATAAGACACAACAGAGGCGTCGAGGTTACCGTACTTACCTTGGAAGTACTTTGTCTGGAACCTGGAGAAGGCAATGCCGACCTTGAGGTCGAGTTCTTGACGCGCGTCGACGGCGTTGGACTGGTTCTCGTCGGGCTTGATGAGGTTGTTCATGGCACGCACGAGATCCGGCTTCGTGATTGCACTGAACTTCGCCCTCCAAGTGTTGCTCCAGTTAGGAATGTTGGACCTCACAATATTGAGCACCTCGAAGCAGATATTCTCACCTTCCCTGTCGCAGTCGAGCCACAGTACAATGTCCGTGCATCCCTTCGACTCCTGGCGCAGATGGTTCACTACCCTGGCATTTTCACTCGCCTCTTTCCGCTGTGTTTGCGCATCAAAGAACAAGGTCTCTTCGTCTGTGGTCTGCCAGTTCTGGTACTTGGCATGGAAATCAAGACTGAACACATGGCCCACTGTGCATGTGAACTTGAACCTCGCAGGCTGACCTCGGAACGTGCCAGTGTACTCGAAGATAGGGCATGCGCTTGATATCCTCTTGTGCTTCACCGCTCTTCCATCTGACAAGATCTTGGAGATGGCGTCGGCCAGCATGGGCTTCTCCGCCACCATCAGAACTGTCCTCATCGTGTAGCCCTATCCCTACTGTAGTGGCGATGTGGTGGTGGAAAGGGGAACAAAATATGTTACGTATTACTTTTACTACTTGTCCAATGTTACCTTCTCGCTCTTGGCATGTAAAACCTTTGCGTCGTGTGGCTGGATGCCCCCCAGGCCCAAGTCCCACGCACTTCCACCACTTGAGCTGCGTGTTGTTACACCTTACTCGTATAACATACTTAATTTTCATGGGCTTCCCAGGGTGAAATGTATTGGCCCAGGAGTTCGCCCCTTCGCTAGACAAGGACCCTATCTTGAGATCCGAGTCCACCAGACCCATGCTCATGTCTTGGAAGTCATCGATGCCGCTCCCCATCTTGTGTAAGCTGTGTAGGTGGGTGGTGCGTGGCATTGACCATAATAACTACCAGCAACGGAAAGAAAATGCGATGTTTGTGCATCACATGAGATACTACATCATTCTGGTCATAGAACGAAAGCCACCAGCCTTGAGACTGTGACGGACCTGTGAAGAAGTTCTTGTGAGGGCAGGCTTTTCATGCTACGTGACACGCGAAGGGAGGGAGGGAGGGGTATAAGGATGTTCACAGCGTGTACTGTGCCATCCAGGCCCTGTCGATCCAGTCCTTCAGATCCCACAACCAGCCTGCAGAAGTGGCCATGGTACCGCGTGAAGCAACACAGTTCCCAGGATAACCTGTGCCGAAGAGGCCAAGGAATGAAGTTGGCGGGACGAACGCAACGGGCGGGGGTGTGGGTGTCACAAGATGCCCCTTCAGGTTGGCAGTCAGCGGCGGACCCTCACGCACTGCAAAGACACCCGCTTTGGCAACGCGTGCTGGCAAACTGGCACAGTCACCTGCAGCATACACATCACCGTGCGAAGTAGACTGCATGAACTGGTTCACCTTCACAAAGCCATCCTCGAGCTCCAGCTTTGTCTCCCGCAACCACTCCCCTGTGCCTGCATCAGTGCACCACAAGCACGCATCACACTTCACTTTCCCCCCGTCTTTCATGATCAGCGAGTCATCTGTGGTGCTTGCGGCCTCGCCGTGAACAACAGTGATCCCCCTCCTCGCGTACTCCTTGGCCATCTCTCCCCTGGCGGCTTTGCAGTGGTTGGGGAGGAGGTCACCTGACTTCGAGACCAGCATGACATCGACAAGGGAAGGGTCACCGTTCTTGGCAGTAATCTCCCTCACAAGGCGTGCCTCCATTGAGAGCGTCATTTCCGCGCCGCTCCCACCGCTGCCCACCACCGCAAGGGCGAAGTGCTTCCCGTTGCAGACGTCAGTCACAATCCTGTCAAGGAGGCCGCGCCACTTCATGTCGAGGCTGTCGATGGGCTTCACAGGGATTACCTTTTTGCTGTCAATGGCGCATCTGGGCGTGGAACCGATGTCGATGGACAGCACGTCGTAGGTGCATGTGCCCTGCGAACCATCTGCCTTGTAGGTGACGGTCTTGCTGTCGGTGTCGATGTGGGTTGCTTCTGCCAAAATGAGCTTGATGCCTGCTGCCTGGCAAAGACTCACTAGATTGAGATGGCACTCCTCAAAAGTGTAGACGCCAGCGATGTAGCCGGGCAGCATCCCGGAGTACGGGGTGAGGGGCGTCTTTGTGATGAGCACGACTTCCGTGTTGCTGATGGGGTTTGTGTAGAAATCTTTTAAGGTGTAGGCGTGGGAGTGCCCGCCTCCGATGAGGACCAAACGCTTTCCATTGCCTTCAGTGATGCCACCAGAGCCGCGGCCTGTGTCAACGTGCGTGATGGCACCATCGAGACGCCTGGTTCTCTCCAGAGAGAGCACGAATTGGATCTCCTTTTGTGTCGCCCACCACGAGCCGCCCTCACACCTGAGCATGGAGTACCCTGCACGCATTCTGAGCACATCCAGCTCCAGCCTCACCCTTGGGAACATGCATGCAAGAACTAGCCCCAGTGCTCCAGTCCCTGCCACCTTCCATGCGTTCATATTCTTATGCTCCATTTGCACGAAGAAGCTGGGATGACACTAAACAATGAGACGGGGGGGGGGGGGGGGGGGGAGGGGGGGATAAATCAGGTTGTGTGCATTTGACTGTGAATAAGGATAGATCAATACCGAAAACGAAAAAGAGGGGGGGGGGGGGGAAGAGAGAAATCTTCACCCCTCCAGGTTTCGTTTCGCAAGTTTTTTTTTGTGTGAGAAAACTAAATTATACCCCCTTCACGAATCTTCCTCCTTTAAAAAAAGAAATCTTGTTTTACTTGAATGGAGGTGGGGAAAATGGCGCAAAATGGACTGGTGCATCTAATAAACAAAACGTGACCTTCCTGGTTGCGCTTATCGTCCAATTTAAAGATTTCCGTTTTTTTTTTTTTTTTTTTAAAGAAAAGCTGTAAGAAAAAAAGAGAGAAAAAAAAAGAAGCAGCACAAGGCGGCACAAGGTTAGCAAACTGTCCTGAGGCGCTCTTCTTTTTTGTTCAAAAAAAGATCGCTATGATGGGGTGGGGTGGGGGTGAAAAAGTTTCTATATTTTTGGTTTTTTCTCTTTGTTAGGAG
Organism: Diplonema japonicum; assembly: GCA_964019335.1. Lineage (NCBI taxonomy): Eukaryota > Euglenozoa > Diplonemea > Diplonemida > Diplonemidae > Diplonema > Diplonema japonicum. The sequence goes on from OZ025655.1 coordinate 757,443, forward strand.
ACTTTTTCTTGCGCGGCGGGGTGGCGGGGTGGGGAACGGGGGCTTGTTCGGGATCCTGATCCTTTTCCCTCCCGATTTTCTCGTACCAGCCTTCGGGGTTTGGGTCTGTAAAGATCACCTGCTTGACTTTGTGTTTGCTGATATAATCTACACAATCGTCGCAGGGTCGAGACTGCACGAAATCCTGTTTTTTTTTTCTTTTCTTTTTTTTTTCTTTTTTTTTCCCCACACCTTCTCGTCAGTTTCGTCAGGGATGCGCACTACTAGCATTATGCAAGAGGGAATGAGCTTCTTCTGCTTGCAGTTCCTGAGGCATGCTACCTCTGCATGCACAGAGTAACCTTCACTAGCCTGGTAAAAGACAATACTGAGGGTGCTTACCGTTCAAAGAAGAAAAGCGATTGTACCCCTTAGCAATAACCTTGCCCCTGTGGAGCAGCAGGGCACCGTGCTTCTTCCTCATTGGGGACTTTCTCGCTTCGGTGGCTGCGATTTCAAGGAAGTCAGAAAGTCCGTCGATTTTCATTTTTTTTCTCTCTTTTTTTTTTTTTTTTTTTTTTTTTTTTTAATAAACTTTTATCCCTGAAAAAAATTTATTTTGTAGGGAAAGAAAGGGGGGAAAATTTTTTTTTAAAAGAAGAATGTCTTAAGTTGCCTCTAAAAATCATTGATTTCTTTTCTACGCTAACGTATGTTGCTTCCCTTCTGTGCAGAGGGATGCATGGCTGTGGTCTGGTGGACTTCACTCTAATAGGTTGTTGTTCTCCGCAAATTTTCACATGTCCTGTTATGGGATAGGTTGTCGTACAGGTCTCGCAACTTGGGGTGCAAACACTTCTGTTGACCGCCATTCACCCGTAGCCATCTTTCTGATCCACTTTTCTTGTCATAGTACACAAGCCCAAGCCGGTGGTATATGACACTTGTTACTGTGATAGAGCGATGCCCGCCTTCGGTAGCATTGTCCTCAACATTGTTGGTACCGCCGTCGGCCATACCCCAGTCCTCTTAAAAAAATCTTCATCTTTAACATTTTTTTCTCTTCTCGTTGCGTCTCTTTTTCCACTTCTTCTCGCACTGCTTTCTCGCCAAGAGCAGCAGTGCCCTATCCATGGATTCAGGTGCAATTTTGGTAAGCAATTTTGTAATTTCGGTGTTCATTCTACCCACCCTCCCCCCTTTGGTTTTCTTTTCAATAATACAAAGGAATATTAACAAAGAGAAAATAAGAACTTAGATTGTGAAAGAGATATGAAGAAAAAAAAAAAAGGGGAGAGAGAAGAAGGGGGAAAAACAAAAAAAGATGCATTTTTTGAAGGTGTTTTCGCGCCAACCAGCTTGTCCAGAGAGTAACAATCTGTATGTAGACATGGCCCACTCGTATAAACATTAGGAACCAGCCGTAAGGCCCGAACAGAACAGGGGCAGGCTAACCATTCCTGTAAATTGGGCTTAAGAAACAAGTAGTAATATGTTTCGTGCCAGTGCAGCGCAGAGAGTTGTGAAGGGGGGGTTTAAGAAAAAGAAGAAAAAAAAAACATCAAAACAAAGAGGGGGGGGATATCACAGAGGAATAGTCAAGTGGGAAAAAAAAAAAAAAGAGAGAGAGAGAAGACAGCGAGCACACACCCTCTCCCCCCTCCCTCTCTTTTCATTCTTTATTATAAAAGTTTTTTTTTTCTTTCTTCAAAAAAAAAGACAACATACATAACCAGAGATAGGAAATAAAACAAAATAAGAAAAAAAAAACGGACAGCAACTATAATACCCCCCCCCCCCCGTCCTCCTTATGACTCCACCCTGCCTTAACTAAATAGGGGGCAAGGTGACCCCTGATGGGAGTGAAGTTTCTTTGTCGGCTTTATTGGATACGCTGGGTGCAGTGCATTTCTTAGCAGAGATGGCAGGGGTGGAAGGGTTACGTTGTGGTGCTCGGGCTTCTTTAGTTTCCTTGACTTCAGCAGTTTCGGGGTCAGGAGCCTCGGGTCTCCGCGATACTTTTGGCTTAAGTCGCATGCTAAGCAGAACCCTTAGGATGGATACAAAGTTCGCAATACGGCCATTCACGATGTCGGCTCTCCGTGCTATGACCTTTTCGACCCTCTCGTTTCGGAGCCTTGTGGTGAGCAGCAGCCATGAGTTGATTGCATAACTCTGCTGCAGCCGCTTTTCAGCAGCTTCCAACATTTCAAGCTTCACGCGGAGGTCGTTGCAGTTCTTCTTCTTCTTGCACAGTTCTTTGAGCAGGAACTCGATGCGGTCTGCCTTGAACACGGCCCACCCCTCTTGCGGGTGCTCTCCCAGCATCGCCACGATCGCCTTCAGGGTCGACTCAAAGTGCTTCGGTCTCCACTGGAACCTCGTCAGCCGCGGCAGCAGCGAGTTTGCTATGTGCATCTGCAACATTGGGTTCTTTACAAAATCATCTACTTTGCTGATTTCATTAAACACGAATATGGACCCCAGCATGGCGGCATACGTCTGTTGGTGTTATTATTGTAGTGTTCTGCATCATACCATATCCCGTGCACCCGCCACAGCGCTCTCTAGTATCGTCTTCTGTACAAACTCTTTATTCTTTTTGTAGCTCGGCACCACGCTCTCCCCGCAGCTCACCACGAGGTCATACATCATCAGCGTCCTATGCTGTGCGGGAACTGCCTCCGCCATCGACAGACTCACCATCCACCTGTGTGCGTGGTGTGCGGTGTGTGCCATACTTGATCACTTCCATGTTACACGTCTTCACGTTTGCCGGCCACCCGTCCAGCCCCCTTAGATGCTTGATGGTCTGTGTTTTTTTTTTCTTTTTCTTCCCTCCGCGTGGTGCATACCAACGTAGCATAATCCTGCACAGTGGATGAGAAGCATGTAAATGCGGCACACACGACAGGGAAGGCATGCACCCATTGGTGGCTTGCCAGCACGTTGATCTCCAGTGGGGTGTCCTGTGTGGTGTGTATGTGTGTGATACCCCATACCAGGAGGAGGTACATCCACCTGAGCTTCACAAGGTGGTCCGTGTTTGTGGTCTTGTGAGGGAAAGGGAGGGTTTGCAGGTGGGTGGACATGGACAGGATGTCAGCGTCAGCAAGCTGAAGGACGTTGAGCACTTCAGCAGAGTAGTTTGAGAAACAGGTATGTGTCCTGAGGGGCGGGTGGTGCGCCAGCAGGATTGTGAGGGCCTCGAGTGATGCCGACGTGGACATGGTGAGAAGCGGGGCCAGCACGCAGCTAGGCTCAGGGTGCGCGCTGATGGCGTCCCCAATGTCTTGCTGCCGTGCGGCCTTCACGTCGGACACCGCTCGCGCTACGCCTTTCTTCTTCTTCCCAAGACGCGCCTCTCGTGCTTCTTGCACAAGGTACCCGGTCTCCAACCATTTTAGAACGGATTTCTGTCCCTCCAAACACACCTCCTCCTCCTTGTCGAGGAGGTAGGGGAGGACCTTGGCGAGGGTGTTGATGGACCGGTCGAAGTCATATGGAGTGTCGGGAGGAGAGGCTGCAGAGGGGTTTTGTGCCCACTCGACAAGGCATGGGGGGTATGCCATCTGGGAGAAGTACGCGGAGAGTGCAGTGCACAGCCATGCGTTGACCTCATGGCGCTTGTCGACATTGTGGATGAGGCGGCGGTTCTCCACATACTCCCTGCTGAAGGGGTCACGCCACCTGTTGTTCACGATGGTGTGCTTGCTGACGGTACGGCCGGAGGTGGGCAACACGACAGGGTCCACAAAAAGCGTGAAGTCAATAGGATCGCACAGCGTCTCGGGGATCGGCAACGCCCACTCGTCATCAGCAAGGTCGCTGAAGAGCGTCTGCAGCGGCATGATGGGCATCGACCCAGAGAACAGCCGCATCTTCTTCCGTTTCTTCTCAAGCTTTGCTTTCTCTTGCTTGAAGAGAGACTTGTAATACGCGTCCATAGGGTGGTCCCAGATGCTCTCCCCTGTGCGCATATTAAAGTAGTAAACTTCTCTGTCTTCAGTGTAGCAGATCTTCCAGTACTCAGGGAGGGGTGCCTTAAGGGCCTCTCTAGCTATCCAGGTCAAGGCCTTTTCTCTATCGACGTCCATGCCCAGCCACTCGCAGTACTCCGTGATCTCCTGTTCGCTGGGATCGTATTCATCATCTTCCATCTGATACTCATCTACACTGCGCGATTCTTCATCATCCCCACTGCGTTCATCCTCGGGGGAGGGGCTTCTGTCATCCATGCCCTGAGGTGGTGTGATGGAGGGAAGAAGAAGAAGGAAAAATATAAAATAAAACGGGGGGGTAAGTCCGTGCAAGGTGCCCAACAGGGGGAAAAAAAATTCAACTTAACATGCAAGCTCCCTGAGACGAAAGCCGCATGCCCTAAAAAAGGGGAGGTGGTATGGCCAGTACTAGGTATCTCTCAGTTTCGGACATATCTCGCGACTCCTCCAGGTGCTGTCCTCTTCAGGCGAGAGGCACCCTTCGATGGCTCCTACTAGCGTCCCAGCAGGTTGGAGAGTACTTTTCCCGACCAAAAGAAATATGAAACCAATTCAATTGACAGTGCCATGTCCTTTGCGCTCGCCTACGCTCATTGGTAGTCGTAAAGAAGAAAAAGGGGGGGAAGGAGAAAAAGAAATGCAAAAATCACCCCCACAATAAAGCATTGCAGATGCAAGCACTGCTGTGATGTATAATGTATTTATCTTCCTCTTTTTTTTTTTAAAAAAAATTAATATTCGTGCGATGTTAGTTTTTTTTTTTTTTTTTTTTTTTTTTTTTTTTTTTTTTTTTTTTAGGAAAATCATTTAGAAAAAAACAAAAGGGGTAAACCATTAGCTTTTTTTTTTTGTAACTATGAATGTGTGGATTGGAAACGAAGTGGTTAGCAACGGCCCACCTGAAAACAAGAAGGATTCATATGCTATCCGTCACCCTTTCCCTTTTTTTTCTTCTTCTTCACATCTTGTTCATTTCTTCCCACACATGCAAACACGAGCGCTAAGGTAAAGCTATGTGGATCTTGTTTTTTTCTCTTCTTTTTCTTTTCTTTCTTCCCTCCCCATAACAAAATAAAATAAAATAAAATTAACGAGGGGGGGGGGGGGTTTCCCTTCTTTTTTTTAAAAAAATTAAAAAGGATATGTCCCACCTCCCCTTTAATTTTTTTACTCATTCCCGCGGTTTGTTCTTTACGAAACCCGACTGAAAACGAGAAGAAAAAAAAAAGGAGGGAGAAAAGTAACAAGAAAGAATGTGTGCGGTAACTAACCTATTAACTATCATCGCCCTCATCATCATCATCACCATCATCATCATCATCATCATCATAAATACTATCGAAAGCACCATAGCTATAGCCATACGCACAAACATCATCTGTATGCTGGACAAGGGTAGCTGGTACCCAAAGGAGGCTCTCTGCTGTTTGCACGTGTACTTCGTTGCAAAGGAGGTCCACTGCCTCGACCCGGCAAACGGCGCCAGCAAGGTGCACCAACCGATCAGGTAGCGTGGATCGATCTCTTGTGATTACTACTATGTCGCCCTCCTCGAAGGAGTGCACGGCGGCTATCACTGGTGCCCCGAACCAGTCCCATCTGCAGAAGTTGAAGACGTTCAACAGGCAGTCGTACGGCAGCAGGTTCAGTGTTGTGGTTTTTTTTTCTTGCCTCCACCGCACCAGTTGGTCCCGCATCCCTCTCGGCATCAACGGTACTTCCTCATCCCTCTCGAACTCTTCCCCACCCATCGCCATGAAGTCTTCTAGCACATAGCATCGCTGGAACCCCAACATCACTGATTTCACTTGTTCATTGAAAAGTCCCGGGTACATCCTAGCATGCCCAGGTGTCCACAATTTGTATCTCGCTCCATAGGTGAGCTTTCCCACAAACTCCCTGTCCCGCCTCCACCCGATGTGCCCCCATGGTGCATGCTTCTCAAATGGCTTGCTGTTCAGATGTGCCAACCCTGTCGAGACGTGTATGAACCTGTCATGGTTCGTGTGCTGCGGCCGTTTGTCGTCGTACACGATGGCTGTGTCGTTGGGAAGCTTCGAGTGGATGTAGACACCGATCGTCTCCCCAGAGCGGATCTTCACAGGTTCAGGCAGCGTGAGGCACGACAGGTCGTGAGGTGAAGGAGGGTGCATTTTTTCGTATATTTTCTCCCATGCATCCTTCATTTCATGCTTGCTTTCGAACCCTTCGGGGGTCACCCACACAGTGAGGTGGCCCAGCTCCCCTCGCACCCACACCTCCTGCACTTCTATGAACTCGACAGGCAGGTCAGTCTTTGCTGTCAGGTTGAACATCACACCTGAAAATGTATGATCCATGTAGTCCTTTGTAGCTACGGAGTACGTTTCTGTCACTGTGTACTCGGCCACCTTCTTGATGAAGGGCGACGTTATTGACATTGTCCTGGGGAAGGCGTCCTCGTCGGGGACACCATACTCATCGCATTCGCCGTACATCGATCCTGCAGTGTGTGTTGTGCAGCAGCAGATGCAGTTGGGAATGAAGAAAAATACAGCGCAGTGATAACGGCGCATTAGTGTGTGCTGTCAGGAGGCACCGATAAGTTGTGCGCCTTCCTGCACTTAATGACTAGCTTTACCATTTCCTTCCGAGGTAGAAGCAGATGAAAGTGCGGTTTCGGCAGCCCCGTTGTTACCGGCGCAGAGTTGGCGCTCTTTCCCTCAAGCAGCCGCCTCGCTTCGGCTACTCTCAGGCTCTTCTGCACCTGCCTTTGCTTTTCCACCCATTTCTCGAGGTTCAGTTGATAAAGCTTGGATCGCTGCTTTACTGCAGCAGAAACACAAGCCATTTTCGCTTCCTCAGACACGAAGGGTCTCTTCTGGATCAACTTCATCTTCTCGCCCAATGCTCGCAGCACGTTATCTGCCGCCAGCTCACCCCCCAACCCAGCGAGGCTTTCCAATAGGCACTCTTTCTTGATCTTTGCTGCCTCTTCAGGGTCCAAGGGTGCTAACTTCTTCTTCCCCTTCGGTCTCTTTGCCCTGCACCTTGCTTCTGCTATCTTCTCGGTGATTCTCTCATCCACCTCGGCCATGTTGAACTCTTCTAACCTGCAGAGCTCTGCCTTGATTCCCTTCGCAGCGGCAAACACTCGTATCTCCTCGCGCAGGCTGTACAAGTCCGCTTGCAAGTTCACTTTTACCTTCAGTAGTTTCTCTTCTGTATGCGTGAATTGGAGTACTAGGAGGTCCCTTTGTGCTTGACGCTTCTTAAGCATCCCTCTGATGCAGGTCTGTGCTCGGCTCACCCCTTCCACGTATACTCGAACAGCCATCTTGATTTTATGGGTACCGCTCAGGCTCTTCACAAAGGTTCGGACGATATCAATATTACGCTTGTAATGGTTCTTGATCTTTTTCATCCTGTAGATCTTTACCAGCTGGAGAATCGAAGCCTTCGCACGCTCGTGGCGGCGTCTACGTTCCTCAATCAGTGGAACGAAGTACCTGCGCAAAACGACCATAGCACGTGCTCGCTGCAGGGCATCACGTCTGGAGTTGGCCAGCTGCTGTGCCTTCCATGTAAAAGTCATGATGGGGGCGTGTTGCACTACGAGGACAAGCCACTTCTTCTGCAGGGGGACTTGCTTGGTCGACTCAGACTTTTTCTTTATCTCGGCGGCATGATGCTGCCTGTTAACTACACACGAATCGAGCTGCTTCAGTTCGCTCTCAAGTTGTGCGTCGAGCAACTCCCTCCTGTCGCGTGCTGCTTCCGTCCTCTCCTGCTGTGTAGTCTTTTTGAACACATTACGCAACTGCCCGACTGTCCTTGCCATCGCCTTGAATTTTGCTGTCACATTCCTCTTGGTATTCTCCGATGATGACAGCGCGTCATTCTGACCTTCAACATCGCTGCTCTTATCTCGCACATCCCTATCCCTATCCCTATCCCTATCCCTATCCCTATCCCTATCCCTATCCCTATCCCTATCCCTATCCTTGTCTTTGTCTTTGTCTTTGTCCTTGTCCCTATCCTTGTCCTTGTCTCTGTTTCTGTCCTTGCCTTTCTTGTTCCTGCTCCAGTCTCTATCTCTTTTCTCTCGTACTACTTTGGGTTTCCCAAAGCTTTTAGGTTTTGCTCCCCGGGCAGGTGCTGTAACAGGTCGCAGTACACGGTGTTTATTGCACTCCTTCTTCTTCTCCCTATCCCTATCCCTAGGTGTGCTTGTGTTGCTGAGCGGCTTGTTAGTGTTCGAAGAGAGGGATGCACGCCGCTCCGAAAGTGCCTTCAGAAGGTGCGCCTCCCGGACGAGGTCGAGAACAAGGGTTTCCAGCTTACTGGTGACGAGAGTGTCAGACTGGGTGGAATCCATGGTAACTATGCCCTGATCACAAGACGTGGAGACGCTGCTCATGAGGAGTTGGTGGTGCTCATGAAGTTCATCGTTCAGCTTAACAGTCGCAGGGGAGAGGTGGGTGGGGATGTCTTTGGGTTTTGGTGCCGATGGGACTGCGACTATGCGTTGTTTGGTGCGCTTAGGTGAGGGGTTGTGCACAGCTGTATTGGGGCGTCCTTGTTCCCGCGCCTCACGGAGCGCTTTGCAGCAAAGACAGTGACTATTCTTCGTTGGTGAAGTCGGCATGGGGCTGCGGGGTGAGCTGTGCGCTGAGCCTGACCTATGCACCGCGGCCAGCCTAGGGAAGGCAGATACACTGAGGTTGTCCATCACATTGTGCGCTTTCCCCAGCTTACCAGCCACCTGCCTTCGTTGTATCCTAGATATGGTGTCATCGCACAGCACTGCCACCTGGCCCGTTGGCGGCTTTCCTCGCTTACGAACCCTTATCGCACTCTCTAGTCGCTTCTCCTTCGCTCGCAGATGGTTCTGAACCACCTTGTTTTGGTTCTCATTACAAACTTCCATGGTTGGGGTGCACAGGTGGCATCGCACCGCCTGCAACACCATAGTGTACACTGCTTAGCTTAATACCATGCAGCGTTGACAATCAATACGATAATGGTTAAATACTGTGTAAATGAGAAACAAAAACCATCATTCATTTAGGTCACCCAGCAATTTACCGAACAGCTGGGCTCGATACTTATACGTTTTGATGATCTGTTCTGTCATCACGGCCATGCTCTCGTTGTGGTTTGCACCTCCGAGGATAAGGTCGTGTGCTCGCACCCCGAGCTGCTGCATTTCATTGATCTTCCCAGGCGATGCTTTCAGGGCTTCTAGCTTGTTCACAAAGGCAGTGCTCTCCTCTGCGCTCCACAGAATGTCCTCAGATTCGACAATGGCTATTTTTGTCCAGTTTAAAATGTCACTCATGGGCAGCACAGTGTGCATGACGCCGGGTGCTAGATATGTCTCATCCCCTCGCTGGGGCGACTTATGGCCTGGCTGCAGCACAATAGGGATACATCCAAAGTAAAGTGCCTCCAAGAGCCTGTAGGAGTGAAACCCCCATCCCCTGATCACCAAACAAAAACTTGCCGTTGACATCTCTTTCGCGTACAGTCCTGCGGTCGGGTCCACAAAGTTCACAGGAGGGACCATCCCCTTCCCCTTTGTCTTGAACCACGGCAGGAACCCGTCTTGCTGCGAGCGAACTGTTTCTGAGTTACAGCGCGCCTTCATTTTCCCGTACTTGCCACCTAATGACTTCCTTCCTTTGCCCTTTGTCTTGTCATAGCAATACAGCCATACACGAATGGCGGAGGACAAGGACCTGACTCGTTTCAGCATCCACCGAGGAGACTTGAAACTGTACACGGCACCCGAGAAGAAGATCAATGCTGCTCTGCCTGACGCACGCGCAATGTCTCTGGGTCCCGCGACCACTTTTGGAAGAGGTATGGTCATGTCTATCCAGGGCTGGTACGTGGAGTTGGAGGTGCTACTGCGTACTGCGAGCATGGCTTGGTTTTCGTAAGACTTTTCTTGATCGATGTTCCAGTCGGAGAAGCCTAGCGCAAGGTGGTTCAGCCCCCAAAGAGGACGCTTTTCCTCTGTTTCGTTACCCAGCAGGTCGCCATTGCTGATCCAGCCAGTGAAGGGTGGGGCTGCGTATGGATGGTGCACCCTCAGCACGGCGTTGCCCTCAATATGTGACGCGGGAAGCACACCTTTGAGGTTCCCGAACATGAATGTGTCAACCCCCAAGAAGAACACGCATGCCTCGGCCACATTCGATGTGACAATGTTACGCAGCCTGCCACCTAGGCTGAGGTGCACACTGTTAAAGAACGTCCCACCTTCCTTCTGAGAGTACACAAAGACCTTGAACCTCTTGCTGCATGCTCGTTTGTGCAGGTAACACCTTGGAAGACTAGGCGCACTCCCTGTTGCACTATAAGACACTGTCGGCTTCTTGTAACACAGCAGCGCCCACTCATCTGTCTGTTGCACCACTCGTACGTGTTCCCTCACACTCTGCAGGTCTTCTTCTTCGTTTCTCTTCAGCAGGTACCCGCTCTCCTCTGCCTCTACTATGTCCATTAGCTCCACCTGGGGTATGCAGAACAGCAACACCATCGCCACAGCACCAAAGACCATCCACAAGGCGGTGCCCATCCTCAGCAACATATTGCTTGACCCCTGCTATGAATAAATCACAGAGCAATAGGCTTTTTATGGTAGGCTTTACTCATATACAGAATCAGTCGAATTGCCTTCTCCGACAACAATGTAAGCGGCTAGTGGTAAAGAAGCAAGAGGAGTCAACGGACCGATTTGGTTCAAGCAAAGTGCTTGGAGCTTGTTTGGCTAGACTTCCTTGAGCTCGCTGAGCTGCTGATGGATATTACTGCTGTGAAAGAGATAAGAACTAGCAGAACCAGCATGGTGTGCAGATCTGCAATGGGCCTCCCCAAAACCCAGTCAAAGGCAAAGGTTGCGAGGGGCTCCAAAGCAAGGGACCCTGTGACAATAATGGGGGTGCAATAACCCAGTGCAATAACGAGAGATCCTTGGAAGATAGCGGTGAAGAAGCTGACAATGATGGTGGGCACCAAGTAATACAGGTTGAATAGGACGTAGAACCATGTAGTGATCCCGAACTCAGGGTGCAGGTACAGGCAGCTGATGAAGATGTACAGTGCACTTTGCGCGTAGACCAAACTCATCAGCGGCACGAAAGGTAGCTTGGCACGCAGCCTTTTCTGGCTTACGTAGAATACAGCGTTTGTGCACGACACCCCCAACCCTGCAAGGACACCTAGAAAAGATGGCTGCATCACAACTAACAAGTAAATAATCAGAACACAGACACCGACTGCAGCTTGTCGCTCAATTTTTGAGACACTGACGGGGTCAGTGAAGTATACGAAGAGGGCAGCGAAGACACAACTGCAGTTTGTGACAACAGACGTGACCTCATCGCCTGTGAGCTCTAAGGCAACTTGGCTCAGTAGAGAGGCGACACCATGTGTCACACCGCTGACCACAAGGGACACCAGGGTGCTCCTGTCATTAACGGCTTTTTGAAGGGTTAACTTGACAACCTGCACGTCACTTACTGTTCTGTACCAGTACGCAACGAACCCTACGGCCAACACCATGTTCCGAGAGCCCACCTTTAGCAGCGGTGGTTCGACGTACATGTCCATCAACGGGAAGACAATGCCACCTGCTAACACCCCCACTAGACACAGAAAGAACCCCAAGTAAATCCTTTGAGGCGTGTTAGCGATCTCAAACCACTTGTTCCGCATCTGTTCCACAATGTCCCCCAGCGTGCCCCGATCACCCCATGCCCCCGGCCCGTGGTGTATACCTGGTGTTTCCACTCTCACTTCTGTATGTTGTGTAGCATCTTCACCTTGTTTGTGCCGCGAACCCCGTTTCTCAATGTGCTCCATATCTCTGAGCGAGTGGGATAAAGAAATGAAATGAAATGAATGTTGAAAAGCAATGAACGGAAACTGATAGTTGGGTAAAAGGTATGATACTCGGGAGGTGCATGATCTTTTACTGCGCCTTACTTTTCTCCCATTTCGCCTTTGCGACTGCTTTTTTGACTTTGTTGTGTTTCTCGCTCGCTTTCTTCGAGCCTCTTCTGGTGCGAACCTTTGATATTTCCACACACGTGTCGTTGAGGATGTCCTGTGGTTGTGGTTGTGGTTGTTGTTGTTGTTGTTGTTGTTGTTGTTGTTGTTGTTGTTGTTGTTGTTGTTGTTGTTGTTGTTGTTGTTGTTGTTGTTGTTGTTGTTGTTGTTGTTGTTGTTGTTGTTGTTGTTGTTGTGCGCCTTATATGCATACCTTTTGGTCGGTCCCATTGAACTTCTCCATCGCATGTTCTGCCATAACTGCTGTTTTGAAAGTCACAAGTGCGAATTTCCCTTGCCTTTTGACGTTTGCGTACTTCTGAACCACCACCTTCGGGTCGTAGTCCTCGAACAGCGTCCTCACATCGTTCCTATCAGCTGACCCGCTCAGGTGCACGTGCAGTGTCTTATCTCTCTCGTCAGATGCATTCGCCTTTTTCACCTTCTGCTTCTTCGTCATTTTCGGCTTGTCGTCCCCATCGCTGTCAAAGTCCACATCATCAGCCTTTCTCTTGGAGCCCGCGCCGCCTTCGGGTTTCTCCTTCTTCGCTTTAGCTTTCCCCCTCCCTTTCCCCTTCACTCCCTCCATGTCCTCACCCCCGCCACCCCATATCATCGCCATCTGCGCCTTCTCTTTGTCCAGTTCGCTCTTCGGCTTACTCTTCGGCTTACTCTTCGGCGGCATTGTGTGTGTGTTTTTTTCCTGTGTGTCTTATCGTGTGCATGTGCAGGGCTCAGTACAACAGGTTTACGATACACGCCGCAAGGCGGCTGCACAAGTCTCGTCTGTCTCTAAGCGTTTTTGAAGACGCCAGCTGGCAGCGGATGCCACAACAGTATCAAAACGGGTTTGAAGTGTTCGGAGTGTGTGGATAGAAGAGGTGGCTGTGCTCTCGAGTGCTTCTAGCTGGCTTAGAATCAAAGCCACATCAGGGGAGGCGGGAGAATGAGTAGGAGGAGCGTAACTGGCAACAGGCATAAATTGCACTGGTGCAGGCGTATGTATAGGTGCTGGTGCGGGGGTGGTGGTGTGCCTTGCTGGTGTCGAAACACTGAAGGAGGCTATTGAAGTGGGAGTAGGGATGGGTAGGGGGGCTGTCTGCATAGATGCAGGGGTCTTTCTCACTGCAGGTGTTGTTGAATGCGGTGTCGTGATCTGTGCGGGGGTCCTGCAGGTAGCAGACGTCGCTGCATGCGAGCTGCGGTACCACACATGCATGCCACCAGCATGGTCAGATGTTTCAAAGACGGGCTTCTCGTCAGATACTCCAAATCTTCTTGACGCCTTCTCGAGATCTGACTGTGCTGTATTCAGTTCGTGTTTCAAGAACTCAACTTCATTGGTAAGAACAACAGCAGGCGACACAACCTCCTGCACCCTGTCCAGCCACACATTACGAATGTCTTCGTCTTCAAAGCACATTACACAATAGGTATCAGACCACCTCAAAACCAACATACACCGTGGCAACCCCTCCTCACCCTCACTCCTTCCTAACTTATCCAGCAGCCTCGCACACAGGCTGTCTATGTCCTCCAGACTTGTTCCCTCCGCCCTCTCCACGCTTCCCTCTCCACACCGCACTACGTACTCCACAGTTCCGTCGGGCTTTTCGACAGACACATCTCCCACATCCACTCGCAGTACCCGCCGCCGCCACTGTCCCCCACCCACCACACCGTACACCCTGTGGAACATCGTCTCCTTGTTTGGAATGCTGAAGGTACTAAATAGTCAGTACTGACAGTGAAAAAGAAGGGAGGAAGGAGTGGATCTTTGTGAACTAAAAGAAAAGAAATATATCTCCTTGATGACTCGAAGAAGAAAGGAAAGAAGTCGTTCCATAAAATAAATTGAGCTTCGGATGCACACGCACAAAACCATAAGATACGCTAACACACACGCGCAGTGCAAAATCATCAGGAGAAAGCAGGAAGCTTCCCTGAGCCAACAACGACATTGAGGAAGCCGGGGAGCGATTCCACGTGGAAGGGGACGTTGTTCTCGCAAGATTCACCGTCGAGGACAACCTTCGAGAGAGGATCAGGGATCTCGACGTACAGGGACTTAGCCACCACTTCGGTCCATCTCTTCGACTTCAAGTGCTTCCCGTCTTCAATGTTGTCAAATTCCTCGATCAGGCCACACCTTATCTTTGGTGTCATCCATGACACGAACAGCTTTCCGTCGTCAAGCTTGCAAGTGGGGGCGATCTTCATATCCTTGTCCAAGGCAGGCGCCGACACGGCCTGCATGAACATAATATCGCCCTCCCACTCCTGCCAACCCAGCGACTTGTCCTTCTCGTCATACATCACTCCAGTAGGGGGTGTTGTCACGTCGGAGTCGCCATCGTGCGGGAGCCACTTTATCTTGACTGGGTACTCCAGTGTGTTGTGTGTCGTGCAGCAACAGCACACGCACTTGTAGCAGCACAAAAGCTTTGCCACCGCATACGCGAGGAACCTGATGGGTCCCATGCACCTGCACATTTCGCTGTCGATGTCGATGTCAGCAATGAGCCCTGTAGTCACGCTGAGCGTGCCGTAGCGTATTTTGCCATTCTGGATCAACTGGAACAAGTCAAGGGGCCTGGTCTCTCCCTTCAGCAGTGACCACGTTGCAGTGAAGGAGTCACCCTGGCCGGTCATGTGCGCCACAGCGTTAGCAGACCCAGCAGGGATGTAGCACACGGTGAATTTTCCCTTGCGTGCATCAGGACGTTTCATGAGCCCTTCAATACACTCGCACATGGTCCCGTCCCCTCCCACGGCGGCAACAATGGAATAGTCGTCGAGGAGAAGGTTTTTAGCAATAGTGGTGGCCTCACCAGGGCCCTTGGTCTCCGTGAGGTCGATGCTGTGCCGGGAGTACTGGGCGTATTCCATTACTGTCTTGGCAACCTTACTGCCCCTGCCGCTGCCGCTGTTAGGGTTGGCAATTACATGGATGTTAAATCTCTTGGGGGCAGCCCACTCACGGATCTGATCGCACATCCTCTTGGCGGCGGGCTCGTCCTCCAGTTTCACTGTCACCTTCTCCATTTTGGTTTCAGAGTACCACGGCTGACCCATGCCAGGCAGCCCAGACTCCGTAAGCTTCTCCTTTTTCTTTGCCGCCTCGAACTCTACGTACTTGATAGACACTTTCCTCCCCTTGCTCTCGGCACCAAACACTTGTCGGATAGGCTGTAGTTTGGTTATGTGTGCTGGTGTCATACCAAAATCGTCTTTTTCGATTTTTCTTTTTGTTGCAACCCGTCTTCCTTGGAGGAAGACTTGCTCTCAACGATGATGAGCTTGTCCTCCTCAAGGACAACGGTGCTCACCTTCTTGGGTGACTTCGGTGACTCATTTTCAACCGCCATATTAAAATAACGTGATAAGGGCTGTAGGGTTACTAATGCTCAGGTGGGGGAAAATTGAAGTATAAATTAAGTGTAAGTAGACAGGTCTTGTCAGGGATGGCGGACTCAGAGGCACTCATCACCTGCCTCACAGAGGTTTCCAAAGATGTCTAATCTGCCATCGGGTGCCCACTGCGGGAACGTGATGTCATATTTAAAGCCATAACCAGACATCTTTGACACACAAGACAGTTCAGACAAACTACCCGGCTTGCCCTTACAGATGGGGTTCTTAACCAACGGTGCAGCCTTGCCGGGGGAACCCGAAGCTAAGGCCTTGTGCAGTCCAGCATGAGGCATCTATGTAGTGTATTGGTTGGTTTGTGTAATTGCTGAAGCGGGGCTGTGCTTATTTCAACAAGGCAGAATGGAGGAAAGAGGAAGAAGAAAACCGGGAATAAAAAGAACACTGTCTGTTCTATTCTTCATAATATAAGTATAGAGTCAACTACCTTGTTGCTCATTTAGAATAGCACCACGCGAGCGTCATTGTTACTACTAGGAGGGTAACATGGACAGAACAAGACCGGCTGGGGGGCGGGGGCGGTGCCGTGAGGTCGTACTCTGTCACCCAGAAATCTGAAGCTGTGAAGAGGGATGTCTTGTGCGGATAGAGGCTGTGCTGGTGGTGTGAGCCGATCACAAACCGCAGAGATCCCATGGGCGGTGTTTGTGCAAAAAGCTTGTTGAGGTACTTAGACTCAGAGATAATGTCGCTGTCACTGAGTTGCTCGGCTACGTCAAGTAGCCGCCTTCTGTACGCGTGCACCACATCGGGTGTAAGGCCATCGGCAATGTCGGTGCCCAGGGCCTCACACCTGGCGATGTACGTCTGACCAGCACGGCTGGTGAAGCACTGGCACAATGCATAATCTCGCAGCCCACTGGTCACTTTCACTGTCCTGAAAAACTTCTCAGCAAATTCTAGCGTGTCGCCCACATTCCCGCAATGGTCGGCGTAGTACATCACACTCCCCGTTTCGTCACACCCGATACCCGAGGAGTACGCCAGACCCTTATTCCATGACTTTACAAAAGGTGTGTGAGCTCCACCACCACACCATGCCTTCGCAGCCAGCAGCATTTTTGCCTCGGCATCTGTCATGCTGGCCTTGCTCATGGAGGGTGCCGGCATCTTGTGTACCACGACGCCTTGTGTCGACGATGTGTGCAGCAGCCCTACGTGATCCCTAACGTTTGCATTCCCATTCCTGCGCCGCCACCTGTTGTCCACGCACTTCTCGTGGGGCACTGTAAGTGACTCTCGCTTCTCGGGCAGCTTGTCGATAACAGCCTGCAACACCACCTGTACGCCCTTCACATGCTCGTTACCGGTGATGATGTACCCGCGGCAGTTCTGTCGCCTGCTTACTATATCCAACATCTCCTTCCATTCGTCCAAGGTTTCCTTTGGTTCCTTCGCCACATCGGCACTGAACACCTCGCACTGCTCTTGCCATTCATATGGCACACCCTCGCCCTCTGGCATTTGGTGCAAAAGGTCCAACAGATCAGCAGCAATGTTGAACCCAGAGGAAATAAGCTCGTCCTTCAGCACACGCAAGTCTGAAATCAGCCGGACCCTGTTCAAAAAGCACAACACATCTTTTTCTGGGGTGGCAAGCTGGTACTTCAGGCGTAGGAAGCAGTATTCTTGGAGGAGGCAGCACTCTGCAAACAGTTTGTGGTAATTGTGTTGCTGTCGATATGCCCCTGCAAGGGACGTTCCCCAAAACTCGGCACGGGACTTCATCACATCTTTTGCTTCCCGGAGTTGCTCGTTGATGATGTCTCTGATGCGTGGTAGGTTGTCCACATCCCATAGAGGCGTGCACAACACGGCCTCGCACCATTCTGCAGCAGAGCTTACCTCAGAAGACTTCAGACCAGCACCGCGTACCACTACCTCAACTCTGTCTGTGCTCGAGCTAACAGACATGTACGAGTCGATGTAGAGAATCTCTTGCTGGATGCGCCCACCGTACACATCATACGGTATCCGTGTACCTTTCAACCATACTCCGTAGGAGTGCAGGGTGGGCAGCACCACCATGTGCATCGCTAGGCGTGGCGGGATGTCTCTAACTGAGAGCGCGTATCCAAAGTAGCAACACTCGTTGAGCTCTGGCACAGAGCATGTTAAGATGGAGCCCAGAACCTCGTACTGCAACACAGGATCGAAAGTCATAGGGGGATTAGATGTGAAAGGCGGCTGCTCTGTGATGCTAGTGTTCGCATCTATCTCGTCCACAGCTCTCTCGTAGTCAGCACGGTACTGCTCGGGAGACACTGACAGTTGTTCCATAAATGACCGGCACCTTTCTTCCGTCTTGCTGCGATCACTTTCGTGCTGCTCAGGGGATGCCTTGCAAACCACGACGCAAGGCTCGCGCTCGTGCAACCCCCATTTTGTCAAATATTCGCCCCAGAAGTTTTCTCCAGTACTTAGGAGCTCCTCGATGGCAGCAGCCTCCTTGTCGAACGTAAGCTCGACATTTGAGTCCTTCGTGAACTCGACTGCTTTATCCAAGAAAGACACCCACTCCCCATAGTGTCCGCGTACACCGAATTCAGGCGGGTGTTGTAAGAATTCAACAGAGTGTTTCAGAAGACACTGCACCCTGCAGAACACACGGATGTTGAATGAGTTCAGCTGATCGGAGTTATCCCTCCAAGAGATCACCTCTTCCAAGCCATCCTTTACCTTTTGTTTTAGGCTTGCAACGCAGCTAGGGGTGATGCTCGAGGACTTAACCCCTTCAAAAGACACAATGAGTGACAAGCCCTTTTCTTCATTGACAGACGCCGTAACGCTTGTGGCCTCGGTGTCGAGCAGTGTGCTGTACAGTGTCGATGTGTCGCCATCAGCGAAGAGGACAACGAAAATGAGTAGCAGTGCGTAGTCGATCCAGCCGTCTTCTTGCTCCGAGAGGGTGTACGGCAGTATACCAGGCCAGCAGAATATGATCTTTCCCGGCTCGTGAGGGTTTAGGTGTGCGAAGGTAGACTCCATGTATGTCCCGTCAGGGACGGGTGCTGGTGGTGGGAAGTTCATCTCTACCCTGGGCGGTTGGCCCACCGTAGGTTCTGTTGTCAGGTGCGGGATGCCCTTTGGGCTCATTCCAAGAAGCAAACCGTTCAACTTAGTCAGGACTGTCCTGAAGTCGTCCGATGTCGCAACCACGATGCCCATGTTCTCCAAGTGGTAGCATTCGGCATGAAAGTCACGCAACCTCTCAGGTGTCAGTGTGCGTATCGCTTCTGGAGACCCTCCCTGCTCCCAGGAAAGGGGATGTTTAGAACCGTAGATGCACTTGTAGACATGGGCGTAGGCAACATGAGACGCGTGCTGGAAGGCACCCACCTGTTCCATATATACAGTGCCCTTCTCTTCTGCGCATTCTTTGTCCGTGATCACCATGTGCCGTACCTCGTGCTGGATCTCTACATCGCTGAAGTCCGGTTCGAGTAGCGCTTTGATCTTCTCGGTGAGGATTTGGTAGAGTGCGTCGCCCTCCCCTAAGGTCTGAACTGTGAACATGGTCCGCTTCCGTTCTGTGAAGGCCGTCGCGGTGGCCAGAGAGACTTCTTCAAACGTTCGTACGTACTTCGCGCGCTTCCCCTTCCCCAGCAGCAGGTGTTCCAGTGTGTGAGCCTCGCCAGCATCGCTTCGTGAAGGGGTGTTCACATAAATCAGTGCTTGCGGCACAAACTTTAAATCCAGCACATCAACAGTGAACCCTGTCTTCTTGTGCCACATTCTGTGTCCGTATGTCTTGCCCCTCTTGCTGTACCGACACACCCCCGTCCATTCGTCCATTGTATCCTGTGTGCTGTGGCAAAGGTAGATAAGTTGTCACTGAGTACATGATACATGAGGACTTTTGAATTCAACCAAACAACAACGTGCATCAGCAGTAAAGGGTACAGGCAGCGTGGGTTAGATAAGGCCGCCTGTGGAACTGAGATTATTGTACTCTAGTCTTCTTTTTCATTTTTGTCTTGGTACTTGGGATAGGTGGTGTCCAAGACGGGGAGGGAAGAGAATATGTTGGCTCCGGCTGTGGGTCGCCAGATGCAGAATCGTAGCCACTGGTGGCACGCACAGTGAGGTCAGAGTTCCTGATGAGGTGCACCATAAGCTTCGAGATGTTACGCGTGTCGTCGATGCCAGAGTGGTGCCGTCCCTCCAAGGACAGCTTCTGATGCGACAGCATCTGGGCCATTCCGTACTGGCGCCTTCCCCGCAAGTGCTTCTCGGCAAACAGCTCCTTTATGTTGCACCATCTTTTCAGCCACACAGGCAGGGTAGGCAGCTTCTTGTTGAGCACCTCTGCCCGAAGCGCAGTGCGCAGGTCGTAGTTCCCGCAGGTCACGACCACCACGTCGCCCTTCAAGCTGAGGCTGCCGACCCACTTGATGAAGTCTTTCAGTACCCTGTCAATGGGGTGTGCTTCGTCGACCTGTTGCTGGGTGATGCCGCAGCTCTCTTTGCAGAAGTCGCTGAGCTGCGCCGCAGTCGTAGGCCGCACGTACTTATGGTACTCTGCCACAGGCTCGAGCGTGGCGGCGTCGACAACAACGCAGGGGAACTCAACAATTTCCCACTTCATGGAGTCCCTGCAGTGCCCGCTTGCTTCGAAGTCCATGACGAGGTAGTGGCTGTACCGCAGCTTGGGGGGCGGCGGGGGAGGAAGCTCGCCCATGAGGTGGTGGACACCTGTAACTAAAACGTGTTTCATGTGCCCCTGCGCTCCAGGGACGGTCTTCTCTGAGACGCCCGCCACAAGAAGCGTCGTAAGGCCGGGTATCGATTGCAGGAAGTGAGAGACAGCGCTGCTGTGCAGAGCCATGTTTTCGGGGACAGCGTCCCACAAGAAGAGGACAGGCTTGTTCCCTTCTATTACTTCATGGCACGTGTCTGCAGGCTTCTGGAAGGGCGGGTGCTTCATGTTCCCTGTGAGTGCGTATGACACTGTGGCCTCTGTCCCCCGGCCCGTGTTCGGTAGACTTGAGTTAAGTGCGATCACAGCATCGCAGCTGTCCACGTTCTCACGGTCCCTGCCTGCATACGTTGTGGATGTGCCCTGGACGAACCCGTATGTCTTGTCTGCGCCGTAGTGCCCCACGCCCCCTGTGGGGAGCCCTAACAGCTTTGCTCCAATCATCCCGCCCAGGTCAGCACCATGCGTGCCACCGCTTATGACACGGAAAGACTTCATCTTTGTGGATCCCTTCATTGTAGGGGGAAAAAAAAAGTAAGTAACTCTCATCTCTCATCGGCTGGTATATTTTATTACTTTTTTTTCCAACGTGTAAGGTACCGAACGTTTCTAGTTCTTTAAGGCGACCCACCCCCCACTTGAACTCCCTCGCGAGTCCCGCCCCTGTTTGCATTCCCCCAAAAGAAAAAATGACTGACACAGCAGCAAGGCTGGACGCGGAATGGGCGGAGTTGCTCCTGAAGACAGACAGGGAGGGCAAGAACTCTTCGGTGTTCACATTAGACGCCGACGCGCTGAAAATGCTAGTGGGTGTGCCAGATTTGGTGCTGAAGGCAGTTAGAAAGCGAAAGAGGATCAGGTTGTCCTCGGCATTGGTGGTAGTGAAGCAGTTGATGTCCTCCACCACGGACGAGGAGTTCAAGCGCCTTGAAGGTGGCCAGAAGGCACACCTTCCGCAGGATATGTTGCCCCCCATGCTCCCCCTGCACATGACCCGCTGGATATGCAAATTGCCCAACTACAGCAGCAGCTTGACACAATTAATTGTCTGATATGTTATAGCAGATCATCAAATAAAGAAATGGAGGAGAAGCAAGGAGGGGGGGGCGATGGAAGGCTTTTTTTCCTTTTTTCTTCTTCTTTAGAAAAAAGAACGCACACAAGCAGCATACGCAAAGTAAGTATTTAGTCAGTTTTCTTTTTCTTTTTTTTTTTTATTATACTATATGTTTCCCTTCATTTCGTCAGCCCCCTTTTGTTACTAATCATGGGTGAAAAAAGTTAAATTGAAGAAAAGTACCTTAACAAAAGGGGAATAAAAAAAAGTGGAGAGGGGGGAGGGGAAACGTTAAGATAGAGACCTTTTTTTTTTCAACCGCAAATAAAAACCGCCCCTTCATGCACACCAAGCTCGTAGAGCACGGCACCGGGTGTGAAGAGCTCTGTCTCCTTGTAGGACAACAATACTTCGGATGGTTTGCAGTTTTTTCTAATATAAGTTTTTGTTCCCCCCCCCACCATCCTTTCTTTAACATACTCTTTAGCAACTGCGATCTTCAGTGCAGAAACTGTTTCATGAAGTGCTAAGGAAACAGAGCACACCGCACCGTCCTGCGACTTAACATAAAGCGTGACGGGGCCCGTCTTGGTGGGGATGAGGAATAACGTCGCGCCATCAATAATGTTGGCATCACACAGCAGTGTGTGGTCTTCCACAGGAAGGCTGTTGTAGTTAATCTTGTTGGGACGGGGTACCGATTGTGGGAAGCGTGTCTTGACGATCCCCATCGTCTCGTTTGGCACAGCATGCACTTCGATCGATCTGTTCTCAGAAATGATTTTCACAGTCAGCTTCATGGTGGTGTCCGAGGAGCTGAAGGCCAGTCTCTGGTTGACATTGGCTGACTCCCTTATGTCCTTCATGTCCTTTGCCCTTTTGTAGATCTGTTTCCTCACCAGACGGGGGATGTCTTCGGGGAGATCGCCTTCCTCGATTATCTTGAAGGCAGCCAGTGTCATGACGCCCTCTGCGTTGAGCCGCCCCTGCCACTCCAGCAGCCCCATTTCGTTAAGAACGTCCCACAGCCCCTTGTCCCCTGACGTGGCTTGCAGTCCTGCTGGCATCGCGGGTGCTGAGCTCATCGCTGTTTCACCGCAGTCGTACCCCATTTTTTTTTCCCCCTCCCTAAGGGATAGCCAGTTAGTTGATCATAATCATGAGCACAAAGTTCGTCGTTATGTCGTCAATGGGCAAGGGGTCAATGGGCTGCACAAGAACATGTGGAAGGGTGTCATGAAAAAAATGAAAGAGAACGAGTTCTGATCTTAAAAAAAGGGGGGAGGGGAGGGGGAGGGGCGCAGGGCGATGGGCGAGGAGAAGGGGGAGGGGGGGGAAGGGGGGTGAAGTCCATTTTCGCTGATCATGGAGATGATGTTGTAACGACACAGCCCAAGAAGAGAAAGAAGAAATATAAAAAAAAAAAAAAAAAAACCCTCTCCTTCGTTGGACTTTGGGTTCTTGTTTAACTTTTTTTTTGTTCATTTTCTTTATTCCCCCCCCCCCCCCCCCGGTTCTTTCTTCCCCTGCTGTTGTTGTGTCGTTACCTTTTCTGGTGGATACCCTTTTATTTTCGTTCTCTCCTTCTCTTTCTTTTTCCAAAAGAAAATACACAAAAATGGTGTTTTCTGAATGTAACTCAGCTCAGACGATACGCGAGCATGGGACCTGGTAGAATCACTTTGGATTGAATGATCCATGTGCCTGCAGGAGGCCAGCCAACATAGGACACCGCATAAGACTAGTACCAGAAATATTTCTTGTTCCCTTTTTTTTTTTTGATTGGATAAGTTGGTAGGGCCAGGGAGCCCTGACATCACACTTTTTAAGGCCGTTGTGACCCCTCCCCCTCTTTTCCCGATGAGTCGAAAAAAAAAACCCCCCCATAGATACATATTCTGTTAAGAGAGATGTAAAGGGAGGTGATTGCCTTAACATGATCTAGCATTACTGCTAATCAAAAAAGAATTATTATTCATCGCCACAAGGTCGGGTGTTGTAAATCTTTTTTAAACCGTTCAAAGAAGACTCAAGATGTGCCGACCACAGTTCTCTGGTATGAAGTGAATTCTCTTTTTTTTTTTCTTTTTTTTCTTTTTTTTCTTTTTTTTTTTTTTTGAATCAAATCATTATTACATTTCACCCAAAAGAAAGAGAAAAAAAAAAAAAAAAAAAAAAGAAGAAAAACGCTTTTTTCAAAAAAGTCAAGGCAGGGAGGGCAGTGCTTACTCACCAGCGCTTTCTTTTGCTTCTTTTGAACTTTTTTTTTTTTTTTTTTTGTTTTATCAGTATTGGGGAACCTTGAAGAAGAAAAGAATGAAAAAAAAAGGGGGGAAAGGGGTAGGGGAAAGGAAGGATACGATCACCAACCGAACCCTCCTTTTTTTTCTTTTTTTTTTTCTCTTCTTTCTTTTTTTTTCTCGTTTGTTCTCTTTGCCGGACAAGTATTTAAAGAAAAAAAAAAAAAAAACTTGTTTTCAAAGAAGGGGGGAAAAGGGGGTGAAAGGGTGAAAGGGAATGCCGATTGTACTGTTTCACATCGGGTTGCCCACATGCTATCTACTCGGTTGAGTGCAATAAAAAAAAAATCCCCGTCTGAGGGCAACTCTTGAGCACAGAAGTGTATTTTTTTTGTTGGTGCACAGAACGCACTTTTTTTAACCATAAAAAAGATTATGCAAACTGCGCAAAAATAAAAAAAGGGGGATAGCGGGCGTACATTGAGACAAAAGAAAAAAAAGGAGACATTTAAGAGGAAAAAAATGAGGTAAGGGGAGGGAAGACAACTACCTGTTTGTAAGAAAGAAAACACACAGTGCAACGACCATTGCAGCAAAGGGTTTCCCTTAGTGTGTCCACTTCCCCCCCCCCCCCCCCCCCCCAGTTTGGCGTACTTTGTATTCAATAACTGCACTTGTGACGTGGAAAAGAAATTGGGCAATTGACATGAGAAAAAAAAGAAGAAGAAAAGAAGAAGAAAAAAAAAAACAAGGATGAAAGGCGGCTACAGAATCACAAAGGAGACAGTTTCAAAAGGGTGCTCTCGAGACCCTCAAAGGCCAACTCCCGATGGCCAGGCACGTGTTCTTCTATTGGGGGTATGAATGCCGTCTGTTGGTTAAGAAAAGAAAGAAGAAAGAAAAAAAAAGGGAAATATAAAGAGAAGAAAAAAAAAATCCCTTTTTTTTCAACCAAAGCATTTCTCATGCATTTTTAGCACTGCAAATAGCAACAACAACTAAATAAAGCGACCCAAATTAGAAGTCAAGACCGGGCGTAGGAAGAAAGAAAAGAAAAGAAGAAAAAAAAATAGCAGAAAGACTGAAATAGGGGATGATAGAACACAAAGAAAATGAATGATGGGAGAACGGGAAACCTCCCCTCTAATACACCTCCTTCC
This sequence comes from Diplonema japonicum, assembly GCA_964019335.1. Lineage (NCBI taxonomy): Eukaryota > Euglenozoa > Diplonemea > Diplonemida > Diplonemidae > Diplonema > Diplonema japonicum. The sequence continues at coordinate 782,048 of OZ025655.1, forward strand.
AAGCCGACCACATCCCAAAGAACAGAGCAAATATAAACCCGTAGACAAAGATACAAGTGTGAAGGCGAGGTGAGAGGACTAAGTAGATGTGGTAGCCTCTCGGGTCGTGGAACCCCAGGTAGAAGCAGAGGTAGAAGACGCCAACACCGATGGCAAGGAGGAGGTCGGTGGTCGTAAGCTGCCGCCTTCCACCGCCTATACCCGAGTGGTCAAGCCCCATGAATAGGAGATTCAGGGCATGCACGTTGATGAGAAAGAAGTCTGTCTGCCATTTGACGAATTCTTGCTTTTGCTTTTCGTTGGAAAGCACAAACAATAGCGCCATGGGGACAATAATGACCCACCAGATGCCGACTGTCACGGACGCACCGCACAGTGCAGGGAACCGCAAGATCTCAGCGGGCCTCTCCAGCTCGGGTACCCACGTGCTGATCCCCGCAAGGAGCAACCTCAAGGTCATGATGTTCCATGAGGTCATTGTGTACGAGGTCACCATGATGGTGCGCTGCAGCTTGTCGGGTGTGATCTTTAATCGTACTAAGAACAGTGCCAAACAGTATATTCCCAACAGCAACCTCCACACACCTCCCCACGTCTCCTTCTTTGTGGAGTGGTCTGGCTCCCCACGGAATGGGTAGTGCCCTGCCGATGTTGCTGCCAGCCCTCCCAACACACCTCCCAGCAACACCACTGCAATCACTGCTACAGGCGACCACGGCCCCGCCCTGATGTGGTGCGGGACACCTACCAGTTCTGGTAGCTCAAATACTCTGATTTTGTTTCTTTCCTTAAACCCCTCTTCCATGTCTGTTTTTTTTTTCCTCTCTTCCCAACCACCGATTTCCAGCGGCGTCTGTCCCATCCATTCAGACGTGCTCCGGATCATCTTCTTATCGCTACCGCCCCACAGCACCCACCTCCCGTCCTGCACCGCCATCCATGCCATGTCGCCCAGCCTGCTGTAGATGGGCACGCCTTCCGATCGCAAACCTGTCTGTTTGTACGTCCCGTTGACACCCACCTTGGACCCCATCACCACGAGCTCGGAGGGGTGCTTCTTCGTCTCGTCAATGGCAGACTCCATCAACATCTTCAGCCCTATCTTCTGAGGGGGCGGCTGCCCAAACTCAATGTTCACCATTACGATGTCATCATCAGCAGTGCCATACGGCTCGAGCATCTTCCAACCTGTGTTGTCATGGGTGCATGGTGCACGGAAGTGAAATACTAAATCTACAGCTCGCTGTGGATGTTGGGCATCGTGTGCGTGTCTTGGAGCTCCTCATCTTCGGATGCAGAGGTGTGAAGGGACCACGCACCCACAGGGGACGGGATAACTAGCTGCTCATCACAGATGACACCATCTTCCGCCTCGTTAGAGATACCCTCCCTCCCTTCTGTAGTGTGTCATGCTAGTCAGCAAGCAAACAAGATATCAAGGGCGCCACTCACAATAGTTCAATCCAGAGGCTGTCTTCTCCACAAGTCTGCCTGTTTCTTTATCTTCCTTAGAGTAGAGTGGCACGGTAGCTAAGAGACCCGACAGGGCCCCCACAGAAGCTCCTGCCAGAGTCGCACCGCTCACCATCTCACCCACCATCATTGCTGTGGCTGAGCCCCCGCCCATGGCCCCCCCCGCCATGCCAATAGCGTTCTCTGCTCTTGCGTTATGCACGACACACGGGCTGTCGCGTGTGCACTCCCTCCCGCACCCCATTAGTGTAGTGTGTAATACCTAACAGTGTTTTGCAGCTATCGACAATGAGGAAATCAGCAATCTAATTACTTCGTTATGGGATAGGGTTTCCTGGCTACTGCGCAGGGTCAATGTTGAATAAGGAGGCAAAGTTTTGAAGAGTCTGTTTTTTTTTTTTTTTCCACCTCCCCCTTTTTGTTGTTGCCTACCGTGAGGTCGACAGCAGCGCCGTCCAAGGTGTTCAATGCTGCTATGATGATCTCGATGTCCTCCTTCAGCGGCAGCCACCGCCTGTGGTGTGGTGTTCTATGTGCAGTTGAACATACTCGTCATGCGAATGCTTCAGTTCTGCCGGCTTTATGAGCATCTCGTCCACGTCCTGCCTGCTGTGCGGCGATGAGATGTCGATGACAAGAGAGTCGTCCGGAAGGGTCTCTGGGAGCATTGACCGGAGTACAACAAGGATCGAGCTCCGATATTTGATAAGAGAGTTCTCAACTGTGTGTGGTGTCACAGTGCGCAACACATACCTTCATGGTCTGTTGTTGCCCTAAGGCCCGACCTCACAAGGTGCAGTAGCAGCCCCTTCAGGCTGACCATCAGCACGTCCCTGTACTTATACTGCTCAAAGTCCACGTCCTTGTCGCTGCCCTCCAGTGCCAACACCGTCCCTCGCAAAGCCTCCGGTAGCGTCTTCCCCAAGTCAGGGTACTTACGCAGTGCGGACAACGCCCAACATGCTTGGATCCTCACCTTAAAGTTCCCTTCATCATGCAAGATGTGCGACAACTTGATGACAAGCTCTGTTGCGTCCCCACCCACACCTCCAGAGCGGACGTTGGCATTCCTAAATATCTGAGCCACGGCATAGGCTGTGTTCCACCGCACCTTCACGTTTGTGTCATCGAAGAGCACAATCAGCGCCTCGAACACTTCGGTCAGATTACCTTTGTAGAGCAGCCCGCTGTTGCCCACCGCACGCACCACGTTCCATGGCATCTTCGACTTGCACTTTTTTAAATATGCGATGCATGTGCTCATGATATCGTGCACTAAGCTGTCGTCACCTTCTTTTGGCACTTCCTTGATCTGGTCGCATAATGACGCTGCTGCCCACGCTGTCTTCTGGTGTAGCGCTTGTTGGTCGCTCTTGAACATAGCTAACAGCACGTCGGCCACACGCTTTCTGTGCTCTAAAACACGAGGAACGCCCACCCACACCCCAAGCACTTTGGCAGCCGACCCCTTCACAGTGTTGTTCGTGTCGCCGCACACCCTTACTACCGTGTCAAGCATCAGGGTGAAGGTTTCGTCGTTTACATTTTTTAAAATCTCAGGCGTCACGTTGCTCAGTGCCGACACAGCATGCCCACGCACAGCAGCGACAGGGTCACGTGTGAGCGGTATGATGATGTCCACCATCAGTTGCGCTAGCTCGTCTGGTTTGCCAGCTAGCACACAAACATTAAGCACAGTCTCTGCGCCAGTAGGTTTTCTCTGAAGGTCGCCAGCAGCATTCACACCACGTGGGTCAGCACCCGGTGGGAGGTGACTGTCCCCGAAACACGAGAAGTCTATCACCGGGATTTCATCATTCGGTTGCAAAACAGACGGCAGGCCCTGCTCCGAAGCAGCAGACAAGAAGCCTATTGCAGTCAGCTTTGACATCTGATCCGGTGCCTTCTGGAGCTCTATCGCAAGGCGCTTCAACTCGTCCCAGCGTTTAGATACAATATGAGGGTAGTTCCGTGCGAGGGCCGCCCACAGCCTAATTGCCTCTATCCTGTAGGCGGTGCAGTTACCGCTTTGTGATATGCTGCATGCATGATTCAAAATCCCGTTGTCGTTCTCAAAAGCCTCGCATATTTCCTTTACAGGCTTTTTCGTACCTGCAATCGCAGAGAGCACCTGCGCTGCAGCAATGACTGTCCCCTTATCCGGACCTGTGATCAACTTGTACAGTTCTGGTAATGCAGAACACAGCTCATGTGCTGCCTTCGGGAGCTTGAAGTAAGGGGTGACCATTATGACGGACTGGAGGAGGTGCAGAAGAGATGCTGTATGTGATGCAGAGATGTACTTCACGTCTGTGTCTCGCAGAGCCAGCAGCACAGCACGGTGTAGCTCGCGTAGGATACAGCCAAGCTTCTCGGAGTAGGACATGAAAGATCTTCCCGCTGTCGTGTCTGCCGCCTGCGTCATCAGCTGTGATGTGTGTTCCAGAAGGTGGTTTGCCGCACCCACCGCCTGTGTCCTGACCCTGAAGGAAGGGTCGTACAAGAACAGTGCCAAGATGGAGGGTGGTGACTTCTCTGTGACATGGTGTTCCGGGAGGAGTGAAACGGCCTCTGCAAGCACTGTCTGCTTCTTCTTCGGAAAGCAGGCCTTGAAGAAGCCATTCACAGCGTGCATGGCGTGGTACCGCACGGGCTCAGTTTTCGATGTCAAGCACAGGGGCGTTAGTGTGTTCAGAACTCGCAGACCTTCAGCATCTGCGAAGGGACCACACCACGTGAAGAGGAGCCCCAAGGTCTGGAGGAGGGTAACCGTGTTGTCAGGATGTGTGGTGAGGAGGTCAAGTGCCTTGAGTGCTACGTCTGCACATTGCTGGGCAGTTCTCCCTGCTAACAGGGGTATTTGGATGCCCAAACCGTCGAGTTTTGCGTTCAGATCGATGGCAGTGTCTTCTGAAAAAGCCGTGTTTGTGAAGGCTGCAGACGGTTCCTTCACTACACCACGTGCCCTGCCCTTGCTCCTGTCGCTCCCCGTGCTTCCTGTGGATCGGTACCCATCACTGCCGTAGCCCTTCCGGCCGCTACCCGGCTCAGCCCTCCAGTTATCGCTGTCCCAACCAGAACGCGGCTTGACTTTCGTGTCATCATCTTTGAAATTTGTTTGTGTTTTGTTTTTCGGTTTCCATAAACCGCCTGGCATCTCTGTGTGTGGGTTACAAGGACGAAGAACAACCGGCAAAGATACATAACATTGTTAGTTAACTGAAAGAGTAAGGTCTGTCTTCAGATACCCGACCTCCTTCTCGTGGTAGGTGGTTGTGTAGTCCTCCTTCGAGGGGAGGATGGGTCGCGTGAAGCGAGAATCATCCCAAAGTACAAGCCAACCAGCTGTTTCCTCTATCCACACACGCCTTCCTTGGATGCTTTTCCACGAACAGGCTTCGATTGTTGCCTGCTTCCCATCTAGCTTGTGGCAATGGTGCCCACAATCGTAAAACCCTACGACACCCGACTTTTCCCCGTCCTTCCCTTCATACCCGGAGGCATATGCATGTTTTGCAACCACTGTACTGCCCTCCACCCACACAGCCCACAGAAACACAACTATGACTGCCCTCAACATGACGGGGGGGGGGGGGGGGGCACCTAAGTCCGGAGTGAATTCAAAAATACCGCAAATCTCTTAATCTTTTCCCGGAAAAAACGTGACACCCAGAAAAGGAGGACCTAATTTTTCCATGACGTCCACCCCCCCCCCCCCCCCCCCCCCCCGGGACCTTCCTTCTAGACGAATCTTATTTTGTTTTCATTTTGTGTTTGTATGCTCAAAGTAAGGCAGAAGACGCCTAAGGAGGACTCAGAATCACAGCAGCCGTCGGTAAAAAAAAAAAGAAGAATGATTGGAAATGCATTGCAAGCATCAAGTCCTGTACAGCGAGGTACCTTATCAGGGCACACTTTTTCCGGGGCACTATTAAGAGATTTACAGTAGTTAAAAAGAAATATTTGAACAAATAAGGAACAAAATGAAAAGGGGGGTATAAAAAAAAGGGGGGACACAAGCTGATTATTGGAAAGGGTGAAAATGAACCAAGGAAAAGGGGGGTGACCAAAAAATTAAGGTAGGAGGATGACCAGGGGGGAGGGGGGGTTTTTTTTCCGGGGTCGCGACAACACTGACGTCAGGTGTTTGGATATTCGGGTCAAGAACAACTAGGGCAAAGATTATGACAAGATTTCTAGCCAATCTCCCCTAAAAGGTTGTTCCTAATTGCCCCAATTTTCTTTTTTTTCCCCGAACACAAAGCCTGCGCCTCACCTCTAAGAGTCCGAGTGAATTATCGACTAAAGGGGCTTTTCAGGGGGGAAAATTCAATGAGGGTTTAATTCAGCGCACTTCTGAGATGAGGCGTTGTTTTTTCTTTGTTGGGAAAAAAAAGGGGGGGGGGGGCTGCAACCAAAAAGAAAGAACAAAATAGTTTCGTTCATTAGAACTCTAGAGGGGATGGGGAAAAGGTAAAATTACCAACCGGGGGAGAAAAAAAAGAAAAAAAGGTAAAAAAAAAAATGAGAAATCAACGCTATAACACCATCGCTGGGTGGTGCTCTTTAGAATGGGGGGGGGGGGGGGGGTTTCTCTTCCTTTCTTCTAGAGTTGATTTATTTCTTCTTTTTTTCTTCTTTCTTTTTGGTTACAGGCATGATTTTTTTTTTGAAAGAGCTAAAGCCCTAGAAAGAACGGAGGGAGGAAAGGATCTAATCCTATTTTCTCTTCTTCACCCTGAGCAGGCGTCTCGTGTTGGGTGTGCTCGTCCCTGCGAAGTTCGGCGGTGGCGATCTGTAGCATGTGACGTGTGGCCTTTGCATACCCTGCCTCAACCCCGAAGCTCCCTGACGCCCCTGCGTTGAAAGCAAAGCCCCCTGTGTGCAAGTGAAAGAGTTTCTATTGTGATAGCGTACCATCTGCCCCTGCGGCTGCCGCTGGTGCTGCAGACCCCGACGTCCCTCCAAAGCTGTGGTGGTTTTGGTATCTCTTTTAATTTTGTTTACCTGAAAGAACCGCCAAAGCCCCCCGCCGCAGGGGGCGTCGCCTCTGCCCCTGTGGTGTCTGCGATGTTTGTGCGTTATGCTACATACCAGTCGCCCCGAAGGCCGACCCAAACCCACTGCTGAACCCACCGGTGCTTGGAGCAGCCGCAGCTGCAGGTGCAGCAGCGGCAGCAGGTGGCGTACCGAAGCCGAATGAAGCAGCCGAAGCTGCAGGTGCAGCAGCGGCAGCAGGCGCCCCAAATGCAAAGCTGGAGGAGGAAGCAGGCGTTTCAGCAGCTGGCGCTGCCCCACCGAAGGAGAACCCCGATCCAACAGTGCTGGCAGATGACGCCGGTGTGCCGGTGGCCGCGCCAAAGGACGCACTGCCCCCGAAGCTAAAGGCGCTTTCCGTTGCCGGTGCACTCGAAGCTGGAGGTGCACTGAAGGTGAAGGCACTTGAGGTTTCTGCTGCTGCAGGGGCTTCCTCTTTTTTGTCAGTAGCACCAAAGCTGAATGCGGAAGGTGCAGCTGCAGAGCTCGACGCATCGCCAAAGCTGAACACCCCGCTTGGTGCAGGGGTGCTGGTGCCAAACGCTGCTCCCGTGTCGGCCGCCGGGGCCGACGATGATGCTGCCGCACCGAAGAAGCTACCCCCCGTTGACACGGTGGCCCCAAAGGGGCTGGGAGCTGTTTTGGTGTCAGAGGAAGAACCGAAGGAGAAGGCGGATGGCGTTGCTTCTTCTTTCTTCTCTTCCGCCGGTGCACCAAATGAGAAACCTGACACAGGTGCATCGCTCTTGCTGTCGTCCTTTTTGCCGTCGAAGCTAAACGAAGCCGCGCCGAATGGGCTGCTCGAACTTGCGCTCGATGCAGCGCCGAAGAGATTGGCGGGTGCTGCGGGCGTGGCACCGAAAAGACCCGCGGAGGCAGCCGGTGGTGCCGTGGTGGTAGCTGCGGGTTCGTCTTCGTCCGAACCTGCATTGTTTGCGAAGCAGTCATCGTCGAAAGTCACTTCAGTGTTCGAGGACTTGGGCAGACCGAAGACAGGGGTTGTAGTTGCTGTAGTTGAGGTGTTAGTAAAGCCAAACCCCGTAGCGGCAGGGGCGGGGGCAGTGGTCGTGGAAGCAGGAGTAGAGATGCTGGCACCAAAGGTAAACCCCGTTGCAGGTTCTGTTTTGACATCAGCAGGCGGCGCATTGTCATCGTCGTCGTTAGCATTGGGGGCGAAGCAATCGTCTTCGGTGGGCACAACTTCTGCACTGCCGCCGGCAAAGCCGAAGGGTTTGGGCTGCGCTTGCTCCTCTTTTTTGTCTGTTTCCTTTTTATCTTCCTCACTCTTCGCACTGGACCCGAAATTAAACAGCGCTGGCGCAGGCCCATTGCTGCTAAGTGGCTTGTCGAATCCCGTTGCACTGCTTTCTTTTTTATCAAACGCACTAAAGCTCACACTCTCAGTTGTGCCACTTCCGCTACCGAAGCTAAAGCCTGTTCCGAACCCAGTCGCAGGCTGACTTTCGTTCTTTTCTTCCTTTTCTTCTTCCTTCTTTTCCTGTTTCTGGTCGTCTTTCTTCTCAAACGAAAAACCAGTACCGAAGCCACCACCGAACCCCAATGCAGGAGTGGCGTCAGTCTTCGTCTCACTGGACTTCTGGTCATTTTCATTCTCATCTTGCGTGTCATCTTTCGCCGTGTTGAAGGAGGGGAGCCCAAAGCCCATGCTCGCGTCGTTGGCTGGTGTCGGGAAAGAGATGGAGCCGAAGTCACCCTTAACACGGTCGTCACCTTTGAAGGAGAAGGCATCGTTCAGATCTTTGGAGGGCTCCTTCGTGTCCTCTTTGGGGGCGAAAGAGAAGCTTGTATCGCCAAAGGACTTAGGGGGTGTTGCTTCGAGGCTAGGAGCACCGAGCGGCTGGACGGGGGTCGTAGATTTGTCGATGGTGAGCGGTGTCTGCTTGGCCTCAACCTTGTTAGGGGTCGACGTGATAGGGCGGTCGCTGGTGGATGCCTTGGGGAGCTGTATTGTCTTGAGTTCCTCTTTCCTGTTCTGGATGTTTGAAGTCACCGCCGACAAGGTCGCCTTCGCACGCTTCGGGGGTGGTGTAGGTGCCGATAAGAACGTGGCAGGTGCTGCGAACCGCTTCAAGTAGTTCATTACGACGTCGCTCTGGTCGTAGGGCGAGGTCCCGGGCACCATCACCACGGAACCGTCTGCCCTCTTCGCCCTCTTCGCTGGAAGAGCCAAACTGTCACCCTCACGGTCCCGCTTCTGGATCTGCTCCTGGAGCCTAGTGATTGTCGAGTCCTTTTCAGTGATCAATTTTTGGTGAAGCTGGAGTTGTCTCTGGTGCCTCTTGAGTTCCTTCCTGCTCTCCTCTAAATCCTGCCGCATCTTCTCGTTGTCAAGCTGGAGTTGTTGGACCCGAGAGCCATCATTCCACGTTTGTGCCTGTGAGGGCATCGTTGTAATAGGGCTGTATGCAGGGGGTGTCGGGTAGGCCGACCCGAACGACAGCCTTGACGAGGGTTCTACTGCGGGCGACGAGTACTCCGTGTACGCCCCTCCCGACCGCCTCCCGTTAAAGGGCTTTGATGCTGTGTACGAAGGCCGACCCCTGCCTGCAGGAGACGCTTCGCCAGTGGTGACCTTGTCTTCCTCATTCTTTTCTCCTTTAAAGAAGCCAACAATACTGTTCAGCACACCTGTTGGTGTCGACATTTTAAACCCTGTATTAAGTGGGACAGTACGCAGTGCAGCGTTTACAATGCAAGACTGAACTAGCAACACTTGCAGAAGAACGTTGGGCGGTGTGCAGCCATTGCTCTGCTTCAACATCTCACATGACACGAGGAACCTGTCTTACTCGTCGTCCTTTTTGGGCGTCGGTGCCATCATGTCGTCGAAGGCGTCCTCTGCCGCCTCCTGCTCCTCGACATCATGCACCTCCTTCGCCGCACGATCAAGCATTGCCTCTTCTTCCTTCTCCATCCTCTCGTTTTCCCCGCCCTCAGCATCGATCCTATGTGCCGTGTGCTATGTCCCCCGCATACCTTGTGTTCATGCCCGCGAACATGCACATCTCAGCAAGGTGGTCCAGTGCTTCATCCACATAGTCAGAAGGAGGACTTTCGTATCCGTTGTCATCAGCCTCTTTCGTCCCTGCTTCAACTTTCTTTTCCTCACCTTCTTCTACTTCTTCTACTTCTTCAACCTCCTCCACCTCCTCCTCTTCCTCTTCTTCTTCTTCTACCTCTTCTTCCTCCTCCTCCTCTCCTACCGTTTCCCAATCATCATCGTCCTCCTTGTTCTCTTGTCCCTGTGTTTAAATGTCTTCATTCTGCTGCCATACTTTTTTTTTTGCAGCCTTCTTCTTCTTCTCGGGCTCCTCTGCCTTCTTGGACTCCTCTGTCTTCTCGGGCTTTTCGCTCATTATTGCTGTGATAACTCTGAAGTGGTTGCTATGCACCTAACTATCTGCAACTAACTACATAGTACAACCTACATGGACATGAGCAAATCTCGGTACGCAGTAGGTGTTGCAGGAAGATTGCCTTCTATTAGTGTTTGCACTGTGGTAGGTGATTGTGATTGTGGTTGTGATTGTGGTTGTAGTTTGCTGTTGTAATTAACGTGCGCTGCGACCTTGTTGAGAATGCCCTCCGTCACATGCGGGGGCAGGGACAGCACGGTGAGTGCCGTCTGCAACTGCTCCATTGTCACCCTGTCAGCCATCGTCTCTTCTAGCTGCTTTCTTTTCCTAGCCTCGTCTTCTGTCATCTGCAATATTTTCAAAATAGCGCCCTCTCGTGCATGTCTGGCCTCTAGCTCCATGCGCATGTTCATCAAATCACTACCCGCCGCTTCAATATGCAGCCCCTGCACCTCAGCCATCCTCTTCAGCGCCCTCGCCTCCGCCGCCCCACCGGCATCTGCATGTGAATACATCCTGCTAGACGACTAGGCAGTACAGAGGGAACAATTCCTGATGTAAAAAAAGGAACCTTTAAAGACAAACTGACCAGTCAGCCCATGCAGATGGAATCGCTCGCCGGAAAGAGGTGCGATCGCGGGTAGGGTGGTTTGGTGGAAGATCCGGCTTCAGAGGAATGGTCCCTCAAGGGTTTACGGGTTTAGAAAGACACACGCTGATAGGGGAGAAGTGTTGGCAACAGTCTACCAAAAAGAAAAAAAAAGAGAAAAGGTCAGACGTTTAAAGAAAAAAAGAGGAGTCATTCAAATGGCACGTTACCATCACAACTCGTCATTTTCATTGCTTTTCGGAGATAGCAATTTTCCCGAAAAAAGGGCCTTTTCTTAGAAAATCTAAAATAAATTAAAAAGACATTAGATTTAAACTTACTGTTGTTTGTTGTGGGATCCACGCTCCTTCCAAGTGTAGTAGGAGCCCACTGCTTCGTCCGCATAGTAAATGCCGTTCACGAAATGCAGAACGGCAACGATAGTCAGTGTCACAGGGTGCAGGTGTTGCGTGTTGCCTGACCACCATGACGTAAAGGCGATGAAGGCGTAAATGGACATCGAGGGCCCGCGTATCCACTGCTGGATCAATCTGTTCCAGAACTTCTCGTCCATCTTGGAGATGTAGCCAGCGTTCTTCAAAATGAGCAGCACGTAGTCCAGGCCACCCGGCAGGCCGGAGAGGAAGAAGCACCCGAAGTTATTTGCGACGCCACCTTGCTGCTTGAAGAGGATGCCAAGCGAGCAGAGCGTACTAACGAAAATAACATGATGGACAATGTCCGATCTCGTCACTTTGAAGGCAACGCAGTGGTAAACGTGGATCGCACAGATCGCGTTGTTTGCAATCATTGTAAAGCTCTTCCCTGTCCATGCCATCTCTGGTTCTGTGAGCCCGCGCCATACATCGGGCGCAGATGCAATACACACAATTAGGTTCACCCATGCATGCAAGAAGAAGTACCGTGACTTATCACTAACTAGCCTCGCCACCGTCATGTCCAACACGAAGAGGATCCCAAGCACACCCCCGATGAGCACAAGGTCCTCGTTCCACCCATGCAGTGCACCTCCTTCTTGAAACACGGGCGACAATGGTTCCGGCGATAACCACCCAAAATCCATCGTTGTTTCCTGTAATTTTGAATTGCAATATGAAACCGTGGCCTCCGAGAGCTCAGAGAAGGAATAGGTACTTCCTTGGGGGTAGGGGAAGATGGGGTTTTACTCTTTACTGTTTCCAGAAAGTGGATTGTTAAGTTGGGGGAAAAAATCGTCTTGGAAAATAAGAGGGAAAAAAAAGAGACGGATGAAGGAACGTAGCCCACTCTTTCCCCCCTTTTTCTTAACCCCGTCTGTCGACTCATTCTCGCAACGAAGTCGTGGGGTTTTGGGGATGGAAAACTATTTTTTTCTTTTGAACATGAAAGGAAAAAGAGAATATGGAAAGAAAAAAAAAAACTATGAACATTGCGGTGCCACTGCAGCATCAGTCGTCGCTGTTGAGGCAAAGGGCGACGGAGTTCAGGACCCAGTGCGAGATGTGTTGAGCTGTGGTGTGTGTGTGTGTGTGTGTTGTTGTTGTTGTCATGCATACAAGTGCTAAGATCGGCATCGAACACGTGCCCCACGCCCCCTGCGGACTTGCGGCCCTGCGTGACGTAGACGGGGGTGGTGAAGGTGCCAGAACGCTTGATTTTATTCGTCTCTTTTGGAATGATGACGAGAACGGGAAGGTTCGCTATGAGTTTCTTCGCGGGTTGTGGGGCCAGCTGTCCCTTCTCCTTGTCCCATGTGGCACCTTCTAAGTACAGCCCTTTGATATACGCCCCGTCTTCGAGCCTCTCCTTTATTTCGTTCTCGTTGGAGAAGACTGTCACTTCAGTAAATATACTGCTCCTATCCAGTGGCCACCTGTACTTCCTGCATGTGGTCTGCACCAATGCTGCGATGAATGAGTCTGGTACCATCAGCCCGCTCAGCCACATCACAACAGGTTCCCCGTCTTTGATCCAAGCATCGTACTGCTGGTGCCGTGCCTTGTAGTGCAACATCCACCGCCCCAAGCCTTTGTTGGTGTCAGGTGCCTTCCGTCGCCATCCAGGCGGCAGTTGCCCGTTCAGCAGCGAACTAGCCAACATGTCTAACTCTGATGACATCCCGATGATGCCGGCTAGGGCCTTCGTCAGCTCCTTCAAAGAGTACACCATTGTAGTAACTAAAGCGTTCCAACGCTCGATCTCTTGCAACAGCACAACTTGCACGGGCGTCAGTGCACCGTCGCTCTTTTTCTTCTCTGTGATCATGATGTTCTTTCTGTCGAAGATTTCAGGTATTTGCACCTGCACATCTTCACAGAGCTTCTTGAGTTTATCCTCTTTGCTTTCGCCACCTCCGGACGTGCCACCACTGCTTGACTTGCTCACCGACTGCACAAGGAGGAGATTGGACCACAGAGACTTTGTCATGGTAGTGAGGTACCCGATTTCCGCATTTGGGTGCAATCCGAACACTTCAGGGGAGTTGTCATTGCGCATTTCCTTCACCTGATTGACGTAGGCGTCACGGGGCATTGTTTGACTGAAGTCTGTGCTGCCAGCAGGCAGGCAGTAGTCGCAGTCGGCGTCGTGGTAGAAGTGGAAAGGTTGGAAGGTGTCAAACAGGAAGTCTCCAAAGTACTCCTGCAGGTAGACTGTTACGATCCTGCGGTCCCACTCATCACTGACCCTCCCGCCGTACATGGCCTCTCCCACGAGGTACCTGAGTGTCTCCCACGGGATCCCCGACTGGTCGTCCCACGCCTTCGTCAAGTACGTGCACATAAGCCGCATGGAGATCGTAAAGTCTGTCTCGTTGAAGTCGTAGATGACATTCCATCCTAGTTTCCCGTACTTGCGTCTCTCCTGCACTACAGCGTGGAAGAAAGCAAGCGTAAATACCAAAGGTCTAAAGGCGGGGTGCGGACACTCATCAAGAGTCTCATCTGTCACTTTGGTGAAGTTCATTGTCATGTTCATCTTCAGCCCGTCAGGGGGCTCGAAGACTACCTTCAGTGACCTCTGCAAGATGCCCAAAGGAAACCCCTCCGAAGGCTCTGTCGTCAGCCAGAGTCTAAACTCAGGATGGGGCTTGGCGTCCCTCTTTTCAAGGGTTTTCTCAATTTCTCGCATCCAGTCAATGAGCAAGTGACAGTTCTGTAGCAATACCCAGTGCCCCCTGGCCGACCCTTGCTCCACGAGATTCATTGCGATAGAACCTTGTCCCTGACCGAGGGAGAGGGCTTTCAGTCTTGAATCCTTCATCTCCATTTTCTGTGCCAACTTGTCGATCTCCTCGGTAGGGTTGGCACCAGGAGTAGTGATACAAACGATAGGACTGTTAGCGGATGACTGTTGAAACACATCTCGCAAGTCAGGCTTGTAGGGCACAGCATAGGACGGGCCCAGTTCTGGGGTGGCGGATATGAAGCCACCGACGGCCAAATATACTCTGTCTTGTCGGAAGCAGCGCAGAAGGCAGAGCTTCTGGAAAGGGGTCAATGAACCGCCGAGGTCACTTGGGATCGTGACCTTTTCACCTTCGGGTGTTTGCAGGTTGAACCAAGCCTCCCAATCAGCTGCGTTCTTGGTGATCTGGTCGGGTAGCGATTTGAAGACCGTGCTTGTTCTGCTCAGCTGGCAAACGTTGTTCCAGGCCACTTCTGTTATCCATTGATTATCAGGCATGGCAGGGAAGTCCTTGTCAGGCAGCAGGCAGCCTTTGAGGAAGAATTCGAGCTCGTCAAGGTGCATGGTGCCGTTGCCCTCAAGGATCCTTGCCGTCATGAGGAAGGCGAAGAGCCTCACGTGCTTCTGGAAGACACCCATACACACGTATTGGTACAAGCAGCGTGTGAGATACGTGATGATGTTCTCCAGTCGTTGTTCAGGTTCGAAGTGCCCTTCGGACCTCTCGAGGGAGACCTTGAACACATCGTGCAGGAAGGCTGCAAGTGAGTACTCGTACATCGAGTTTATTGCTGAAATACCAGCGATGCAGAAAAACAGGATGGCGCCTCTTTTTGCGACGGGGAGGTAATCCTGTCTCGCAATATCAATATTCTTCTTGGTCACCAAAGCACTTTCGAGCTTCTGCGCAATGTCTTCAGCCGAGCTCTTTGTCTCCTCCAAGGTGGAGATAAGGTCATCGTTGTCTATGATCTCGCCCTGTGCCAGCGACAGCTCCCTGATGAGGGTGTCTTCCAGCTGCTGCAGCGTTTGCTTGTTCTCTGCCATCGAGTGGATCAGCTCTTCACTATGGCGTGCAAGGTCGTTTCTTTCATTCAAGACCACTTCGTTTAGCAGTTGATCCCTCAACCCGTCCAATGTCACACCAAAGTTAATGACCATCGACTTCCCGAAGATCTCAGGTGTGTAGTTGGGGTTCGACAGCTTCGTTGTCATGAACAGCCTGAAGTTGTTGTCGTACTCGATGGACTTGTCGCCTACTCTGATGAGTCTCTGGCCCGATTGGTAGATGAACTTTTTCTCCAAGATGGGGTCCAAGATGGGATCGATGAACTCGTCCACATTCTCGAACAAGAAAGGGTTCCCGTACTGTATCGCGGCCTCCAGGCGTTTTGGGAAGTCTGTGGTCGTGTGTTATGTGTTGTCTTCCATACTTGTCTCCGCGAAGGTGGCTACTTCAAACTTCGGGCTATTCTCAAACATCCTCTTGATCCACCCGACAGCCTGCTTCTGCGGGTCGATGCACAGGGGGAACGTGGACGCCCTTGTGGCCAAAATGCCGTTCTGAATAGACAGCTCGTCTGATGGCAAACCATCCGCATTCCACTTCGATATCAGGACGTCAGTAGCAAGGAGCTTCACAAGCGTGAATTCCTCGTTCTGTGATGTGTTCTCGTGCTGTGCTTCCGCATACCAATTCGATATCTCGCTCTTTCACATCATTTCTCAGGAACACCATAAGCTTGTCTCTGAAGTCGAAGGTGAAGGCACCAAGGTAGCTCAAAAAGCTCGCGCCAAGCAGACAGTCGCCCACCTGTGTGATATATATGTGTTGTGCAAGAAAATTATACCAGCTTCTTCCTTGACTTCCCCAGCTGATCGAAATCGTCTGTCCAACGCTGCCTCTCCGACGCCAGTCCTCCGATCAGCCTCTTCGCATTGTTGAGTCGCTTTTGCATGATCCGCGCATCATCTTCCAATCGCTTGGCCTCTGACTGTCCCCTCTCCAGTCTTTCTGTGAGCATTTCTTTCATATCGTTGAGCGCCCTCACTTCTGCCCTCAGGTACTCCAGCTCCTTCTCAAGCTGTGCTAGATTCTTCTCCAAACGCTGCACCAACATTTTCTTGGGTTCGACCTTCTTCGCAACTGAGTAGTAGGCCACCAGAGCCATCACCCACCCGTACAACCCAGCAGCCGCAATTGATGCTGCCTGGATTGACTGGTCATTGAGGTCCTTGTTCCTGGACCTGATAGCGTTCACAGCCGTGATTCTCTTCTCCGTCAAAGAGTCTTTCGGGAACTTCTTCAGCTTCTCTGTTACGAAGTTGGGGTTTGTAAGGTCAGCTTTGCAGTTGCCCCACGACGCCGTCTTGCCTTGCATCACACAGTACATCTCAGCAACAGCCACGATCTTTTCGGAAGGCTTCGCAAAGGTACGTAGCTCGTCCATGTCCTTCTTCTGAATCTTGTCGAGTTCTTTCTCGGCCGCCATGACAGCAGGCATGGCCTCTTCGAGCACTTCTTCTGCTTCCTTCATGTTTTGCATAACATTAACCTTCGTTTCTGCCACCTCCTTCTCTCTTGTTGTCGCGCGCTCTGACTTCTCTTCAGCATCAGCCTGCTTCTTGGAAAGGTCAAGCACGAGTTCGTCATTGGCGCGCTTCATCTCATCCAAGTGCACTTGCTGCTCGGACATTTTAATCTGCATCTCCACCACCGTCTCTGCTGCGTCCTTCAGCTTGTCAAGACCTGTCCGCAGCTTGCCTCGCAGCTCGTCGATGCGGGTCCTGTTCTCATCGAGAAGCGACGTGTAGTTGGAGATGTAATCAAGGAAGTTCTTCGGTGTCACATAGTGCATTCTCTTCATGGAATCCTTGTAAACACCGCACTGCTCGTCGCAGCTGAGGTGCGTGAAGACCATGTGGTCCACGACAAGATCCTTCAAGTACTGCGGGAAGGAGTCGTCAGCCTGCTCGATTTTCTTCTCCCCAATCTCACGAGCGGCGGCTTTCTCTTTCTCAACTTGCTTGCGCTTGTCATAGTCTTCCAGGTACCGGTGGCTCACAGCCTTCAGTGCCTGATCCGGCCACTTGGTGAACCAATCAATGACAGTGTTGTTCACAAGGGCTGGGAAATTCCTGCAACGCGTCCTGAGCTTATCGCCACTGGGACTCATCGAGAGCACAATGTGCAGATTGTCGCGGCAACGGGAAACAAAAGTGTTCCACTTGTTCTCCTTTGTGGGTATCATGCCCAAAGCTTCCACTTCAGCAATCACTGCATTGCAGCAAGTTTCCTTCTCGTCGTCTGCGAACAGCGCTGGCACCATCCCAGAGGCGAGCATGTTGTTCACGGCCTCCAGGAAGCTCTCCATCACCACGTGGCTGTCCGTAAATAGGAAGACCACCTTCGAACCGCCGCCCTCAACGCCAGCAATGCGGTATAAATCTTTAAGGTTCTCACGGAAAGAGTCCTCGTTGTAACCTCTGGAGATTGTTATCTCGAACACTGTGGGAATACCCGCTGCGTGTGTCCCAAGGTGTGTCAACGACTGCTTTCCCGACCCGCCCACCCCAACGAGCAGAGCGTTCCCCCTCGGCAGCGTGAGGATCCTAACTATCCTGACTAGGTGGTCGATGGCCATGTCGAACATCACTAGCGACATCTTCATGGACGGCGTGTTGTACTCGTCAAGGATGAGCTCTGCGAGGCTGCGAACTGCATCGAAGTTGCCCATGTCGTCGTACAGGCAGAGCCTCTCGTCAGATTCGAAATCGGCGAAGTCCCCGAAAAGGATGGGGTCGGCTAAAATGGATTCTTCATCTCCTGTGCAGTGCTCGCCTACGAGCTTTTTAAGTTTCGAGACAACAATAAGCTTGTCGTCAATGTCAGGCATCCGATCATGAAAGACCCTCAGCACCTCGTTGCGCCACAATCTCATTAGCTGCGCGACTGTCTCGAACCTATCTGGCGTGGTCCTGCACAGCCCTTCGTACACCCTCGAGAGGTCGCGCAAGTTGAAAATATAATGGAACTTGGCAGGTGTGGGCGGAAGTTTTTCGCACAGCAGGTTGTACACGCTCATAGTCATCTGACACAGCTTGGGGATCTGTGCTTGCAGAGCTGCCGCGTTGGGCCCTTCGAAGGAGGTGAGATGCGTTTTGAGGATTTCGTTGTAGATCGTCTCCAGCGACTCAGTGGCGGGGAATGGGATGTTGAAGCATGCGAAGAGGGATATGAACCTTGGGTCCAAGGCGTTACGGCCACCCCCAGGCGGGGCCATTGCGGCCACGTACTCCACGTCACGGATGTTTTTCCACATAAGGTCTTTTCTGTCGTACCAGCCACCCATCTCAATAAGCAGCTTGAGGAACGTGATGGGTTGCATTGTGCCATAAGTGTCCACCACAGGCATGTTGATATCGTCAATGAACACAACGAGCTTCTTCCCAGGCGGGGCCCCCAAGATGGTTGCTGTTCTTTTCTCGACGTTGTCCTCCAGCGTGCGCTGCACGTCAACACTCATTGTTCTGCTTGAGAAATTCATCTCCAACACCATCTCGTCAAGCTTTACTTCGTCTTTGTCCTGCTCCGAGCGGTCTCTTTCTTTAAGGTCACGCAAGTACTTCTGAATTGTCACTGTCTTTGCGGTACCAGAGGCACCGATGTAGAGAATAGGTGTCTTGTTGCTGGTCTTCGGGTCGGGGGACTGCTTGTCGATTACTAAGTCAAGGAAGAAGCTGTTACGCACAGTATCTACTGTGGGAACAAGAATGGAGGAGAACTTTCCATCCTTGGGTGGGACATAGACTGGTATCATGGAAGGGTCCTTCCAAGGAATCCACTTTGCCATCTCGGTGTTGAAGCAGAATTCGTACAATGTCTTCTTCTCAGGAAGCTGCCCTGCAGACACAGGCTTCAGGTCATCGGACGGTTGGAGGTTCTTCCCCGACTTGCTCTTCAGAACCTGATCAAACCTTGGGCGGTCGTTCTCAAGGATACACGCGCCAAAACTCCACACGCATGCGAAGATGAAGACACCTTCAAGGGATCGCTGCTCCAATTGCTGGTCTTGAAGCATGCAAGTGAGCAGCAAGCACAGCTGCTTGACCATGTTGCAGTCGGTCAGAGGTAACGCCATCTTTGGCGTAGGTACAATGTTGCCATCAATATCAATGCCCTCTAAGACAAACGACTTCAAGGTTCCAATGTACTTATCAAACAGCTCCTTGAGGCTGTCTTGCTCCTCCTTAGATCTGGTGGACACCCACTTGTGAACATAAGGCTGCCACTGCAAGTTCTGCGGATCTACGTACACCATACCCACACGTGACACGGTGGCAGGAGATGCGTACTGGAGGTCGCCTACCTCAAAGAGAAGCGAACACATCGGGTTGTTGAGCCTGATACGATCACCGTTGGCCAGTGTCAGCAGCTTGTTATCATCCATTACCGTGTTCATGTTCTCAACCCACAAGGCGTCCACGTCCCCGTCGAACACCACATACCGTCTAGAAGACTCGTTCCCTTGCTCCTTTTCTCTCTCCGAGTCTCTATTGATGTTACGGAAGATGTTCGAGAAGATCCCGTCTGTCCACGTACGCGTCATGGGGTCGAGCACACCATACAGGCAGCTGATGTGCTGGGCTTTGGCGTTGAGGACAAATAGTTTTGTCTGAAGTTTCAAGGCATCCTGGGCTTGCTTCAAGTATTGGATAACAGTGGACTTCCCGCCCGACGTCGGCCCTACAACCATCGTCGTGTGACGTGTCTGCATGGTCTCGTACAACTGTACCACCTTGTCGATCTGGTTCGACACAATGAGGTCCTTGTTCTGTGTGATGCACTCACGCACAGCTTTCGCAAGCTTCTCGTTCGGCACTCGTGTTGGGTCAAGCCCAGGGAACAAGTCTCCAATGAGACCAGCAAACAAAGGAACGTCTTCAAACACGAACTTGGGGGCGTTCATGTCACGCAGTGCCCTCATGAGGACCACGTCTTCGGGAAGAGCTGCGTCACTGCGCTTCAAAGCACCTGCCATCACAAGTACGGCCTTCAAGGCTCTCAGACCCCAGTCGTAGTGGTACTGCTTTGAGAGTTGCCCCTTTGCCAACTTGTAAAGGGTTACCATCTTTTTGGCTAGACCTCGCGCCTGTTTGAAGCCTTCCGCGTACAACATGATCTCTGCAATGAGTTCCAAGTTGGGAACCACCATGACCACGGGCCTGAAAAGAGCTTTAAGGTTGTCAGGCAGTTCTACACGCCCCGCATAGCCGGGGTTCATTGTGATAAATACGCCGACATTGGGGTCAAGCTCGATCTCCTCAGGAGCGCCTTGGATCTCGCACTTCTTTTGTCCGTGCTTCAGCGCATCCTGCATCGATCTCAATTGCTCGGAGACAACACTGAGCACCGGCAACTCAATCCTGTTGAACTCGTCGAAGCACCCCCATGCACCACACTGCCCAAGACCGCAGAAGATGCCCGCCATCGCTTTGTAATCAAGACCTTCACCGCAGTTAAATACCACGCAGTAGTACGAAAGAGCTTTTGCTAAATCCTTCACTGATTCCGTCTTTCCCGTACCAGCAGGACCCCCAGGTGCGCCGCCCAAGTGGTAGGATAGCGCTTGAGTGAGAGTCATGAAGCACCTGTCGGTGAGCGGCGTGATGACCAGCCTTCCATTCAGCCCCATGAACTCGTAACCGTAATTCAACACGGCAGTGCACTGCTGGATTACACAGTTGTCGACGTCCTTCTTCCAGTAAAATCTCAGTTGGCTTTCCCAAGCGAAGTCCCTTGCGTCTAGGATGGCGTCGCGCACGAACTTGTCCACGATGTCACGCCCGTGCACATCCACGATAATTAGCGTATTGATCTTCTTTCGAGTAATAGACGTGAGCTGCTTGTCCATCTCCATCACCATCTCGTCGAGCTGTACACTCAGCTTCACAACTAGCTCCTTAACTGCGTTCTTCCTCCCTTTTTTCACTTTGATGAACGAGTCTTCCACTTGATACGTCCACCAAATCTGCGACCCTGCCAAACTGCACATCCCCTTTGTCTCATCTATCCACTGCAGCCTCGGCTTTTTCGGGTAATGAAAGACGGAGGCCTTAAGTAGCCCTTGCAAGGTGCTCTTCACTTCCGTAAGTACCAGCGTAAGCCACTTCTCCACAGGAAGACCCTCTGTGTTGATGGCATTGTCGAAGTTAAGCGGTTCTCTCTCTTGGGAAGATGACCCTTCCACAGAGTCACCGCCTGGCTTGAAGTACAGCACCGCACAGTTCTCAAACATTTTAAGCATGTGCTCTTGGACAGAGCGTGGATTCGAGGAACTGAGGATAGAGAGCAAATCGTCGTCTGAGATGAAGTAGAACCTGGGGAAAGCCATTCGCTTGGTGTTCAGGTAGTCGGTAAGACCTTTCTGGCATTCGTCAAGTTTGTCAGATATCCATTTAAGCTCCATCAGCCTGTCCGGTGCGTGGCAGGCTGAATCGACAAGGGGCGACTCCGCAGTGCCCTTCATAATGTTCAGCCACTTCTTGTCAAGGTCGTCAAACTTCTTGGCTTCTTTCGGTAACTGTGCAGCAATGTCCTCGCCTCCCACGAAGATCGACTCTAGGTATATCCACTTCTGCTGCACCACAATCCACTCTGCAATCACGTCGGTCATAGTGTTGAGCTTCCTCTCCCAGAGTCGCACGTCATCCAAAAAGGGCTTCACCCATTTGAAGTTTGCAATGGATTGTAGGTTCATTGTGTGCTCGTCGATAGCTTCCTGAATATCTTTCGTGTCTGCCAACAGCTTTACGCGCTTCTTTTGAATAAGTTCGAACGAAGTTATCTGCCACGTGTCTCTGATCGCCTTCAGGGAGTTCTCAATATGCAGCTCTCTGGTCGCACCCGCCACGATTTCATTAATGTCTTCCTCGAACTCAAAGGGGCGCATCTCGATCAGGGATGCGAGTGTGAAGTTCGCAAAGTCGAACGACTTGCCTGTCACATCCATCAGCTTCTTCCAGTGCCTATCCCGCAAGGCTTCGTTCTTAAGCTGCGTGAACAAGGGAAGCGACGTGAAGAAGTTGGTAACCACCTCTTTCATGGCAGAATACGGAGGGAGCTCGCCGAACTCTTTGTACTTCTTCTTCAGCTTCTGCATCATGGATTCTGTCCCTTTGCGCATGACGTCTATCTGGATATCAGCCCACTGTGTGCCTGACCACCCCATCACAAGCTCCTTCCATTCGCTGTACATCTCGAACACTTGATTCAGTTGGAACAGCTTTTCTTCCACCTCCTGCAACGCTGGGTAGATCGTGATGTCAAGGGCAAACAGCTTCTCAGACTTCACCAATCCCTCCCTCTTCTTCTGTTTCTGCAGAAGGTCGATCTTCCATTCGTTGATCAACTCAAGGCCCTTATCCAAATCCAACCCCGAGCGTCCAGGGCCGTTGTTCACGAAGTCATCTCTTGCCAATTGAAGCTCTTCTGTGAACTTCTGCACGCTTGCCACAGTAACTTGTCGGAACGTATCCTTGGTGGAGGCTAAGTCCTCGTCTTTCTTCTTAGCCGTCAGTTTCAAACTTTCCCAATGCGCCCGAAGCCCCATTGCCATATCCCACTCCTCCTGTGGCACCTCGATGTTGTACTGCCTCAGAGTGCAGTAGCAGTTCTCGATCTCGCGGTACTGAAGTTCGATGTCCATCGACTGCGAGTACATAGTGTCGATGGTAGACAACACCTTCTTCAGGTCGTCGATGAGGTCGGGGTTGATGCTCAGCTCCTCTTCGCATTTATTGATACGTGAGCTCAGTTTTTCAAGCTTGGTTCTGAACTGTTCGTTCAGTTGCTTGCCTTCCATCTGGATCCATGTTCTCGCTTCTCTCTGTATCTCAGCCAGCAGGGGGTTGCAATCCAAACACAGGAAGTCGATGTTGCGTTCTTGAGGGTATTGATCCAAACCCCTGATCAGTCTTGTGAAATCCGCGAACCGGGCGTCGTATTCTAGCCAAGGGAGGTTCTTGGCACCGAGACGCTCGATGAACTTTTCCTTTGGAACATGCCACAGGTCCTTGTACTTCCTCCACGACTGTAAGTGCTTGTGCACGTAGAAGAACGTCTTCTGAATGCCTTGATTCACCTTTGTTTTGAAGGCAATGACCTGGCCGCCTTTGTGAATGTCGTTGTAGAAGGTAAACGGCTGGTACTCGCTGTCGTCTGCAGGCCTCGGATGGATTTCACCCTGAGTGCACTCGATACATGTGCCGTCCATCCACCGAACGAAGTGTTTCGTAGCCTCAATGATGTTGTTCATGATTTTACCCGTCAGCGTGTGCAGGATTTCCTTCATTTCCGGCGAAACACCGATCTCACCAGCAACAAGGGAGGCGGTCACTTTGAAGAGGGGCGCAGGTTTGCGGTGCGACTTGTGCTTTTTAGAAGGGTTGATGTTGAGGAAGGAGAGGAACAGCGACAGAGAGATCATCACCATTCTGTTCAACGCTTTGTAGATCTTCTTCTCCCAGTGGTAGTAGTAAGACTTTAGTGCAGGCGCTTTACCAGTGTTTGTATTTGTAACGATCCCTTCAATTTTCCGCAGGAGGGGCGAGATTCTGGCGTACTGTTTTGTTAGCTTCTGTACTTGCTTGTTCCTATAAGCCTCAAGCGACTCAGCAAGATCATTGAGATCTAACAGGCCCTCTGTACCAGAGGAGCTTAGTTTCTGCGGGTCGACAAGCCACGTGGTCGATATCTGTTGCACCACTTGCGAGATGTGTGTAGAGTTCTTGTGGATTTCCTTCGATTTGGCGTGAAACTCTCCGATGGCCGCCAGGGCTTTGTTGATGTACTCCTTGATCCCGAGCGAGTTCCAGTTGAGGGTCTTCCACCCGGGCTCGATGGCACACTCGAGTTGAGCAATGTGGTCCCCTAGAATAGCCCTTTCAGGAGCCTCCACCACGGCAAGTGTCTCGTGGTACTTTGCGAGCATGGACTTCAGATTCTCGACAAAATCGTGGTACTTCTCGTCAAGCAAAGTGACCCTGAGGGCAATACCGGGCACATCGTACCCCAGTCTATCTAAGTACTTCGCCTCTTGGATAATTTGGAATAAATTGTTGTCGAAGTTTACGGCGTAGGCAGTCTCACCATCGCACTTCTCGACACTGAGGATGTTTGCCTTCAAGTAGTCAATGGTGTGCGTGTTGACATCGAGCTTCCACTTGTCGTACAAGTTGACGGCGTACTCCTTCATCATCTTCGCCACGCCCACGTACGTCTTCCGCACATCCTTGCCTCGAGATGTTGCGAGGATGGAGTCTTCTGCTTCGAGAAACTTCTTAATGGGACCCTTGATGCGCTGGAACAGCGACTCAGACCAATGGATGGCCCCCGCCACTGGCGGTTGGTTCTTCGTGAGGGGTGGTGCATTGCAGTTGTCTTTGAAGATTTGTTCCACGTCCTTCACTTCGTCTTTGTACCGGTCAAGGATCCCTTCGCTCTTCTTGAGGAGTAAATTGTTCAAGTTCCAATCGCTATCGGTGCCACCTCCAGGGGGGAGTGTCTTGAAAGACTGCAGCAGCTCAAAAGCTGCTTCCGAACTGCGCAGCTGCTTAAATGAGCTTTCAATAAATTGCCGTGTGTGGGCGTTCATTTGATCCACTTGACGCTTGAACTTTTCGAACTGCGCCGACCAACTAGGCTGCGCACGCTCATCGAAAATGTCGAAAGCCACCGTCTCGATAGGCTTCTTGAGATCCTCGACTCTCTTCATGACTTGGTCAATGCCCACTGTGTCCTTTGTGACCGCCTTCAGTTGGCTACCTAGGACGGTATGGTAGTACTCCAGTGTTGTCACTATCTCAAGCAGCTCCACGCACCTCACTGCCATGTAGTCGGTGGTTCCGAATAACCTCTTCTTGTCAAACTCCCAACGTGCATCTCGCTCAGTCTGCTCGATGTCCTGCCTGGTTTTCTGGTAACTTTTCTTCCATTGCTCTAGCACAGCTTGTCCCTCGACAATCTTCCGTTTCGCATCTTCAAAGCCTTGACCGTCCTGTTGTTTTTTTTTGTTTGTTTTGTTTTTTTAAACTTGTGTTTATATGTATACCCTTCCGCAGGACAGGATGGAGGGCTGCCCGGGGGTGCTTTTTACGTTGATATGCCTGCTCACTTTTTCGGTGATGGTGTTAGCAATCTTTTCCAGCAGACGCATCATTTTCTCGTCGGTGTTGTAGTAGCGCGAGATGGTCCAAACCTGTTTGTTGTTCTGTTGTGCCTTACAGCAACATACCATTCGTATGGCGGTCATCATGGACGGCAGAGTGTCGATAATGGGTTGCAAAGAGTTGCCTGGCTGGACGTTCGTGACAGCACGAAAGTGTCGCTCCAAAGTAGAAAGGAACTTGACGTTGTCCTTAGCCTCATGGTACATCTTCGCCAGTGCGTTGTAGGATATCTCGAAGTTGGGGTACGAAGTTCCGACGTCTGACTCTTTAAGCACCTTGAGCATAGTCTTCACGTGGGGCAGGTTAAGCTGTTCGTAGATTGCACTCAGCACTGCGTACTTGTCTTTCCAGAAATCGATTTCACTCAGAGGGTTCTTCCCTGTCGCCGAATCGTTCTGTTGCTGCGCCTCGATCACAACAGTGATGTGTGAGTTCCATTTCAAAACATGTTCATCGATTTCCTGCAGCAGGTCGTCGTTGTCCTGCGCCTGCTTAATGTCTTGCTCGGTGTCCCCTATGTGAATGTGCGTGGGGATGTTCAGCTTCCTGTCGCCTGATATCTGATGGATCACTGTAGTGATGTTCTGTGCCAGCCGCTGCACCGACGACTTCACATCCTCCTGGAGTTGTATTTGTAGCTGTGTCATCTTTTCAGATTCCAGCACCTCGCCAGGGCCCGGTGCACGGTACGTTGTCGTCTCTATTTCGTTTTCTGGTGAACTTGCTTCCCCGTCTTCGAGCTTGGGCTGTGCCTCGGGTGACAGCGTTGCGTCGCCCTCAGCTGCCTGGTTAGGTCTCGGGCCAGTATTGTCGATTGATGGCAAGTATACCGACATGATCAGCTCCTTCACTGTCTGCAGTCTGGGGCAGTCCATTACCCCGTACTCGATCCCCTTCTCCATGGGATTGCCAGGGATGTCTATCTGACCCTCCATCTGTGCCCGCGTGATGGCTTCGGGTGCTGCCTTGATAAAGTACATGCACATCATGTTCTCGTTCAACGCCAACTCAGGAGGCAAGTGGTCAATCGCGATGCAGAGCTTTCCGCCCTTTTTGTTCCTCCGAAGCTCGTCTTCGTCATAACCATCATCATAGCCGTCATCAAGCCTATCGCTGCCCTCGACGTAGAACAGGCACACGGAACACCTGTTCTCCTGATTTCCATCTGTCTCACAAAAGGTGCACAGCAAGTCCTCGTTATCACTTCTCGCCATGCAATCTGTTATGGCTGCCTGTTCCACTTTGCGTAGCCCCCATCGTGCTCTTTGTGACAGCCATTCTAATCTTGGATCCATTTGCCACCTCCCCAAGGAAGTGGTCCTGTATTGAGTTTGCAGAGGAACAATAAATAGAAAGATCATAATAAAACAGACTGGTGTAAATGTCTTACTCTTTTTCAAGGCTCTCGAGGGCAGCTTTCAGGCGTGCAAGCTTCGAAGGCTCCGAAAAGCTGCCTTTTTCATTCCTTAAGAGCGCCGTGTTCACATGTCGCTGGAGGTACAAAATGGAAAGCTTGACATCAGCGATAGTATCGTCGAGGTGCGGGTGGCACCAATCCCTTATGGCGACGGCTTTCAATGCCAGCTGCTGTTTCATCCGCAAGAGCCCCAGAAGGTGCTCCCGTGTTGCTGCTCGGCACAGCTTGTATTTCTCCTCCATCATTATTGCTATTTGCAGCTCGCGCTCGCCAGCAGAACACGATGCCGCACTCCGCATGTGAATCTCATCCAAATCAAGCATCTGGAATGGGTTAAAAAGAAAAGCGAGAAACAAAACAAACAACAAAAAGGGCAATACATCAAAAAGAAAAGGAATTACGTCGCAACTTTCTTGTTGTATGAAAGCACAAGGCTCTCTGTTGCTTGACTTCGCTGTCGCAAGGCTCAGTAGCTTATACTGCTAACTTAACTGCGCCAGGAAGCATACAAGTGGAAAATGAACAGCCGTTGCGTAAACTGACTGCCCATAACGTCTAGGAGTTAAAAATAGTTAGGCAAGCATAAGACTGTTAACATCTTATTCCTCACGAGGGCGCTTCCTTCTGCACTGCACCGCTTTTGCGAGCGAAACAAGAACATCCTGTTGTTAGTGTCGGCACTGCGTGTTTTAGCATACCTTCGTCGCTGCAAGGTCCAAGCACTCATCGGTGATGGACTTCCCGTAGACAAGACCCTTCTTGCCCTCTGGACCCAGCTTCTGGTTCCCCGCCACGATATGAGACTCGATCATGACCCCTGCGATTCCACGGGACCCCGAAGAAATCTGCGCAGCAATATCTTTCGCCACAATGGGCTGGTTCTTGTACTGCTTCTTAGAGTTCCCGTGAGAGCAGTCGATGATAACCTTCTGTGTCGTAACACCCCTTTTCTTCAAGTTCTTAATAACTTCGGTCACATCTTCAGCGGCATAATTTGTTCCACTCGCACTGCCTCTCAGGATCACTGTGCAGTAGGGGTTTCCGTTAGTGTGCACAATGGCGGCAAGCCCTTGCTTTGTCACGGACAAGAAGGAGTGCGGGTGTTTAGCTGCCTGCACAGCATCACACGCGATACTAATGTCGCCTTGTGTGCTGTTCTTGAAGCCCACAGGCATGGATAGGCCACTCGACAGCTCCCTGTGGACCTGCGACTCTGTGGTCCTCGCCCCGATTGCACCCCAACTAACGAAGTCAGCAAAGAACTGCGGGGAGATGGTGTCCAGGAATTCGCAACCGCAGGGCAGCCCTATCTCGTTGACCTCTGCGAGGAACTCCCTAGCGGACCTGAGGCCCTTGTTGATCTTGAAGGTACCGTCCAAGTCGGGGTCGTTGATGAGACCTTTCCACCCGACCGTGGTTCGGGGCTTCTCGAAGTAGACTCTCATCACAACCACAAGATCGTTGCTGAGCTCATCAGCGATAACTTTCAACTTCTGTGCGTACTCTTTCCCCGCTTCGATGTCGTGGATGGAACAGGGGCCCACAATCACAATGAGTCTGTCATCGGTACCCTTGATACAGTTCGTGACATCAACACGGCCCTTAACTACTGTGGCAGAGGCTGTTTCCGTAAGAGGCAGCTCGTCGAGCAGGATGCTGGGGGGGAGCAAGGGTTGCAACTTTTTAATTCGCAGGTCATCCACTGACTGCAGCTCGTCCAGTGACATCGTGGACTCCTGACGGGGGGCTTTCGCGGCCATTTTGTGTTTCTAAACCTGTTGCGTCTGATAGCACCCGGGGAAAACAATTAAATAAGGTACCGTACACTTAGTAACCAAAGTTAGACTATAAACCATTTTGTTGCAAAGTAATCAGGGGCAAGGAAAAAGAAACAAGAAAAAAGGGGGAAGGAGGAAACATAAGAATGAAAAAAAGGAAGCCGATTGTTTGAAACAGGAATAACAAGAATAATTAATTACTGAGCGTATGTGAATCCTGGGACAGGCACATGTGTGGCCTGCCTCCACATGCGGTCCAGGTAAACCATGAGGCAGTCAAAGGAGCTGCCGTTCACGGTGCCCCACAAAGTACCTACAGTTCTTTTAATGTCATCAGTGAACTGACCGAACTGATACACGTACCCGTTGAGAGTGTAGATCTGGATGCACGGCTGGCTATTGGACACTGCAGAGTGGTAGGTGACGATGTTGGTGAGGCTGTCGAAGAACGAAGGCTGCGGTTGGCCTGCAGAGCGCGATGGTGTGAAGGAAAAGTGCTTCGTTGAAATAAATAGTGTGCCTTGGATCTGTTTCTCACCACCATTCACATAACTGCACTTGTACCCACACTCTAAAGTATCTCTCTCTGCCAGAGAAGAAAATACGGAGCGCCAAAGAGCAAGCAGCTCTTCATCATCGTGCTTCCTCAGAGCAACTTCAGCACTGTGCGTCGTCTCTTTGACGAAGGATGTCGTGTGATGTGCTGCGGCCGAGATGCCCGATGAGAGCTTCGACATGAACCCCTTTGGAGGGGGCTGCTGCTTCTTTGCGGAGTATTCAGCCTCTCGCTTCTCCTTGTCTGTGTTTATTTTGTCGATGTGCGCCCTCCACTTCTCCGTGGGTGTCGGTGCGTTGATCGCGGGTCTGTGGTGTGTTCAAGTGCTGTCTACGACATACGGTGGAACGGGTGGGGCTCCTGTGTACCTGAGGGGGCCATCAGGATTAGTTTTAATCTGACACGGAGTGATCTGGGGTTGGTGGATGGGCATTGAATGGCCAGGGATGTACTGCGGCGCCATTGCTTGCGGAGGAGGTGCCGTCGCTTGAGGGGCTCCCGGGGGCGCTTGAGGGGCTCCTGGGGGAACTTGAACCTGATGCTGCGGTGGCGGCGGTCGTGGGTTGGTGGGTGCCGGGGGCGGACCTGGCATGGGCGGCGCCGTTGGCTGTGGAACATTCGCTGAGTCGAAGAATTTGCCTTGGGGTGCAGCCCCTTCAACATGAATCTGGAATGTTAGAGTGCCAACATCAATATCGTTTGAGGACAGCATCAGCTGGGTGGACTCATTGTTGTGGATTGTAGGGATATCACTTAAACGCGTTGTTATAGTTGCAATTTCGTTGCTCCCATTAAGCACGCTAAAGAGAATGTTGTCGTTGGTGTCAGTACACGGTAGCCTCATCTCATGTGCCCCCCATGTCATCCCGATGTTGCTTGGTGACCCCTGCGGGGTGCACTTCAGTTGGCTGCCTATGCTGATCTTACACACTGTGGCATCTGACGAAGGCCCTTTCCACTCCAGAATCCTGACAACGGCTTCTTGCCCATGACCCGACATTAAACAAGTGGAAACAAGTGCTGGGATAGATAGTAGCAGAACAAACAAGTTAATAACACAAGCACAAAATTGTTTTACGCAATAGATCGGCATGCCGTCGGTGCACCAGTGTGGCGACGATACCATGACGCCAAACACAAGAAGCACGCTCGAGCATGCTACGGCAATACTGAAATGTAACAAACCGGAAAGATAAGAAATACAGAAGTTTATACTACAGGGTACCTAGCGACCTTCATCAAAGGTGAAGCTGCTAATCATATCAGCGAAGACACTATCCGCCAAGTGAGGGAAGTAGGTGACGGAAGCAACGAACTCAAGAACGAACTTAAGGCCTTGTTTGATAGTGATCATCCTGAGCACCGTTGCGCGACTTGGCTGCGGCATAGCGAGCTCAAGGCATCCCTTGTAAGGTTGTGAGTCGGCTGTGAATACAACCTCTAATGCAGGGTACGAGGCGAGCTGGGTTACGGTCGAGTGGTGAACGGTGGCTTCTTGGGTTGCCAACTCACCCATTTCTGCGACTAATATCTCTTGTAGGCATTCGTTAGGGTCATGGGGGACGTCAGTGTCCAAAGTGTCGAGAACACGCACTTGCACGTAGAACTCTCGGAGCAGCCTCCCTTTTCTGTCGGGTTCCTTCCCCAACAACCTTGACCCAGATGGCAAACAGAACACTACATATGGGTCGCCTATAAAAGGCTCGAATGCTCGCATTTCTGTTGGAAGCAACAGCGAAAACCCATGTGTGGGAGAGTAGTACTTGAGCGATGAAGCTGTGTGTTATTGTGTTATTATGCAAGTGTTGGTGCATACTCTGGCCATGTTTTTCATCACATCGCATCGTATTAGCAACGTTGTAGACAGACCGTGCCACATTTACCCGTTCGTCGCTGTGGCAGACCGAAGACAACACGAACAAGTCTCCTTTCCGGAGCCACATGTAAACAATAAAGCAAAGACTTGTGTTTCCGGAGCACGATTTGTAATAAGAGAATGCTACTGCATCCAGCTCTTCGGGTCCTTTTAGGACCAGTGATCGTGTAAGAGAGTTGACGATGTCAGTGGAGACGCGCCTGCCCTTCTCGTCGGGGATGAGGCAGTTATCATTTTCTTCGTCCACATCGAGCCGTGCCCACAGGATGACATCTTCTGCCGAAGGTGACTCTTGTAGCACTTGCTGGCGATACAGCTGTGCTGCATATCTGATACCTGCAAGTGCAGATTTCTGTTTCCGCTCCCTTGGGGGGGACACTGTTGGGTTCTCGAAATTGATGACCGGCAGATCTGCCGGTTCGGCATCGAGTCGAAGGATTGATGCACCGCCCTCTGGCTTTTCGACCGTGCTGAACTGCACAACTTCTCTCCAAGACCTGCCGCCCGTTGCCGGAGTGGACTCCACATGGTATTGGGAGGCAGGTACTTGAAGAGACACGCCGTACTTTGGGTCTGTAAAGATCAGGGACGAGTCAGATGGTGATGGGGGGCGAATCCTGATGCGAGAGGCAAATCCTTTGACTTTTTCAAGCGACGAAAAGGAGGTCACAGGGCTAGAGTAACTGAGGCTGTACACAGCGCTTCCAAGCTGAGCAACGACTGAGAACACCTTCCGCTTAACACCGTCGCCGTCAGCGCAGTGGTAGCAGAACTGAATAGCAGGCAGGTTCCCCAGCAGTGTCTCCTCGAACATGTCCACGTCAAGCTCTTCGTCTTCCATCTCTTCCAACGTGCGTAAGCTCTTGTCCACATACTCCTGCAATGAGGTGGGTTCTTCAGTCGAGCAATCGTGGACTTGCACAGTCACAGCAGCCCCTATTGCTGCGTCTCCAGTGTCTTCCAATACGCGAAATTCTAAAACAGCAAAGGGTGCCCTCCTGTGCACGGGCTCCCGCAGCACCATAGCTGCGGGGTCATACAACAGCACTATCCCTATTCGCTTCTCCTCCCACCTCGAAAGCCCATCGTTCTTCTGGCGCTCTTCTGATTTTTGCCGTTTTTTTATCAACAACCGTCTGCCCGTGTACCAGAGACATGCAGCTGTCCCTAACAAGCCTGCCAACCCACCTGCAGCCCTGCCCACAACCAGGATCCTACTTTTTTTCATGGCTACGATCTCCTAGTGCTGAATATGAGCCTAAATGAAGAGAGCAGAATTAGAGAATAAATCATAACTTAATAAAGAACGAAATTGTGTAAATAACTGAAGGGATTCTCAACAGATATTTAGTAGTAACTATTTATTGCGCCACACATCTCTAACCGTCAGCAAGGCCGGGCTTAGGGATTTGAAGAACCTTCCAAAGATCGGTTGAGATTCCTTTCTGAAAAATAATTCATATCTTCTCATCATCGGGGAAACATCCTTTCCGAGGCGGGTTAGGAAAAGAAATCTACAAAGAAACTTTTTGTATTTGGCAAGGTGTTGGAGGGGTGCCTCTTCTGTGTTGTTTCCCAGGCGGGTTAAGGATTGGAATCGAGAGGAGGGGACTTCACCCTGACTTGGGGTGGCTCGACGTTTGGCTGCTCCTGACGGTTCACGTAGTCCTCGAGGATGGCTTTTGACTTCCAACACTGCCTGTCGGGCTGATTTTCTTCCAAAGTGCACATTGAGGTTCTGTACTCGAAATCTGGTCATCAAACAAACCGACCATGCCCAGTCTCCCGTGTTGAACCGCAAACTCTGACTGCCGACGCTGTGAAGTGCGGGAAACAGGTGACCGCAAAGCGAGATGTGTTGCAATTGAGTGCTGGCTTCCTTGAGCCTTGAAGCGCTCGAAGGCCGACCTCAGTATGCGGGTAGCAAGACGAATTTGTCGATGACAAAAACGACAGTCGCGAAAACACTGCATAAACAACTTACTCAAACCGTTTGCATGAAGACTGCACAGATGATGAACAAAGTAGCTCGTAACAAGCGTTTTGTGCAATGTTAGCACTAGGTTTCTTTGATGCTTCTCGGCACAGACGACGAGACTCATAGGATTCTCGATAGGGGCGCAAAGAGGGAGAAAGGGCTCACGAGGGGGCAGAACAGCCTGTGCCTGGCAATTTTCGTTCGCTGGGCCACCCTAATGGCCTGGCGTCCGCGAAAGTATTTTTGAAGGATTACCGCTGCGACACTTGTTAGTGATGCAGGGGGGGTGGAAGGACAGACGCTTCGTCAGTGGTTGATGATGTTGAGTGGGTGGTGTAGTCAAATTCATCATCTTTACTGCTGTACTCACACACCTCCTGTAAGTCGATCACACATCCGTTCTGTGATTCTGCCAGGTCAGGGGGCTCTGGTGCATGCCACAAGTTATCTCGTTTTGTTCACAGGTCGGTGATCACATCCTTCTTCGTCTTTCCAACTACGGGGAGTGTGCTCACCCGCGAGAACGAGCGCCTCCTCTCGTTCATTTGTACCTATTTTACTTAAATGTACTACAAGAATGATCTAATAGAAGTAACAATATGTTACACAAGCCTCAGCACTCATCCAAACAACTGGGCCAGACAATGAACGCAACATGCAAAAGAGAAATGAGAGAGAATGGAAGAAAAAAGAGAGAAACTATAAAGAAGAAGAAATAGTGTTTGCTATTAAGTCCTAGATCCTGAACGAACAGAAGCAGAAGGTGGTCAGACAAAAGATTCCATAACAAATTTCTAGTTCCACAAACCTGCTAAACAAATAACGGCGAGTCATAAGTCATAACTACAGCTGTTGCTCTTAGATTACAGCTTTTTGCTTCGTACGTGCGCTTTCAACGAGCTGCGTAAAATCAGGGGTAGCCGGCAGATTGATGCGCTTTGCCCGTTCTGCAGATGGTGCCGCCGAACCGGGTGTATATGGGGAAGTAGGCTTCGAAGACCTTTTGCTGGAAATAGGGGGCGCTTCGGAAACACGGGAAGGTGTGAAGCTTCCCTGTCCAGCACGGCTTTGTTCTCCATTAGATAAGTATTCGAAGGCCCCAAACTTTTCGTCGCTATTGCTAGAACCGAACTTATCGCTCGTCTGGGAGTACGCTGGACGGGCGCGAGAACGGTTGGTGTTTGTGTCTCCGTTGGTCCTTTTGCTGGACTTGCTGAAGAAATCGGACGTATTCCCCACATCATTCGCATCATCATCATCTTTCCACGGGTCATAGGGGTGCACGCTTTGTGCCGGCACATGCGACCCAAGCTTTCTCTCAGGCAAGCTGGGATGCTCTTCAGGCTGCCACTTTGGCCGCTCATGGTAAGTTGAAGGTGGCTGATGCGGCCGTTGCTGCGGTGTGTTAGACTGCACAGCTAGGTGGCGCCTGCCATTAGATGAATAGTACGTCTCATCAGGGATGGCAGGGAAGTCATGTTTAGGTCTTGTATCAGATCGGCTGGAAGGCCTTTGTAACTGTTGATTCTTTCTTTTATCCATTTCGAGCTGCTCGATCTTCTGCTTCAGTAACTTCGATTCCTTTTCCATTCTTTGGATACGGCCTACACGCTGCCTGTCAGATGCAGTTGTAGGGACGCCTGTACTATAGGGAGCAAGAGGGTTCATTCTTGGTGTTGGCGGCAGTGGCGCCGGTTCTTTTATCTCAATCGCTGGAGGGAGCTCAACTTCGGACACGGGGCTGAG
The DNA here is from genome assembly GCA_964019335.1 of Diplonema japonicum. Lineage (NCBI taxonomy): Eukaryota > Euglenozoa > Diplonemea > Diplonemida > Diplonemidae > Diplonema > Diplonema japonicum. The sequence goes on from OZ025655.1 coordinate 816,290, forward strand.
AATCTTAGGATTTGTAATCTCCTCAGGTGGTGGTGTCTTGAGATCGGGGAGTGCACGACCAAAAGCAAGAGCCAATGAAACTTTTTGCCAGTAGACCGACCGCAGGCTCGACCACAAAACGATAGACTTCGTCTTAGAGCGTAATCTGCCCCACCTTCTCTTCGCTCTGGTGCTTGCGTTATCGGGTGCTTCTATCTCAAAGGTCACAGCGTGGTTTGTGAAGGAAGCGAACTTGAATGTGTTCGGGATCAGCTCAGGGAATCTCAGAGGGAACTCGCCTTCGTACTCGAAACACCTTCCTCTTAACAGCACCGTGTACGTCGTCTCGGGATGCAGCTTGAATTGGTTTACGGCATCCCACGCAAAACCAGTTGGGTCCTGGAGGTGTCCACATCCTCCTTTTTCGGCCACCTTCCTAATCGACTTTTCATCCCACTTTTCAAACAAGGGGTCCAGCGCCATAAGGATCCTTGCCGCCTGAACTCCGCACTGTTTCCACAAGGAATTCGAAACTGATTTGTTTTCCAGCAAAAGTTCTAGCTTCTCAGGTGAGAGATAAATAACATGGCACTCGCTCGTGGTGACCACATCGTCAAACCTCGACGAACCTGTCAACAAGCGTTGCAGCCCTACGGTGTACCCTGATCCGTATTTGAAAATTTTCCTGCCGACTCTAACCTCGAGGATACCGCCTACAATGAGAAAGATTCCTCCTTTAAGCATTTCACTCAAATTCTTCTTCGCCTCGATGGTTTGGCTTGAGCCAGCAAAAGCATTGTTGATCATCGACTGACCATGATCATCGCACTCCTCGAACCACTTAGCTAAATGCACTGCCTGACTGTCACTAGGGAGGAGCAGGTCGTTCGGGAACTTGTTCTTGAGCTTTTTCATTTGCGACTCGATCATCGGCACAAGTGCCATTCTGTCCCCTTCGTCCAGTCTCCCTTCTTTGGCCATCTTCTGTGTGGCGTGTTTCATGGAGTTCAGTATGGACCTTGCAGCGTGTTTGGTTTTGATGCTTACACTGATGCTGGGCATCATAGCTGTGTTCTCGTTGATGATCTTCCTTGTCTCCGTGATAACCCGTTTGCAGTGCGTCTCTATCCTGGAAGCGACTGCTCTGTCGCATAATTGCCTTACGTGCGTCTTAGCTAACTCGTGGCAGTGAGCGAAACCAAGCGACACTTCCAAGGCATGCACAAGCTTCCACAGAGACATCCTCCTACCAAGCGATGTACCAGCGAGTCGTTTGATGGCGAACGTGTCCTGGAAGAAGAGCCTAGCGCTGTCAACCTCCATCATCCCAGCCTTGTCGTATGAGGTGAAGGCCAAGTGCTCCAGATCACGTGCTACACTAGAGCCCAGTTGCCCGTAGGCATACTGCTTGTGGATCCCACTGTGTATCGAGTTGTAGTAAGCGCTGAGTCCCTCTTCCCACAGCTTTTCCTCAATCATATCATCGTGTGGGTCAAAGACTTTTTCTTGTTTGCTCATGTAGGGGTTTTGGGATTTCGAGGGCAACAATGTTCCGGGGTCCGTGTACTTATTAACAAACTCCCAGTTGCAGTCATAGTAAGCTGTGGCAGTCATTTCGTTCCATCCAAGATTCTGAATTTCGGCTTTTCTAAACTCCTGCAGCTTGGAATAAGTATCACGCATTATCTTCTTTCTTCTCTCTGAAACGGCGTCGAGCTCAAAGTACTTCACGAGGTTCTGAGTGGTAACGCCATTGACAAGCAGTGTCAAAATCACTATCCCAGCAACGTGGAAGATGAATTTCTCACGCACGTTCTCCACCACCACCCTGTCGTCGGCCTGTTATTAGGTGTGCTAGTTTAGTTATTTAAGTACCTGAATAATAAGTGCGAGCGCAAGACCGACAGCACCCCTCAGCCCACCCCATGCCACGAGAGCCGAACTCCCAAGATCGAGCTTGTACTCGAAACGCCTAAGTATCGGCGTGAAGAGAATGAGGACGAAGGTTCTCACCACATTTATCTGTAATAATTTAACTATTTAATGTCCGCGCTGCATACCGTGACGTAGATGATAAGTAGGTAGACCACATCCCTACCTGTGATTGTGTCGAATGCCTTCAGGGCGACGATCATGCCAGCCAGCGCAAAAATGCATGTGTTGGTCAAGTAAACGGTCATGGTCCAGAATTCGTGGAGAGAATGCTCTACTTCGGGAGAGATACATTGCTTATAATACGACATATAGCAGCCCAAGACCACAAGTCCAAGCACACCACTTACATGCAAAAATCCTTCACAGACGAAGAAGGTGATGTAAGCTGAACATAGTGTGGCAGTGATCTCAATCAGACTGTCGTTGAACACACGGCCCACGCCGTTCACTGTGATGACGCCGAATATCAATCCAACCAGTGGGCCGCCAAAAGACACCTTGCAGAACTCGATGATAATTTCGATGACATTCAAGGGGATCTTGCAGTCCACGGTGCACTCGCATTGATCGTAGCAAGTATCCCAAACTGCTTCGCAGCCCCCACCAGAGCCCCTCTCAACGGACGATTTCAGCACTGTGAAGAATACTATAGCCGTCCCGTCATTGAAAAGAGACTCGCCCTCAATCATGGTAGAGATCAACGTAGGGGCGCCCAGATCCTTAAGTAGCGCAACGACAGCCACAGGGTCTGTCGCCGACAGGATGGTCCCAAACAGCAGACACGCAGGGAAAGTCCAGTTGTAATCCGTAAAGACGGTGTGCGCCACCAGGCCTGTAATGGTAGAGGCGACGATAAGTCCAGGACCCGCAAGCAGAATGCACTGCCAAACCACTTTTTTGAACACAGGTATCTCCATAGCGAAAGCGCTCTCAAAAATAAGAACAGGTAGAAAGATGTAGAAGATCATATGAGGGTTCATAAAGGCAAGTTCTTCATATCTTTCCATCTTGTCTTTCATCGACTCCAGCTTCCCTAAACTACCATAGCCGATCCCGATAAGGAATACCACAACCGTGTAGGGCACCTGTGTGTGTGTGTGGTATGCAGTTGGACATACCTTTGTGTCAAGAAAGATAAAGCGGACGAAGGCACCCATGGTGAAAGTGCCGAAAATCACAAGTATGTTGTAGGGTGGGGCTGTTTGATTTGAGTGGTTTGTGGTTTGTGCATACCTCCGTGGTTCAGCTCATGCTCAATGGTTCCGTCGGATTCAAGGTTCGCAAAAGCGGGCACAACGATGTGCTTGTTCTGTTCCACCTCCCGGTAGTTCTCAATGTCAATTAGAACTTGAGGCGAGACGTGATCTGGGCACGATTTTTCGAACCAAGTGAAATTATCTTTCCTGTTTACGTCCCAATGCACCGGGACGCAGTAGCCGAACTCTATTGTGTGCATTTCTGTCTCGCACCTAGATTCACAACGATGTACTTTCGGGTTGTACGTGCAGCCGTGTGCGTGATCGCAGTGCTCGCGATCAGCGTCATTGCATGCTCTGCAACTCCCTTTCACCCACCAGCAGCCGGTTTCGTTGCATTCCTCTTCTTTACCGTCGAGCTTCACACACGTTGCTTCACTAATTTTATCCTGCACGGCTGGTGGTAGCACAGGTGCCGCACTAGAGAGAGGGACATAGAAACTCTGTGCTCCTGTCAACCCGTGGTACCCAAAAGTTGTGTTGACCACAGGCAAGTTGGCACCTGTGGCACTGATCATATCAATTTGGGTAGCATTGATGTCAAAAGAGTAGTACTTCCCAGACAAGGACCTGCTCAGTGTCACAGTCCTCCAGTTGCCATTCAGTACGTTGCTTTGGATAGATACATCATTAGGTACTGACGTGCCCCGCGTCCCAGCACCCAGCACCCACGTCTCGATCACTGAAGAGCCTGACGCAACAATGGTATACACATCCTGCATACTTGCTGCCCCGGTGGCGGTTGTGTTTTCGCTGAAGCCGACAGCGAACCAGCTGTTTGAAGGTCCCTTGATGGTGATAAGGGCAGTGTCAACATTGGGGTCAAGGGTGATATCCAGTTCGTCTATCCATGGCACAGGGGGGACAGGCCCTCCTCCGTGCACATCATCAAGCAAGGGCGCGCCTTGTGGTGTCGTTGGGACACTGGGGGTAGTTGAAGCACAGATAGTAGTACACAGTAACAACAAGAGGACACGCACAAGCCATATAGAAGAATCCATCTCCGCCTGAATAAAGGTTAAATGCGTGCATGGATAAGATGCATCAGTTTAAATAGTCTCGGTGGTGCCGTTATGGTCACCATCTGTAGGGGGGGTTCTAATGGGGTTGCGTCTTAGGGGGGCGCGCAATGGCGCTCTTGACAGTGGGCGCTGAGGTTGATGGGGTGCATCTGTTGCACTTGACGAAATACTAGAATTAGAGACTCCGCGCCTCTTAGGCATGGGGGGCATTTTCATATTTCTTTTTATTTCTGGCTGTTTTTCTGCAGCTGGTTTTTTCCCTTCTGCACCACCTCTGCTCAGACGCTGCTTTTCAAGGATGTATTCCTTCGCCTGCTTTGCGGCAGTGTTATCTGTGGTGTCTTGTGCTGCATATTTTCCTTTTGGGACGACAGGTTTCTTGTCCTGCGGGTGGTTGCCTCTCACCCGTGCCCTTTGTTGGGTTGCCATCTTCGTTTGTATAATCTCGCTATGTTCGTGGTTTTGTTCTATCCACTTCCACGCTACTGCCAAGTCAGCAAACGATCGCGCCATCCTCCGCTTCCCTTCTTCATCCAATGCAGGGTTCATGTCAGGGTGCATCGCTTTTGCCAATTTCCGATACTCTGTTTTGATGGCAGGCAGGTCAAAGTCCCTTCTCACACCGAGCAGCTGTGAGCGTGTTTACTTGGTTGGTCGATACCTTGTAGGGGTCCGCCCCTGGAGCCGCAAGGCAACGCAGTGTCCCACGTAACATGTTCCCTGACTAGTGATATGCATTGAAGCCAGCAAAGATAGATAGTAACTATATCACAACAAGCTGCTCTTCGGGCTGAAACAAGTCCGGCCGGAAATAGTAAATTAGGTAGAGGTGTAATGCAATCATCAAAATGGGTATCGACATGACAACCCACAGCGGCAGCAGGGCCTCCGGCGTTAATGGGGCTTTAGTTCGCTCAGACATGGATGCTAAAACACGTTGCCTAGCAGCCTCGTTGTTATTTGCCTTAAACTCCTGCATCTGGATATCATTCAATTGTTCTTGCGTAAAAACCTGTGGACAAAAGGTCTGCTTAAGGTTAGAGGTCCTGTTGATGCTTTGGAGCCGTATTGGTCGGTCACGCGTGTTCACCATAAAGTCCTCCATTCTTCGGACTTCGTCCTTCGTGATACCTCTTCTACTGACTGGCCACATCCACGAGAATAGCAGCTCCCTCTTGCCCAATCTTCGCGGCTTCACCTGATTAATACCAAGCAGTTCCAACGGGATGGGGTTCTCCTTGTCCACGTGTTGACAGCTGCCTTGGTCGACCATCGCTTTTAGTTCAATCTCGCCTGCCAGCACAGCAGCTGCTTCGTCGTTCTTATGCATCTTGCTCTGCGAATGTTGTACTCGATGTCAAGCTCAAAAACTTTACTATAGGATAGGTGACGAAGCTGCTTTCGTGGTTAACGATGACTGTAAATTGTCTTTCTACCGTATTATGTTGCATACTTTGCTAAAGCGATAGTAGCAGTACAAACCAGCAAGGTGCGTGAAGAAGAGCAGTGTAAACCCTGTGCAGCGTTAAACTACTGTTTCTAGTAACATACCAGATGTGTTGTCTTTCTGGGCACCTGTAAAAAGAAAGACAACGACCAGGAAGTTCATCGGGAATCTAAAGAAATTCGAAATAGCAGCACGAGACTCTTCTGGGATGTGTTGAGCACGAAGTGATGCGTATGTGGGGAAGAAAAGACCACACATGCATTCAAACAGTAGAAACGATCCAAACACCAACTCCTTGTTGTCTGGGAGCACAATTGGAATAAGCGATGTCAAGGCAGGCACGCCATGTAGAACGTACGGCAGTTGTGGGACGGGCGTCAACGTCGAGACCTCAAAGACCAACGACCCGACCATGATGCACGTCATAAACGATGCGAAGATGACACCGTAGGGCAGGCTGGCCTTGGTTTGTGGCGTACTTATGGCGGGAGTCCACAAAAATACCCATGTGAACATAGCAGCCTCAAAACATGACTGTGCGAGCCCTAACCACATTAAGTGCGAACTAGATTTTAATAACTCGTATCCTCGTGCAACTGGTGAGACTGAGCGGTTTCCGAAGTTCTCCCCCCAAGAGCACATAATAACTGCAATGATAACTAAAAGGGGCAACACTGCTAGAACAAATGGTGCCACGAAACCATACATGTCCGCCACCGTAGACGCAGCCATCCCTGCCAGGACAGCAACTAGCCCGTTGATCTGTGTTGCCCAAGCAAAGGTGTTGTCCAGCAAGTTTGCTGCGTAGCCCCGTGAGCGATGTTCAGACACCATCCAAGCCTCGAATGTGGTTGTTAGCAACGAAGTAGCGATGCCCGCCAGAACCCGTCCAAACATCAGCACCCAGTAGTTGGGAACAAGCTTTGTCAGTGCAGATATCATGTAGGTTAAGCAGAACACTAGACACATCAGCTTCCTGCCGTGCTTGTCGCTAATGGCACCGCAGTACGTCCCACAGATCATAGAGCTCAGGAAGCCTGCGACGAACAGCTCCGCGATGTCCTTCTTGGTGAACCCGTAAGAGTCGTAAAGTGCGTACACATAAGGGCCTTTCAACCAATCGCTGAACATGACCAGCCCATAAACAAGGAGGTAGTTTCGTTGGAATCCCCTGAACTGTCCGTTTCCACCTTTCGCTGAATCATCTTTTTTGTCGTCTCTCTTTCCAGACCGCAGTGTAATCCAGCCACACACGTAAATCCCGATGAGGACCACTAAGGCACCATGGTACATTATGCTGGCAAGTCACTTGAACAGACAGAACGAAAGAAAAAAGTGAAGAAAAGACGAAGTTAAATAGGGCGAGGGGGGGGGGGGGGGGGGGCTAATACACTGCTACTGCTTCCTTGCTCTCGAAAGACAAGGCCTTGTCGCCTTATTCATTCACAATGCCACAGGTGGCATTAATGTATCGTGACAATGCCGCTCAAACCGCACTCGGGTCATACGAGCGATAGTGACAGGCATGCAAACACTTCGACTGTTTATGTGGAAGCAAAAGGAAAGACCAACTGTTCTGTTAAATCTAGCTAAAGAAGGAAAGGGGTGAAGGGATAAAAGAAATAAAGGAGTGGAAACATAAAAGAAAAAAGAGGGGATAGCAACAAAAAAGAGAGTAAACGAAAAAACACAGACAGGAATGATGGATCTCAGAACTACTTGTGGATGTTGTTGTCAAAGCAGCAGCTACGCAGCACGGCGCCCTTGCTAAAGGGTTGCCTACATAGGAGTAGTTCTTTCAACTCTTGCAGAATGAACCAACACAGGCCATTCTGCATCATAAATTAATTCACAGGCTGTTCTGTGCATCTATAAATTAAAAGAGGATAGAAGAGTGGATATTTACAAGGCATTCTTAGCCGTGTCTCGTTCTGTCTTCTATGGATAGTGATCCGTCGACGGCTTGATGCACAGGAACAAAAACAACAAAAGGGGGCGACAGCTCAGCAAGAACATTTTTCCTTCTTCTTCGTTTCGGCAGGCAGGGTTTGGCGCCCAAACTGGATGCCAGATTCCACGGCGTTGGGGTCCTGTGTAGTGCGTGTTAGAGGTTGACCTTAGCATACCAAAACCCCGTTCATAATATTTTCGTAGATTGTTCTGCCTGTCTTCACAAATGCCTCCTCAACGTTGAGACCTGTCTTTGCGGAGCATTCGTGGAACAGCAGACTGTGCTCTTCAGCGAACTTTGCAGCTTCCTCATAGGAGACTTCTCGAGACTGCTCCATGTCTTGTTTGTTGCCAATCAGCATCATCACTGTCTGAGGGTTGGTCAGATTCTTGGCATCCTGCAGCCATGAAGTAATGTGGTTGAAGGTCTGCCTCCTAGTGATATCGTACACCAACACTGCCCCAGCAGCACCCCTGTAGTACGAACGAGTGACAGCCCTGAACCTCTCCTGGCCTGCTGTGTCCCAAATCTGCAGCTTGATGGTTTTGTCACCCACGTCGACCACTCTCGTCCCAAACTCCACTCCGATCGTGTGCGGGCTGTCACTAAGGAATTTCTTGTCAGTGAAATGGTGAAGTAGACAACTCTTCCCTACACCCATATCCCCGATGATGATGTATTTGAAGATGTAGGCGTGCTCACTCATTTTATTAGTGTGTTAACCCAGATACCTTTGTGGTTGACGAGGAGTATGGCTTCACCATGTTAAGCGGGTCTAAAATACAACATTTAAGCGCTGATTCTTCATCCCAATGTCAAACAAGAAGGGGATACAATAATCAAGGGAACGGGATACAAACAAAGGGAACAGAGAATCGAATCGTTGACGCTGCAACTAAATTTTCTGAGCAGAAAGGCTGCTTTCTTCTTAAACAGTGCTCAGTAACCAGTTGTCTCCCTTGCTCTCCTTGGGGAGCCTTTCGCGACAGCACCTCTGTTGAACCTGTCGGATACTTCTTGGAACCTAGCTTTGCTGATCCTCATCTGGTCATGCTGTCTTTCCATCTTCACTTCTTCTTCGATAAGTTCTCGCTCTTCGGGGTCAAGCACCTGCTTCTTCTCTGCTGCTTCTGCTGCGCGTTCACGCAGACGCGATATTTCCTCCTCCAGCCCCCTATTCGCTGCCTCCAAGTCATCCAACTCACGTTTCAATTGAGCATCTCTGCTCTGGCACTGGTTAACTCTTTCATAGCTCTGCTGGATCTGTGCGGCTTTTGTACTTATTGTGCCATACCTGGTGCTGGATGGCATTCTCTTCTTCGCTATTCCTTCCTCTGAAGTACAGGCAGTCCAGTGTGTTCGGGTAGATCAAGCCCCAGTTTGCCCACTCGTCGTAGGTGATCTTCCCATCCCTGTTCAGGTCTGCCTTGTAGAACAGCTCGCCAACAGTATTGCTCGAAAAGTCTAACCCACGCTCTCGGAATGCCTGTCATGGTGTTTATTCCTTATTTCATTATTTCCCCTCCAAACCTTTTCAAGGTCGCCGTATTCTAAGAAGCTCTTTCTGCCAATGTCAAGCTCGTCGAACGAGATGCGTGCTTTGTCATCAGGAGCTAGGTTGGCCCTTTCCGATAATGTTCCTTGGGTATATTGGTAAGGCACAGGTGTAGCGGGGTTCCCTCTTGCGGGTGCAAGGCCCTGTGGCGGAGGGATGGTAGAAGCAACAGCATTCCCAGCAGTAGGCGGTCGTGGCGCTGGAAGGTCCTGCTGTGTGTCTATCTGCCATGGTGTCTGTGCTTGGAAAACATATATTTGATCGTATTCGTGAAGCTGCTGTGTGCTGATGAGATCTATCCACTTTAGCTGCACATCATCGTAGATCTGCAGCCTGCTAACCTTGATCCCGTCAGGTGGCAGCGCAGCACCAGCCGGCCTGATAGAATGCATCTCCTGCGTGCAAACAGTTTCAATCCTTCTGGTTAGTTCACCTATGGTGGGCACTGCAGAAAAGGTAATCTCAAGATTCACCTTCGCACCGAACATATCGGAACATACTAGCAGTGTAAACATTTTGTTTGGTGTCCTGCGGTATTCTCTTTAAGATTGCATGCATCAAAATAATAACCCCTCCACCTACGTTTCATGTCTTCACATGTCTTCAGAGCCACACAAACTGTCAGCACAAGCAATACTGTGGTCGGAAAGGTGTGTGACTTCTTCCGCATCATGTGATGAATCCAATACATGATCAACGCAAAACAAGTACACATAGCTAGCCCTAGAGCTATCAGGGGGTAGAAGAAGTACAACACGGTCACAGGGAAGACTAACGCACCTGCAGCATCTAAGAGGATGTGCAGCTCGTAGATGTTACTGTTCAAGTAATCGACGATGCCCAATCCTGCCAAGAAAAACCCAAAACCCATTAAACCTGCTTGCATGGCTGTCACATGTAGGCCTGCATCCTCTTCCCCATCAGAACTCATAACTGGTAGAATGATAAGTAGGTATTTGAAATGCAATGCACTAATAGGATGATACTTATCAGCATCCAAAGATCTGCACGAAGTGCCGAGGAAACTCGAGACGCTGATGTGCAGCAGGCGAGAATACGTAGTCGTCATTATAAAGCTAGCTAAGTGCACAACAAGGTTCTTGTTTCGTTATGGCACCCGAGTTGGTTTTTGGAGAGCAGCAGCAACCTGGCTGCACGGACTTTTTTTTAGAGGCGGGGCTTGCCACGCGCTTCCATGTTGAGCTTTTGACATCTGCAATATCAACAGGCTGGGCATTGGGAAGGGGCGCCCAGAGAGCTTCGACGGGAACCTCGTTGAAATCATCACGGGAATAAAAAAGCAGGTACGCTTTTTCGGACACAACTTGTGCTTCGTCAATGGGAGTTGTCTCAGTGTCGTTGAGTTGGTACCACGTATCGTTTGCTTGTTTGACGTAGGCATAGTAATGTCCCCACGAGGTACGTGCTCCTTCGTGGTTCACAACAGCGTACAGGCTATAGGTTGTCTTGTCACGCGAGACAAGTTTTGTGGAGTGCGCTTTGTCAGCAGCCCCACTCCCGTCTGACAGATAGGGTTGAAGATCTAGACCTTTCAGCGGACAAGCAACCTTCGTACGAATCTTTTGGCCGCCACTTTCTGTCGTCCATGTGAAACGTTTCAGCTGGATAACTAAGATAGGGGGAAATGCCCAGGCTCGGATGGTCTGTGTCTGCGGCGTCGTTTGCTTACAGCCCTCACATTTGGTTTTCTCTAAGACGGAATTCGTTTCGAAAAATCGCTTCAGGCAACTGTCAAGGTCGCATATCTGTTCAGCATCCTCTTCTTGTTTGTAAGCTTGCACGCTCTCGTCTTCTTGGAAGGCAGAAGCAACTTTCCTGTTATAGTAGTTTTCGAAAGCGTTCTCATTCCAATCGATCCCAACGGTGTCCCTGTGCAGCACGCCATGCCATTCTCCGTTGTCTTGTATTTTGCACCCGATGCACCCCCGTAACCATCCACAGTCGGAACATGACAACCCATCGACAGTGACACGGGTCAAGACAAAGGGGTAGCCATTAGAGCGATCGTACCCTGGCAGCACTTGCTCAACCTGTGACCAAACTTCTTCGTATAGGTACTGCCCCGTACCTCGCGATATGCAAAGCATAAGAGGAGTGCCGAAGAGCATGGGCTTCCAAGGTGCTGAGAAAAGTCGGTCTTGACGTATCAGTCTCCTATTCACAGCTTGAGCAAGGAATCTTCTTGGCCCTTTCACACTAAGATTGTAACCTTTGGCTTCATAAATATTAACCGTTGCACCTGGTTTCAAGCGTTGCAATTTTTTGACAACTTCATCTTTGCTCCTCCAAACCGGCAGCTCAAAAGCAGTGCCATCAGGTGTCAGCTCCAAGGCTACAAGATTCGAAGGAGGTATTGCATCATTGAGTACTTTAGATACTGCTGATGTGAGGTCGTGTGTGGTGCCCTTCGAATTGAGCTTGACCGTTACATGAAGCATAGTCTTCGCGGGTCGGTGCAAACAAATCTTAACAAAAGTATGATCGTAGCACGGGAGAGCCAGAGATAGAGGTGGGACAACAGTTTCAATCCTACGTGTGACCTTTGCACAACTGGAGCAGCAACGTGTTGACTTGTGTTGCCATGCAAACAGCGCTGTAAGGAAAGAGTGCTCTCTTGCAATATGTGCATTCCAAGATTCATCGGCCAGTTGGTGGTCAGTGGACACTTCGGGTTTCAATTTCTGTTTTAATTACTATCATATTTATATCTAAAACAAAGCACACCAGTTGAACAGTTTGCTTCGTCCCAACTCTGTTGATATCTTCACCCAACCCTTCCAGTAAAGCAAGAAGGAAATCCTAAATAATTAATTATGTCAGTACAAACATAAAGCATACATTGGCGTCTTGTTGCTGTGTTGTTGCAAAGTCAGACCTGAATGACCCCACGAGGCTTCTAAAATAGCGTGGTGCCAGAGACTGCTTGTCGGTGGTCCAAAGTCGTTCAACCTGTTCGGTGTTCGGTGTTCGGCGCGGTGCCGAAACGTTGCCATACCAATTCCGTGAATGCAACAGCAAGCTTCCCACCCATGCTCCACTGTGAATCTCTGTTTAAGTCGTAAACATAGAGGCCGCTGCAGAAGTACTCTCTGAGAAGCCGTGTGTGGCTCAGAGCTTGAATTGTAGAATTCAGATAACAGGTATTAGTTAGGTTTTGTAAGCCCACCTTTCCAAAGCTGTTGGTGTCGTGGTCTGCAATCTTTCGTGTAACCCATGTGCTGGGTATGAACACAGAATGTTCTGTGCGGTAGGGAACAACTTTCAACCTATTCGCTTCTTTAGATAGCACAGTTGCCTTTGTTGTACGACTGGCCTGTGCCTTGTTTTTGTCATATAAATAACATTCAATACGGGAGCCACAAATAAGTGCTCTAATGTCCTCTTCTAAGGTATTTGTTTGCTTCAAGCATTGCCCGCCAGCAAATGTGCTTTCGACACCTGACAAGCTAAGAAATGCTTGCAGCTCTTTCAAGTTTCGATCATGTTCAGCAAGTGGCAGGTTTATGGTTATGTCGCCGTTGCATCTCAGGTGCTGCCCTTCTTGCTCTATGAGATCGATCCCGCTATACGTCATCTGCCCTACGCTCATCATAACTCCACTTTTCGCATCCATTTTCACTGTGACCAGTCCATCTTCGTTGTTAAAGCTGATGGTCTCCTCCAACAAGGCGGAGCCAATCATAAAGGATGACCCGTCAACAACATCATGCTGCTCGAGTGTTGTGTCCATCTTCTCCGCATTCACCCTCTGCCAACCACTAGCCTCCTCCCATAGAACCACATCTTCAGGACCCATATTAAATATTTCAGCGGCTGATTCAGTCAGTTCTGAAAACTTTGTTGTGACGGAAAAAGAAGCTTCAACGGTAGCCCAGGTGCTGAACTCACGAGATGGGCTCCCATTAATAATGCTGTAGTTTTTTATATGTTGCTGCAAAAGGTGTAGACATACATGAGTCGTGGCGGGTGCAATTCTAGCATTTTACGACCATCAATCTCTATCACTTGCCGAGCTATTTCGCTCTCTGCGAAACCTCCAAACCATGACGCAAGTGCCCTCCACGCTCCTTGGGTGATAAGTTCGTAGTCTTTACCACCATCTTCTCCTGCCCAATCTATATTTCTCCGTAATTTACCTGACTCTCTTAATAAACGTTTGTTGTCCAACTGCGGCATTGCCCTGCCGCCAACCCAGTTAGCTTCATCCGCCTTTTCTGTAGGTTCTTGCGAAGCAGACACGCTCTCTTGCCATTCCTGCCACCACCGTGCATCGATCAGACACCATACAGTTCCTACAGCCCCTGGGTCTTCAGGCGAAAAGTGCCGGTTCAGATTTTCTATTATGTCGTGTTCTTCTTTTGGCGTCGAGGGACGGACTCTCATATCGATGAACGCTATTTGCCACACAGCTTGTGTGAACTGCATCCCAAGTTCATGGCCCACAGCCCAAGTCAACAATTCATCTGGTGTCAAGGTTGTCTTTCCAGGCGGGAATGCGGTATCCAGAAGTATAACAACTTTTGGACTCACTCTGGGGCTAAGGATTGTGGAGACGTCTTTACCCCCGCTTGCAGATCGGTAAAGGGTCTCCACATTCCATAGGGATTCAATCATTTTTTTAAAGTCTTCCCTTGTCAGCAACCCATCATTGTCAGAGTCAAAAAGACGGAAGCAAAATGTAAGCTTCTCCTGTGCAGTACCGTGGCAGCACACAGCAACTGCAGCAAGCAACTCTTGTAAACTGACGCTCGATGTCATCGTTACATCGAGAGCCTTGAACATTTGAGACTTCAGGCCGTCAGGGACAGAAGGGAGTGCTCTCTTAAAAGTCTCTTCGTCCACAATGCCTGTTGGCGACAGTGATCGCATGTTCTGATACACAGATTGGAGTTCTTCAACCTTCGCATGCGACAACCCCAATGTCTCTGCAAGCGACCTGCTGGACATGTCGCACCTGCGCATCACATTAGTATGAACCAGGTTGTGGTGGTGGGACCGAATGCCTTGTCGTTGGAGAAGGTCTTCGAACTCATAAATCCATGCCACCACTGAGAAGGAGATATTTGGGTATGCACTTGCCGTTTTTGTCGTCCACACTGAGAAGTCATTAATATCAAGTTGTGTTTGCACGTTTTCATTTTCGAGCCCTCGCACGACGATATCATCATCAGGGAAGAGCTTAGCATGTTCTAGAAGCTCTTCTTTTTCTATGTAGCCGTCGTGGTTGCTATCATAGGCACTGAATACCAACTGCAGTCGTTCTTCAGCTGTACCGTTCCGGAGAATTGCAAGGCCTTGCACGAAGTTTTCTTTACTAATCACCTGAGCCCTGTCCATGTCAAATGCTCGGAACAAAGCATGCCCAAGCTGTGTAGGCACAGCTGGGAACACTGACCCTATGAAAGACTTGAGAAAAACATCAAAAGTCATGGTTGACTCGCCTTTTGTCAGCTGATTGAAATCCTCAAGAGCCTCAACGCCCCCATCAGCAAATCTGGCTTTAGCGTTTTCATACGATATCAGGTGCCCAGCTTTTTGAGACAGCGTCTTTTTCGGATCTTCATGCATGCACTCACCCTCCCTCCTGTTAATGATTTGTTGCGAAGCACGTGATCTGATGGAAATAGCAAACGCGGCGTACACAGAATACTGCCTAGTGAATACTAACTGAAACTAGAAGCTAAAGCTTTGCTAAGTCTTCAAAGCTGCCTAGTAGATATGGTCGTAAACTCTGAATGAGCACAAGGTCGTGCTGTTTTTTAAAGGCGACAGTTGCATCGTTGCCGCCATGTCTGGTAATCACATCGGGGCCACCCACATGCGTTATCGCAAATCGCGTTATGTCGTACACCATCTCTTCAAGCACAATCCAACAATCAGAAGGCGATCGATGTTTTGCCAGTTCTGCTGCGGATATTTTCCTGCACTTGTTAGTCTCGCTTCTGCTGACAACACCTCCTTGGTTTGCCTCATCTAACATGAATGCGTAAGCATCGGCCATTTTCCTTTTACTCCTCCCCTCCTCCTTCGTGTGTAAATTTACTTGCTCATTAAACCTGGACAAGCGGTAAACATGCGAACTACTCTTTTGCATTGAAAGCTGCATTGAATTCTTCTCTAAGAAAACACCACCGGAACATTGACGGGCGCGGGTCTTCATCTCCATCTTCACCTTCGATTGGCGTAAGTGACACCCATGGCGGGTTTACTAACTGAGCTGGTAACAACCAATTGTGTTCTGTCATCCCATAAACACGTGGGTGGAGACTTTGAAGGTTCAGGTCCATTCGAATATAATTGATGATTTGGGTTGCATAGTATGATAGCTGTGTATAGCTAGCAAATTTGTTCCTTTTTTTTTAAGTATACCGTGAAAAAATATGTTATTATCAGGCCTATCACGATCCCGTACGTCAGCTGAAGAAAGCGCAGTGTTTGGACTTTGAAAGTCCTATATCTCTTGGGGAGCCTGGACTCGGTTAACACTCCCTTCCACCTTTTTTCCTGATTCACAGGTGGCAGTACTTCACCCCAGATTCCATAGGAAACGCTCCGCCTCACTAGTTCAGCCTCTGGAATTTTCGCAATTAATTCCTTTCTGCGCAGTGATCTATCAGGTGTGAATGCATCCTTCATGTACCTGTGCTTCTCCTATAAATTGATAACCATACTCTTGATAAACTTCGTATCTCTCGATCTGTTTCGCATGTGCCACGTTCGGGTCCACCGTTAGCTTCGCATCTCCAACAACTTCTATTGCTTTTTCGCAGTAGCGCCGAACTACTCCTGAAGAAGCTCTCATATCATCGTTCTGAAGTGCATGGAGTAACGTGGGAGCTCTAAGAAAATAAATTATGTATGAGTATTTAACACGTCTAAGTCTATTGCTTTGCCACCGCAGTAAAGGGGCAGGCAATAAAAACAAGAAATTACAAAATGTTGTTGACAACGACCGCGTGGCCGGTGGGGAGGGTGGCCAGAGTGGCCAGAAGGGTTGATCTTGTTCACAAGAAAGGTTATTTATGAGCACAACAGACATTTCAAAACCTGGAAGTGAACCAAGAAAAAGGGAGAGGATATCTAATGCGGAATACAGGCTTGGCGGTCACATAACTGTCCTCCTGAGACCAGCAGAAACAAGCGGCGGTAGGTGCGTCAGCTCTGACTTCATATTAACATCAGCCAGGAAGTGGAAGAGGTGCTGCCTCAGAGACAATGGTTCGAGCTCTATTTCAACACAGTCATTGACGTAGCCGTTTCCTGTAACGCACCCGCCAAAGGTGATCAGTGTGTTGTTCCATTTTACTGTAGTAGGACGTGTGCGCCCGCCGAATTTAATTTCGGAATCAAGACGGTCCCAAGTCATTGTCTCAAAGTTCAGCTGGTGGGAGTCCTCGAAGTATGTAAAAGCACCTCCGGTGAAGATAGCGAGCGTTTTATTGTGGTAGATTGCCGTGCTGCACATTCTGTTAGCAGGAGGTGTGCCCTTCACTGGTAGCAGCTTTGCTGTCATGCGCGATAGGTCGAGTTCATGGACTTCGTTCAGAAAGCCGTTCTCAGCTCTGCCACCAAACAAGATCATATTGTTATGATCGCCAATAACACACGTGTGGTACATCCGCGGCACTGGGATCTGCCCCGTGTAGTCACAAGCTGTCCATCGCTCAGTCTCGAAGTCTAGTTCCCAGATATCATTGAAGAGCAGCAAGGAGTTGTTGGCGTCATCTTGCCCACCTCCAAACACATACATTTTGTTGTTGTGAACTACTGCCGTGTGGCCCTTTCGTCTGTCAGGCGTTAGACAGCCGAGGGAAGGGATGCGGGACCATTCATACGTCTTCAGGTTCAGTGCCCACAGGTCATTCAACCACCAGTTGTGCACTCCTGCGTGGTCAGCTACCCCTCCGAAGATGTACATTATGTCATTGTGAACAACAGCGGTATGACCAGCTCTTGGGATGGGCTTCTGAGCAGATTGGTCAACACTTTTCCATGTCTTAGTTGTGAGGCAAAGAAGCCACAAATCATCAAAACACTTGTTGTCCCTGCCACCGAAAACAATCATTGTGCCTTTATGAACTACTGCGGTGTGACCAAACCTCGGCTGTGGGGTGTCCTTGGCCTTGCCCTCTTTCACAACATGGCTATTAAGCTTCTGCTTGAATAAACGCTTTGCTGGACTCACAACGTTTTCACGGAAAGGCAACACAGGCGTCCTGAAGTCGTCGTCATACTCGCCGTCAGTGCTGATGTCTTCATATGTCATCTCATTTGTCAGCTCCGCTGATGAGCAGGGACTATTCGGTGCGGAATCTTGTAACAGGCATGCCATGTTGATGTACTACACCTGCTTGTGCTTGGGGGTAGAAATGTAACTTGTGATGTACTTAATAAAACTCTTAAAACTCGATGAGAAAATCAATAAATTGTGGAGTGCTAAAACCTAAAGAAGCAATACTGATCATTTGGGGGAAAGAGGAAGAAGAAAAGTAAACCATGTAACGAAATAATAATTAAAGTGTGTTGACACAGGGAAGGGAACAAGAAACCCACCTGCCAGATCCCAAACCATAACATATACCCACTTACCACCAACATCATTACTAAGGAAGCATGCTACCAAAGGCAGGTGTTAACAAACAATCTCCAACAAAACACCTCCATCCCCCCCTATTGTGTTGAAGTCTTGATGCATGAACAGGGAAACGTTTCCATTTCAGTTTCCTTATTTTTCAGATACTTAACCCTTATCAGCCCGGGGGGGGGGGGGGGGGGGGGGGGGGTCATAAGGGGGTCGTTTTTTGCCATTTTTCAGTTGCTTCCAAGGGCATTTTGGGCCCTTAAAAACAATGTAACCACCCCAAAAGTGCCCACAAATCACCCAAACCCCCGTTTCCCGATGGTTTCCGGCCCCAGAAGTGCCCAGAATCATGTTCTAATTTTGGGGCCCCCGTTTGGTACTATCCCAGTGTAATCCTGGGGAACGTAAAAAAGGGGTCCATAGGATTACACTGGGATAGTACCAAACGGGGGCCCCAAAATTAGAACATGATTCTGGGCACTTCTGGGGCTGGAAACCATTGGGAAACGGGGGTTTGGGTGATTTGTGGGCACTTTTGGGGTGGTTACATTTTTTTAAGGGCCCAAAATGCCCTTGGTGAAGCAGCTGAAAAATGGCAAAAAGTGGCCCTTTTTAACCATCTACCAACAGTGTTGTTACGAGAATGGGTTGCCCCCCGAGATTTTCGGGGGGGCACAGGGGGGCAAATCCAGGGGGGCAGGGGGGCAAAAAAAATTTTTTTTATAGTGTCCAAAAAAGTTTTTTTTTCCACCCAAAAGAAGTTGTCAAAGACACCCAAAAATTGATTTTTTTTTCTCAAAAGTACCCTAGGCCTTAATAGAGGCATTTAGTGAAGTGGGGTGAAAGTGAGAAGTTTGGGGGTCAAAAAAAAAGGTGCCCAAAAAAAATTATTTTTCACATGAACAAGTGGTCAAAAACACCTGAAAAGTTGTTTTTTACCTCAGAAAAATTGATTTTTTTCCATAAGGGTACCTATATCAGGCCTAGTAATGGTCTATCTTTTGGTTTTCTCTCCTTTATGACTTACCCTTCTCATTCTTTGTAATTACCCCCCCTTTTTGTTTACTGTACTTTATTGGGTGCATGGGGTGCTGGAAAAAAAAAAAAAATAGTGTCCAAAAAAATTGTTTCCTCCCAAAAAAAAGTGGCCAAAAGCACCCATAAATTGATTTTTTCTCAAAAAATAATTTTTTTCCCCCTCAAAAGTACCTATTCTAGACAGGGTTGGTCAGACTGGACTGGTAAAACCGAAAATACGGGTCTGAGGGGTCTACCAGTCTGACTGGTCTGATGGGTCTGGCCAGTCTCACGGGTCTGGCCCCAACTTTTTTTTTTCCCTTTGTCAGGCATCCTGCCACACACCATAGGTACCCTTAAATGTCTTTTTTTTTTTTTTTTTTTTTTTCTTCTTCATACCACAGACATGCACAGCTCCACAGGGGCAGTGTTGGTCCAGACCCTTGAGGGACTCAGGGGACTCCAAGGGACAGGACAGGACAGGAGTCCCCTGAAATTTTCAGGGGTCTGGAGGGGACTCAGGGCAGTGATGGGTGAATCCTAATTAGGACTAGACCGGACTGGACCAGACCAGACCGGATCCAGCATGAATTTCGACCCAATTATGCCAGACTGACCAGACTGACCAGACTGGACTGGACTGGACTGGACTGGACTGGACTGGACCGGACCAGACTGGACTGGACTGAACCGGTGGACAAGATACAACCACAACACCACATCCCCCCCTTTTTTTTTGCTGCAGAGTTCAAACATATAAACAGATGTCTACAAGAAAAGATGTTACACAGGTACTGAGAGACAACAACAACAACAACAACGAGAAACAAAGGAAAAAGAAAAAAAAAAAGAAAAAAGAAGAAAAAAAAACCTTTATCTTCTTTTTCAGGTGGTGGGGATAACATGAAAATATAAGAAAAACATCAGATGTGTTCGCTGTTGACCTCCTCATCAGTCATCACCAAGCAAACCACATGAGTGCAGAATCTTGGTTACCCAGGGTGCCCCAGCTAGGGTTGGTTGTAGCTTCTTCTGCATTCTGTGTTGTGTCCTTAATGTGTGCAGTGTTCAGTTCAACCCCAGCCAGGGCGTCCCGGGTAACCAAGATTCTGCTCATGCAGGGGTGGGTCGTTTTGTTCCCTTCCACCAAACTGAAAAGTCGGAACTTGGTGGAATGGTGGAACCGGAACTTGGCAGACAGGGAATTCCTAACCTATTTTTTTTCTTTTTCTTTCCCCCCCCCTTTTTTTTTCCTCTTTGCATCATCAAGGTTGAAAGTGGTGACTATATCACCACAACACTGACAGCACAATATTCCATGTCGTGTTCTTAATGTGTGCAGTGTGCAGCTCAACACCAGAGCATCTGCAATACGTTCCTCCACTCGGGTGCTACCAGTGATGACCAACATGGAGGTCAACAGCGAACAACACATCTGATGTACTTCTTATATTTTCCATGTTATCTCCACCACCTGAATGATATATATATGAGTTAAAAGAGGCCAGTGTTGGTGGCACCCTGCACAAGAACTGTCTACTTGATTACAGGGGGCACCGCAGCCGGGTTGTAGCTTCTTCTGCATTCCGTGTCATGTCTTTAATGTGTGTGGTGTACAGCTCAACCCCAGCCGGAGTGTCCCAGGTAACCAAGATTTGGTGCTTGTGCAGTTTGCTGCCTGTTTGTCACCCTGAGCATCTGCATTATGTTCTTCCACTCGGGAGCTACTGGTGATGACCAATGAGGTCAACAGCAAACAACACATCTGATGTTTTTCATGCTATCCCCACCACCTTTGGAATAATATACAAGAGTTAAAGGAGGCCGGTGTTGGCAGTGCCCTGCACAAGAACTGTCTACTTGATTACAGGGGGTGCACCACAGCCAGGTTGTAGCTTCTTCTGTGTTCTGCATCGGCTGTGGTGATTAAGGACAATAGGAAAAAAAAAAAAAAAAAAAAAAAAAAAAGGTAAGGAATTCCCTGTTCCACCAAGTTCTGGTTCCGCTGTTCCACCAAGCTCCGACTTTTCAGTTTGGTGGAAGGGAACGGAACGACCCACCCCTGCACGAGCAGAATCTGGTTACCCAGGACGCCCCGGCTGGGGTTGAGCTGAACACCGCACACATTAAGGACACGATGCGGAATGCAGAAGAAGCTACAACTCGGCTGTGGTGTACCCCCTGTAATCAAGTAGTCTTGTGCAGGTCCTTTAACTCATATATCTCTCACCACGGCCGGGTTGTAGCTTCTTCTGCATTCCACGTTGATCACCACAGCCAGGTTGTATTACATCCAAATACAACATTTCCAGACATATGTACATACCTGCAGCTGCAGTGCACCAGAGTAGATAGGTGCAAATGGCTTGATGGAGCTGTGCATGTCTGTGGTACAAAGAAGAAGAAGAAGAAAAAAAAAAAAAAAAAAAAAAAAATCATTATCCAATGAAAAAAAAGTGTTTGCAGGTGTGTCAAAAATTGCAGAAAATTTTCGAGTCCAGTCAGTCCGGTCAGTCTGGCCGATCTGGCCGATCCGGTCAGTCTGGTCAGTCTGGTAAAATGGGTACACCGGACCAGACTGGATTCACCCATCACTGCTCAGGGGACTCTTGGGACCAAAAAATTTCTTTGTGTTTTTTGTGTCACAAAGGCCCAAATTTAGGCTGGGGCTTGCATTTTTTTGGCACTTTTGGTTTCAAAGGTTCAAAAAAAGAGGTCCTAGGTTTGGGTGGGATCTGAGGCAAGGCTCACACTACCTTGTTGTGACTATGTAAAAAAAAAAAAAAAAAATTAAAAAAAAAATTAAAAAAATTTCAGGGGGTTTGGAGACCTGCTTTGAAAAAAATATTAAAAAGAGGCCTTTGTAAGAAAAGTACAATGCAAAAGAAAAAAAAAAAGTAAAAAAAGGGATGGGCAGTGTTGGTCAGTCCCGTCCTGTCCCCTAAAACGGAATACGGGCCTGGATGGGACTCACGGGACTCCATGGGACGGGACTCAACGGGACTCATGGGACTCACAGGACTCTCCCCAACACTGTCATTATTTTTGATAGTTTTGCAACTTTTTTTTTTTTTTTTTTTTTTTCCAAAGGAAAAATGGGGGAAAAAAAAAGAGAAAAAAATCCTTGATTTTTTTTGACATACATGATGTGTTTACCTTTTCTTTTTTTTTTCCTTCTTTTTTTCTTGTCTTCTCACATTTTTTCGCACACCTAAACCAAGCTGTTGTTTCTGCTTTCCACATCAAATGTTGTATTTGGATAGGCTTCTTCTACGTTCTGCATCGTTTCCTTAATCACCGTGACCGGGATGTAGCTTCTTCTGCATTCCACATCATGCCCTTAATCACTGCAGCCAGGTTGTAACTTCTTGCATTCCGTGTCATTTCCTTAACCACCACGGCCGGGTTGTAGCTTCTTCTGCATTCTGCGTCGTGTCCTTAATCACCATGGCCGAGTTGTAGCTTTTTGTGTTCCGTGTCATTTCCATAATCACAATGGCTGGACGGCCGGGTTGTAGCTTCTTCTGCGTTCTGTGTCGTGTCCTTAATGTGTGTGGTGTTCAGCTCAACCCCAGCCAGGGCACCCCAGGCAGTGTTGGTCCAGACCCTTGAGGGACTCAGGGGACTCCAAGGGACAGGACAGGAGTCCCCTGAAATTTTCAGGGGTCTGGAGGGGACTCAGGGGACTCTTGGGACCAAAAAATTTCTTTGTGTTTTTTGTGTCACAAAGGCCCAAATTTAGGCTGGGGCTTGCATTTTTTTGGTACTTTTGGTTTCAAAGGTTCAAAAAAAGAGGTCCTAGGTTTGGGTGGGATGTGAGGCAAGGCTCATACTACCTTGTTGTGACTATGTAAAAAAAAAAAAAAAAAAAAAAAAAAAAAAAATTAAAAAAATGTCAGGGGGTTTGGAGACCTGCTTTGAAAAAAATATTAAAAAGAGGCCTTTGTAAGAAAAGTACAATGCAAAAAAAAAAAAAAAAAAAAAGTAAAAAAAGGGTTGGATGGGCAATGTTGGCCAGACTGGTGGTCTGAGGTCTGGCCCACAAACCACCCCAACACTGCAAATTTTCGACACACATGATGTATGCAACACAGGGTGCACAACACAGCACGTGTTTTATAACATGTACCACTATGCTGCACAGGGAAAAGCAGGTGTCACAATGTGCACCTCCTGGTGCACAATATACAAAAAAAAAAAAAAAAAAAGAAAAAAAAAAAGAAGAAAAAAAAATTTTTATCTTCTTTTTCAGGTGGTGGGGATAACATGAAAATATAAGAAAAACATCAGATGTGTTGTTCGCTGTTGACCTCCTCATCTGTCATCACTGAGCAAACCACACAAGCACAGAATCTTGGTTACCTGGGGTGCCCTGGCTGGGGTTGAGCTGAACACCACACACATTAAGGACACGACACAGAACGCAGAAGAAGCTACAACCCGGCCGTCCAGCCATCGTGATTATGGAAATGACACGGAACACAAAAAGCTACAACTCGGCCACGGTGATTAAGGACACGACGCAGAATGCAGAAGAAGCTACAACCCGGCCGTGGTGGTTAAGGAAATGACACGGAATGCAAGAAGTTACAACCTGGCCAGTGATGGGTGAATCCTAATTAGGACTAGACCGGACTGGACCGGACCGGACCGGATCCAGCGTGAATTTCGACCCAATTATGCTGGACTGACCGGACTGACCAGACTGGACCGGACCGGACTGGACCAGACCGGACTGGACTGGACTGAACCGGACCGGACAAGATACAACCACAACACCCTTTTTTTTTTTGCTGCAGAGTTCAAACGTATAAACAGATGTCTACAAGAAAAGATGTTACACAGGTACTGAGAGACGACAACAACAACAACAACGAGAAACGAAGAAAGAAAAAAAAAAAAACTTTTATCTTCTTTTTCAGGTGGTGGGGATAACATGAAAATATAAGAAAAACATCAGATGTGTTCGCTGTTGACCTCCTCATCTGTCATCACCGAGCAAACCGCATGAGTGCAGAATCTTGGTTTCCTGGGGCACCCTGGCTAGGGTTGAGCTGAACACCGCACACATTAAGGACACGACACGGAACGCAGAAGAAGCTGTGGTGTACCCCCTGTAATCAAGTAGTCTTGTGCAGGTCCTTTAACTCATATATCTCTCACCACGGCCGGGTTGTAGCTTCTTCTGCATTCCACGTCGATCACCACAGCCGGGTTACATCCAAATACAACATTTCCGGACATATGTACATACCTGCAGCTGCAGTGCACTGGAGTAGATAGGTGCAAATTGCTTGATGGAGCTGTGCATGTCTGTGGTACAAAGAAGAAGGAGAAGAAAAAAAAAAAAAAAAAAAAAAAAAAAAAAGGAAAAAAAAAATCATTGTCCAAAAATATTTGAAAAAAAAGTGTTTGCAGGTGTGTCAAAAATTGCAGAAAATTTTCGAGTCCGGTCAGTCCGGTCAGTCCGGCCGATCCGGTCAGTCTGGTCAGTCCGGTAAATTGGGTACACCGGACCGGACCGGATTCACCCATCACTGACCTGGCTGCAGTGATTAAGGGCACGATGTGGAACGCAGAAGAAGCTACATCCCGGCCGCGGTGATTAAGGAAACGATGCAGAACGCTGAAGAAGCTACAACTCGGCTGCGGTGCGCCCCCCTGT
The DNA here is from genome assembly GCA_964019335.1 of Diplonema japonicum. Taxonomy (NCBI): domain Eukaryota; phylum Euglenozoa; class Diplonemea; order Diplonemida; family Diplonemidae; genus Diplonema; species Diplonema japonicum. The sequence continues at coordinate 840,719 of OZ025655.1, forward strand.
AATCAAGTAGACAGTTCTTGTGCAGGGTGCTGCCAACACCAGCCTCCTTTAACTCATATATTTATCTCCTATATATTATTTTCAGGTGGGGGGGGGGACAACATGAAAATATGTGCAACAAACAGGCAGTGCGATGCAGGGGTTGAGCTGTACATCGCACGCATTAGAGGCACGGCGCTGAAAGCAAGGAACCGATCTGTTTACACAGGTTGTATAAACATACACACCCTCCTCTTATACATATTATTTATTATTTCCCCCCTTTTCTATTACATCCAAATACAACATTTGATGTGGAAAGCAGAAACAACAGCTTGGCTTAGGTGTGTGAAAAAATGTGAGAAGACAAGAAAAAAAGAAGGAAAAAAAAAAAAAAAAGGTAAACACATCATGTATGTCAAAAAAAATCAAGGATTTTTTTCTCTTTTTTTTTTCCCCATTTTTTTTTTTTTTTCCAAAGGGAAAAAAAAAAAAAAAAAAAAAAAAAGTTGCAAAACTATCAAAAATAATGACAGTGTTGGGGAGAGTCCCGTGAGTCCCGTCCAGGCCCATATTCCGTTTTAGGGGACGGGACGGGACTGACCAACACTGCCCCAGGTAACCAAGATTCTGCGCTTGTGTGGTTTGCTCAGTGATGACAGATGAGGAGGTCAACAGTGAACAACACATCTGATGTTTTTCTTATATTTTCATGTTATCCCCACCACCTGAAAGAAGATAAAAGTTTTTTTTTTTTTTTTCTTTTTTTTTTTTTGTTTTACCAATAGTCAGCACCCCCATGCACACTGAAATTTTATTGTTTTTTTTCTTTTTTTTTTTTTTTTTTTTTTTTTTTTTTTTTTTTTTTGGCAAATAACAATGGACCCACCCGTGCGAAACTAGGGGGAAGAAACTAAAGGGAGGAGGATATCGGGGTGCACGGCGGAGTGAACAAGGGACGGGAAAGGCTTTTTTTATTTACTTTCGTTCTTTCTCGTTCACTGGGAACCAAGGAGAGGTAGGGGGGGAAAAAGGTGAAAAGAAGTTCAAGAAAGTTGGGGGGGGTGGGAGGGCTATCGAAACTTGAGAGGAAGAGATGGAGGAGGGAAAAAGAATTAATTAATTTTTTTTTTTTTTTTAAAACCTAGAACCCATATCAAACAATCTTTTTCATTTTCTTTCTTTTAAACTTTTAAACTAGGAAGATTAAAAATTTTAAGATAGAAAGAAAAATAAGAAAAAGAAACAACATAAAAAAAAAAAAAAAAAAAAAAAATTAATTAATTAAAAATAAAACTAAAAATAAAAATAAAACACAATTTAAGACTAAAACTAAAATTAAAAATAAAAATAAAAATAAGCTCGATGATTTAAAGGAAGCTGGTTGGGGCACCCTTTGACTAAAATAAATAAAAATAAAAGTAAAAATAGAGAGGGAGAAGAGAAGCAGACAATCAATTGCTTTCTTCTCTTTCTTTTTATCCCTTTTTTTTTTTTTTTTTTTTTTTTTTTTTTTCCCCTTCCCTAAAGAACGTTTTGACCAAAACATTGTTAAGGGAAAACAAGGACTAAATAAAATAAAAATAAAAATAAAAATAAAAATAAAATGCATGTATGGGGGAGCGCTTTAACGAAAGCATACTAACCCTGTTTCTCTCCCTCTCTTCTTTCTCTCTTTCTTTTTCTTTTTCTTTTTTTTTTTTTTTTTTTTTTTTTCTCCTTTGTAGTTTTCCCTATTTAACTATCCCTCTCAATTATACTCGCTGTCATCAACCCCCTCCATCTGAAGGGGGATGGGGCTTCGGGGGGTCGCGCTTTGGGAGCCCCCCTCCGAAGATGATGGTGACAACCTCCCGACATAGGTGTCCATCTCCTCCTGCGCCTCCACCCCACGCGCAGGGGCGAGCTGTTTCCTGGACTTTTGGACCTCCACCGACTTCCCTTGTCCGTCCGGGGTTCCCACCATCGTCCCCTCGCTCCCCTCCCTCTGCCTCTTGTTTGCCCCTTCCTCCTGTTTCACCCGCCTCATCCCCGCCGCGAAATCCCTGTGTCTTTTCCGCGCCTCCAAGACCCTCTGGTACTCCGCCACGGGGACCACTTCCCCACCCTCCTCTTGCACCTTCACCAGGTGCAGGTTCCCTTCGGTGCCGTTCGCCATGTTGCTCGCGACTATCCTCCACCTGAACACCTCGGGATCCACGTCGGGCTGGGTATTGAGAGTGTAGCTCACCCCCTCTTCCGCCCCCGTGGGGAAGATAGTCACCCTCCTGCCTCCAGGCCGGACCTCCTGTGCTTGCTCTATCCTCGCCACAAGGTCGTACAGCCTCCCCTCTCCCCCGTCCGACGTGGTGCACTCGTCGCGCAGCAGCTGGGAGTACTCTTCGCTCTCCTCCCCGCTGCACTCCTCCATCACTTGTTTCACCCTCTGGAGCCACTCCTGTGCGTCGAACTGGGTCTCCCCTTCCGCGACCACATCCCTGTGGTGCGTGGCGACGACGATGTACGGCTCCTTCGGGTCACGCAACTCCATCTCCGGAAGAATGGCTTGGCTTCCCTGTGCGTCCTCGGCTTCGACCCCGTCGGCTGTGTGTGTTTGGATTGTGCCTGTCGTGGTCTCTGCCTGCTGGTCCTTCCCCTCGGTGCGCTGGTTAGCTGTTTGATTGTTTTCTGTGCCATCCACCGCCCCCTGGTTCCGGGCCCCTCCTTCCTCTCCGCTCCTCACAGGGCCAGCTTTTGTGTTTTGGATTGTGCCGCTCCCTGTCTCCTCCTCTCCCATCTCCGCGTCCACCCGCTCTGCCGCTGCTTTTGCTGCCGCTGACGCTGCTGCTACCACCGCCGCGGCCGCCAGGTTTGCGGTCCTCCTCTCTGCCTCCTCCTGGAACTTGTTCTCCGCCGCCTTCGCCGCGGCCAGAGCAGCCATCCCTGTCAGGTAGAACGCCGCCTCAGCTACCTCCTCCATTCCTGTAGCCGCAGCTTCCCGTTCCATCGCCTCCTGATCCTCCCGCTCCCTCCTCTCCTCCTGGGAGTGCTGCTCCGCTTCCGAGTCCAGTTCCATCTTCTCCACCAGAACCTTCCCCTTCCTAATGGCCGCCCTCGCCACGCCCTTGACCACGGCCGCCGACACTGCGGCCTTCATGTCGTTGAAGACCTCCACCCTGTGTCGTCGCGTCCTCTTCGCTGCTTCAGATGCCACCTCCTTCAAGAACCCCCTGGCCTGCCCTGCCAGACCCCCAAACGTTTCCACCGCAAAAGGGCGGAACTGCTTGTGAGCCTCCTTGCACGCTTCCATGTGCTCCTTGTTCGCAGCGTAGCCAGCAGTTTTTGAGGCCTGTTCCAGGTTGCCCACCGTCCGAGGGTGCACCACTGTCACATCCACCGCCAGCCCGTGGCCGTTTCCTTGTATCCCGCTCGGGAGGAGGATGTCCGCTGGCTTTGCCGATGAGCCAGCCATGATGTGCTTCTCCTCCCTGACCACATCTATTGCCCCCTCCCTGCACTGGTCATACAGGACGTCCCTCACCCCGTTGTGGCGGTGTTGCGTGGTCCCTCCGTTCTTGCAGCACTGCGCGTGGTCTCCTCGGGCGTCCATTTCCTCCCCGCAGTTCAAGCACTGTGTGCCCTCTTGGTATAGAGGCGCCCCGAGCCACCACCTCGTCGCCACCTTGAACTCCTCATCGTTCATCAGATTGCCATGGGTGAGGGGCCACCAGCCATGCCCCGGCTCCTTGCATCGCCGTCCCGCGGATCCTGGCCTTGTCTTCCTTCCCTGCCTCCCCCAGGAGGCCTTGCCATGCGCTGTCCTCGAGAATGAGGGACAGGAGCCTCTGCTGAGCTGCCTTCGGGTAGTCCTTCAAGAGCCCCACGCTCATCAGGGCCGCCTCGCCCGGGACCTTCTCGTTCAGCCACCTGCAGTGCTCCTCCCAGTCTGCCGCGGAATCCCAGTCGTACATGGGGTCGATCTCCTGGGGGATGTTCCGCGTCGCCACCAGGGATGCGATGTTCGCCACTCTCAGGTGCCCCTGGCAGCTCCTCAGGCCCAGCCCTCCCCTCCTTACTGCTAGGCTTGCTTGTTTCCACTGGTGCCCCTCCAGCTCCCCTCCCGCCAGGCACCCCATCGTCGATCTGACCAACTCGTCGAACCTCTGCATGGCGTCCCCAACATGGGTCTCAGGGATGGTCCGCATGAAGTGCACCATCTTGCCGAAAGACTGGCAGCTGCGAAGGAGGGTGTACCCCGACTGTGCCCGCATCTTCGACTGCATCCGGAAGGTCTCCGCCAGCCTGTCGATCTTCCTGTGGGGGAAGGCGGTCGTGTACTCCGGTGTGCCGATCGGTGCCCCTAGCAGCTCGAAGTTGCCGGCGCGGGACACTTTGTCCTTTCTGAAGCCCTTGAAGCCCCACTCGGCTGGGTCGTTGGGCTTCTCCCCGCGTACCCAGATGAGTTCGCATTTCGCCGGCTTCACTGACAGGTGAACATCTGCGCTCAACTCCGTCAGGATGTCCACCGCCTTCCTCACTTGCTCCACCTCGCCCGCGAAGACCCCATCGTCCAGGTAAAACTGACAGATGTCCAAGTCCGTCTGTTCCTTGACCTTTTCAATGATGGGTTGGAGGGCGAGGGAGAAGAAGAGGGGTCCCAGAGGATCCCCTTGCTGCACACCCTCCTTCGACTGCAGGACCTTCCCATCCCTGTACAGCAGGTTCGTGGGATTCTTGTAACAAAGTTGCGCCCATTTTTCCGCCCCAGCAGCCTTCGCCCTCACTTGTCGCAAGATCCCGTGCCTGCTCATAGAATTGAAGGCGTTCGTGTAGTCCACCTTCACGATTACCCTGTTTCCCTCTCCCTGTTCCCTCTCCCTCTTCACGTATTGCCTAAAGGTGTGCACAGCCGCTTCCATGCCCGCCGGCACCGCCACCCCCAGTTGACCACCTTTCCTCAAGTACTCCGTGGCAACTGCAGGGGCTATTTTCATGACCGCGATTGGGTGAACTCCCTTGTCCGGCTTCTTCAGCGGAGTAAGTGGACCGCCTGCTAGGAACGGGACGACGTCACTCGGGACCCCCCCCTGGACCATCACATTGCACGTCCTTGTCAGCGACTCTGTGATCCCTTTCGCCTTCGCCCTGCCCTCCACAGCTGCCCGGAGATGTTCCACGCTGAGGCCCGAAGGGCCCGCCGACTTCCCCTTGCCCAGGTCCTGCAGGGTGCGGACACACCCCAGGGGTGTAAGCACTTCCGCCTCTTCCGGCCCCCCCAGGTCCAGCAGGCTCGGGTCATGCATTGGTCTCGGGTGTAGCGCCTCGAGTTTCCTCTCTGTGTCCTTGTTGTCGTCCGCTAGCCCTACCGCCGTCAAGGCCGCATTCGCCTGGGAGAATCTCATCTCCCTGGTCAGCGTCTCCGCTCTGCTCAGGCGTGTCTCCTCCGTCGGCTCCTTCGGAGGTTCATACTTAGGCTTCGGCAGGTCCTCCCACAGCTCCTTGTGTTCTCCCCTCAGCCACTGTGCGAGCTTGTTCTTGTTGTTCTTCTCGTTGGTCTTCCTCCTATCCTTCCCACCCTTGCGCTTCGAGAGGCACACCTTGGGGAGCATCATGAGCATGACCCAGGACTCGTAGGTCTTCTCTTCCACTACCCTGTCCATGCATTGTTTGGGTGCCACACTCCAGTCCCTCCTCAGGCTGTCTGGGGCCCACTTCAGCACCCTTACTTTTGCCGACATCACTTCATCCAGGGAGGGGGGCTCCGACCTGTGCGGCGCCGCGCATCTCTCGGTGGGGGCGAACTCTCCCATCTCCTTCAGGCACTCCTCGTGCGCACCCTTCTCCGTGCTCGCCAGTCTCCCACAGACACACGGGCGCAGGCCTATGCCCCGCAGATCCGCCTGTGATACCTCCGACTCCATCAGGTGATCGTTCAGGTGCTCCGTCAGGGTCGCGAACGACATGAAGGCCCTCCCCTTCATCCTTAGCGACCTCTCGCACCCATACACGGGGCAGTACAGGTCTGTCTTTGACTTCAACGGGGCGGCTTCCTCCGCTCTTCCGACCCCCGGGTCCACTCTTTTCTCTACTGGATCCGATACCTTCATGAAGTCTTCGCTAGGTGCCGCTGCGGGTTGCACCCCTGGCGCCTGTGACCTCACGCTGTAGGCCCACCCTCTCATCCTTTCCATCTGTTGTGTGTCTGCCTCCACCGGGTCATAGTGCTCGCCGTTGAAGCCCATGATGATGTGCGACCCTGCCGTCCCCAGGTCCACACCCTCTGCCGCTATCTCCAGCACCGACCACTCGCCTCCCACCACCACTAGGATAGGCCCCTGCCAAAGATCCGAGGCCGCCACCAGACATACGTGGTCTCCCCACGACTTGTCCTTGCTCATCTCCCTGATGTATTCCTCCAGGCCCTGGCTGCCCTCCTCCATGAAAGGCGAGTACTTCCCAGCCTCGGCCCGCATGTGCTCCATCACTTCTGCCCTCACCTCTGCGTGCCTCTGTTCATCTCGGTGGAGGAAGTGGGCGATGGCTCGGAACATACAGTTCCCGTCTCCTGCCACTGGGACCAGTCTCGCGCCCGTGAACGATATGAGTGCATCCATTGTTGCTCTTCCGTCACCCTGGGGGCCTGGCTTGGCCTGCTGGGGCTTCTTCTTCTTCGACTTGGTTTTCCCGGCACCCGCCTGGTTCGAGCATTCCGGACACTTTTTGCTGCTAGCCGCGCATATTCCCGGGCAGCTCTTGCATATTCCAAAACCCATCTCCACTACCTGCTCCGCCGTGATGCCGTCTTGCTTCCGCCAGTGACCAGCGACATGGTACCGGAGTCCCCCCTTGGTCTTTGCCTTGAAGTTGCAGCTTTTGCACTCGAATGCTGCCCCTCCTCTCAAGGCACTCCCTGGGAGGGCGACACTGCGTCTCGAGCATGGGGGGGGCTCGGCGGTTGCTTTCAGCCCCTGGTGGAAGGGGAGGGGAAGGGACTGGGGAAACGGAGGAGGAGGGGGTAGTGGAGACGAGGGGGGGAAGTGAGGGTTAGAAGAGCTCCTGCCCCCAGCCTTGAATGAAGGTCTGCCAGGCCTTCTACCCACCCACCTTCTCCTCGTTCTCCTCGTGGGGCGCGACCCTTCCCCTTGTGCACTTGAGTGGCCACCAAGGTCTGGGGCAGGGGCGAGGGTGACAAGGCAGCATAGAAGGTGGAACAGAATGGGGGGGGCAACCCTCCACCCACCGCTCTCCACTTCCCTTTCCGCCTGCCTTTCCTCCAACCTCCTGCGCCTCGTTCTTGCTTCCCTCCTGCCTGCGTTCTTCGCTTCCCTTCTTGCTCTCTTCCTCTCCTGCCTCCCTGCCTCTTCCCTGTCGGCCTCTGCTTCCCTGGCCGCCTGCCTCCTCCGCCTCCTCGCCTCCAGAGCAGCCTCCGTCCTCCTCCTCTTCCTCTCCTTCTTCTTCGGGGCTGCCTCCTTCTTCCTCCCAGTTCGCACACCCCTGCGCCTTTCCCTGGGTGGGTTCCACCGGGTCGCCCTGCCAGCCGTTTTCACCGTGTTTCCTCCCACTATTCCTTGGAGTGGGGGCAGGGCGTGCGTGGACGGTGGGCGCGGTCCCTCTTGGGGTCTCCCCAAAGTCCTGAGGTAGACCTTATTCCCCATATGCACGTCTACATAGGGGGGAAGGGGTGCCTTCGCTGGGGCAGGTGCGGGTCGGGTGTGTGGCCTAGGGGCAGGGTCCCGGTGGCTCTCAGGGGGGATGGGTATGTCTCCTACAGGGGGTGGGGGTGGAGTTATTAGTGGGGGGGGGCTGGTGGGGGGCTGCACATGAGTGGGCTTGTCCTTTTCGGGGGAGGAGGGTGGGTTTGGTAGTGGGGGGGGTTGGTGGGGGGCTGTACAGGGGTAGGGAGGGGGCTGGTCTCACGCGGGTCCTCCGGATGGCAGGGGGTTGGGTCGGGGACACATCTGAGGGTGACGGAGACCCTCCGGCCCTCCATCGCTCCTGCCGGGATGGTGTGTGTCCACCCGTGCCTCGCTTCCCCCTCCAGCACCGCCCACGACCTGGGGGGGACGTGGAAGCGTGCTTCCTTCCCACCCTTTTGGAACACCATTTTCGTTGGTGTTCCGAACGAGAGGATCAGCATGATCCCCCCCAGCACCCGGTCGTCGGTGTGCTCTGCGATCCCCACCCCAGGCTGGTAGCTATTAACCAGCACCTGGTTGGGGACCCCCTCCAGCCCCGCCTCCTCCCACGCCCTCTTCACCCAGGGCACAACCCCCTCGGGGATGCCCCTGGTGGGCCTCACCACCCCCCTCTTCCTCCACTCCCAACCCCACTGCTGCACCCTTCGACCGGTGCCACAGTGGACGAGCTCCTCTCCCTCTTGGGTGAGGAGCTCCACCGGGAGCTGGGGGGGGAACGGCCCTGTCCGCATTCCCCCCGGCCTTTCCCCCTTCTCGAGCCACCAGGGGGCGCCCTTCCTGCCGTCCTTCCTTTCCCCGTTTTTTCCCATTTAAAAAAAAAAAAAAAAAAAAAAAAAAAAGAAATGAAAAGAGAGAAAAGAGAAGAAAGAAGTTTTCTAAGTTTATTTCTTGTGGATTTCTATGTAGAAACAAATAACAACAAAAACAAAAACAACAACAAAAAAAAAGAAAAGAAAAAGGAAAATACAGGGGTTTCTAGGTGACTTTTTTTTTTTTTTCAGATGAACACAAACAACAAAACCAACGATTCTAAAGCTACAGTTTCTGTACTTTATTGTTTCTGTACTTTATTGGTCGTCTGTGTTTTTGTTGGTGCCTGCTGCGTCCGCTCGGTGTCCGTTCGTCGTCGTCTGGGGGGGTTGTTTCGGCCCGGCCTGCCTGCCGTTTAGCAAAGGATCCCCTCCCCCCTCAACACAAAAAAAAAAAAAATAAAAATGGACCCTAGACGAAACGTCGTCGGAGACCGCCGCCCGCAGGAGGAACGCCTACGAGAGACGCCGACCAAGCCGACCACCCGACCAGACCGAAATCTGGCCGGGCAGTATGACCCCTCCCCTCCCCTTAGATCCCCTCTAGATGTCGTAAAAAATAATAAAAAACATAAAAAAATAGAACCACCCGCAGCCAGCGCGCCCGCTCCTGATTCCGCAGCCACCACCGCCACCCGCCTGAAGACTGAGAGGGGGGAAAAAAAGAAAGAAGGAGGGTGGGTGCTCACGGGAGGGGACCACCCCCCGGGCTTAAGAACAGGCCCAGCTCCCACCCACCCAGAGACCTTGCTCTCAGGGGGGTGGGAGTCCATTTCGGGGAACAAAGGGAGGGAAACCCTCCAATTTGGTTTCAGGTGGGTGGGTGCCCGTGCCAAAGTGCGCCGCACCACCCCGATCCCAGAGGGGGCCAGGGGTTGGGTGGCGGAGGTGGCCACCGCAGCGGGGCTGGGGATCACCCCAGACCAGGTGCTCGTAAATCGATACGAGCCTGGGTGTGGAATCGCCCACCACACCGACGACGTGAGGTTGGGACCAGTGGTCCTCATCCTCTCGTACGGTGCAGAGACCATGATGGTCCTGAAGAAGGGGTCCAGGGTATCGAAGTACCTGGTGCCTCCCTTCACCTGGGCCATTCTGGAGGGTGAGGCCCGCTACGAATGGACCCACCACATCCCTGAAGGGTGTTCTTCGGGCTCCAGGGTGTCGATCACCCTGTGGACGGTTGGCTGCCCCGTGCCCCTCCCCTCCCCCTCTGTGTCCTCTGTGGAGGAAATAGAAAAAAAAAAAACTGTGTTTGTGGGGAGAAGGAAAGAGAGTGCGAAGGAGGTGTCCCCGAGAGAGGGAGGCGCCCCTTCCCCCCCTTCCTCCGCTTCTTCTTGTTCTTCTTTCTCTTGTTTATCTGTCCCCCCTCTTGTAAACTCCCCCCTTGTAAACCCCCCCATTGTAGATTCCCCCCCCTTTGTTTCTTCCCAGGGGGAGGACAAGAAAAAAATAGGTAAGGGTGCACTCCCGAGAGAGGGTAGCGCCCCTTCCTCTGCTTCTTCTATCTCTGGATTATCTGTCTCCCCTCTTGTAAACTCCCCTTCCTCCGCTTCTTCTTTTTCTTCTTTCTCTTGTTTATCTGTCCCCCCTCTTGTAAATTCCCCCCTTGTAAACCCCCCCCTTGTAGATCCCCCCCCCTTTGTTCCCTCCCAGGAGGAGGATAAGAAAAAAAAAAAAGGGAAGGGTGCACTCCCGAGAGAGGGTAGTGCCCCTTCCTCTGCTTCTTCTATTTATGGTTTATCTGTCCCCCCTCTTGTAAATCCCCCCCTTGCAAACCCCCCCCAAGTGGATTCCCCCCCCTTTGTTTCCTCCCAGAAGGAGGATAAGAAGAAAAAAGAGAAGGGTGCTCTCCCTAGAGAGGTTAGCGCCCCTTCGGCCCCCCCATTGTCACCCCCCCTTTACACCCGGATCCGAATGGGTCCGGGACTTTTTTTGAGGGTGGAAAATAAACAAAAAAACACACCCACACTCACTAACAGGAGGGGGGTCCTGGCCCCCGTTTCCACCACCCTCCAGGGGGTGGTGGGGGCGGTGGCCCAGGAGGAAAGATGGAAGCCGGAGCGCGCCCCGCAGGGGAGGAATGGAGGGGGAGTACCCTGGTTGGCCCCGGGACCCCGGAAGACGAGGCAGACGGTGACGAAGGGCCGGAGGAGGAGACACCGTAGCGAGGCCACCCTCCAAAGGCGCCACGAGGAGAGGGCCCAGGCCAGGGAGAAGGCTAGGGAAATCGCTGACAGGGAGCGGAGGAGGCTGCACCGCCAGAGAAGGGTCGAGAAGAGGAGGGAAAGGGAAGCCTGCAAGAAGAAGGGGTGCGGTCCCGCCCCTCCAGCTGTTGCAGCCCGGCTCATCGGGATAGCGGAAGCGGAGGAGAGGGCTGCGATGGCCAGGAGGGCCATCAGGTCGAGGGCCGGGAAACACCTTGCGAGGAAGAGGTGGGTGGCCAGGAGACGTTGGGGGCCCTATACCAGGGTGGTCTATCGGAGCCCCGTGCCCCCCCTCCCCTTAGAAGCCTCCTCGCTCAAAGGCGGAGCAACGCTTTCCCAACCCCCACCCCCGCCTCCGCCCCCAGGCGCAGCCGGAGGCCCCCCCGCCACCAGTAGGAGCACGGCCGGGGCTTCCCAAAGGACCGACGGAGTGTGGGAGTGCCTGCTGTGTGAGAAGGGTAAGAAAGAGCACTCGTCGAAGGCGGGCTTGCAGTACCACCTGTCGAAGACCCACGCCGGAGAGCTCACGCCAGAGAACGCGAAGGCGATGGGTTTCGCGATCTGCGGAGGGTGCAGCGTGCTGTTCACGGCGGGGAACAAGGAGTGGTGCGTGAATTGCCAGCCCAAGCCCGAGAAGGAGCCCTCCCGCCTCGTCCGTGGGATATCGGGCTCGTCTGTCACCAGGGAGTCGATCCTGCACGAGGTGGGTGCCAAGGAGGAGGATGCTGGGGGCGGAGGGGATTGCTTGTTCCGCTCTCTGGCGGTGGTGCTGCTGGGGGAGAAGGAACGACACGGAGAGGTGAGGAGTCGGGTGGTCAACCACATAAGGGACAACAGGGGCAGGTTCGAGAGCTTTGTGGATCCAATCGGTTTTGAGGCCTACATCCACTACATGGCAAAGCAAGGGGAGTGGGGGGACCACCTTTGTCTGCAGGCGGCGGTGGAGGTCTGGCAAAAGACGGTCGTGGTCGTGACCGGGGGTGACGCCCAGGTCTTGAAGCTCGGGGAGGCAAGGGAACCGGAGGATACGGTGGTGCTTGGCTTCACGGGATCCCACTACAGGCCTGTGTTGGTCTTGGAGGGCGGAAAGTCCACCCTGGTGGATTGGGCGGTGGAGGCGAGGCTAGCCCCCTCGGGGACCAGGCCCACCATCCTGGACCTCGCCCACCTCCTGATGCCGGAGTCCTCCATCAGGCCCAACGGACACCACATGAAGGATGCCCCACGACTGGACAGCAAGGTCAGGAGTTTCCAGTGCCCGGTGAGGGGGTGCGAGAGGTCGTCCCACATGGGAGGCCCGGCGATCTTGGGGTGGGAACTGCTGAAGTCCCACTTGAACGACCACCTGCTGGACGAGGAGGTACTCCCGCAGGAGCTGAAGAAGTTTGGCCTCAAGACCTGCGTGTGTGGGTCGGTGGTGGGCGAACAGGAGGCGGCTCACGTCAGGTGCATCGCCAGGTACAGCGCTCCTGGGGGTCCCGTGGATGTGAAGGCGGCCCCTAGCCGGGACGCACTTCCTTCTCTGGAGGAGGTGGCCACCCGGAAAGTGGGCCTCATGAAGCACATCCCCGTCCCGCTCCAAGGGTTGTGGAGTCTGGCGCTGAAGACGGCACTGGTGAGGGTGAAGCAGGAGAACTCCTACCTGTCGTGGGTGCTGCTCCTGATGCTTCCGAAGGCTTGCCTGGGCAGACGCAGGGGTGGAAAGGCACGTCGGAAGTCCGGGGAGAGCAGCGCCAAGCAGAAGTTGGAGGCCTGGATCAGAGGGGAGTACCAGCAGGTGTGGAACGGAGTCCCCCTATCGGAGAAGAGAGTCTCGAAGGATCCAGACGACGAATCCAGGCTGAAGAGAGGGGAGACGCTGTGCAGGGATGGGCGCTTCTCCAGAGCCAACGCAGCGCTAACTGCGGGAGGGTTGGCGGAGGACTCCACCGAGACCTTCGAGAAGCTCCTGGGCCTCCACCCTGAGGCATCGGTTGACCCCTCGGGGCTAGAACTGAATCCGGCTGACTCCTTCGAGGACGTCACGGCCGTCGACGTTCTGAGCATGGTCCGGGACTTTGACAAGGGGAAAGCGGCTGGGCCGACTGGGTTGAGCGCCCAACACCTGAAGGACGGGGTGGACGGCGTGGTGACGGAAGTAGGGGCCCTGGCGGCTCTCACCGAGGTGTGCAATATCATGGCCAGAGGTCAGACTCCGGCTGAGGTGGCACCGGTGCTACTAGGGGCGAGCTTGATTCCGCTGCGGAAACCGGACAGGGGAGTCCGTCCGATCGCCGTAGGAGAGAGCCTGAGACGACTTGTAGGGAAGGCAATCCTTGACAAGGAAGGGGCGGAAGTGGCCAAGTCCTACCTGAGGAAGGGGGGCCAGATCGGGGTGGCGGTCCCCGCGGGGATGGAGGCGGCTGTCCACGCGACAAGGCAGTACGTGGAGAAGGCGAAACAGGACGACGTATCCCGAGTGGCGATCAAGATAGACTACGCAAACGCCTTCAACACAATCAGCAGGTACGAGATGCTAAAGGAGGCGTGCGCGAAGGTTCCCAAGGGGTACAAGTGGGCCGAATCTTGCTACAGACACCCATCCAAGCTGTTCCACGAGGGGACGGAGCTACTCTCGAGGGAGGGGGTCCAGCAGGGCGACCCGGTGGGTCCGTTGCTGTTCTCCCTCGCGCTGCAGCCAGTACTGGAGAAGATAAGGGCGGATACAAGTCTGGACCTCCAGTTCTTCTACCTCGATGACGGGTTCCTGGCCGGAGAGAGGGGACAGGTGGAGAAGGCCTACCGCATCGTGGTAGAGGAGTCGGCGAAGCGAGGCCTGAAGGTGAAGCCGCAGAAGTGCGAGTTGATCTGGGTGTCTGGTGAGAAGCCGACCGACCCAGAAGAGTGGGGCTTCTCCGGTTTCTCCAAGGAGAAAATGAGCTCGGATGGGAACTTCAAGCTCCTGGGGACCCCCATAGGGGACGCGGAGTACACGAAGGCCTTCTTGGCAAAGAAGCTCGAGGCCCTGGGCAAGACCTTCGAGATGCAGAAGAAGATGAGGACCCAGTCGGGCTACGCCTTGGTGAAGAACTGCAGCTCGTACAGCAAGATGGTCCACCTCATGCGCACGGTACCGCACACGCAGCTAGCGGGCCCCTTGACGGAATTCGACGGCCTGGTGAAGGGGGCGATGGAGCACCTTCTTGCCCGGGAGCTCGGGGAGAGGGAGTGGAGCCAGGCGAAGCTTGCGACGAGGAGGGGAGGGATGGGCCTTCGCAGCTGCAGCGAACACGCCCTAGTGGCGAACATGGCCTCGCTGGCGGCGACCCAGGAGCTGGCGTCGGAGATCCTGGGGGGGTACGACTGGGACGCTTCACTGGCGGGTGGCTGGGAGTGGGGGGTCGAGTGGTTCAACAGCCACCTCGCAGCCGACGATCCTGACAGGCTCTCCGTGGACCTGCTGCGAAACACCCCGAGGCTGTACCCTCAGAGGAAGATGTCGCAGATCCTCGAGGAGAAGTCCTGGGGTGCGCTGTTCGGGAGCTCCCCGGGTGGTAGGGACAAGGCCAGGTTGAACTCGCTGAAGGTTCACAAAGCAGGGGCTTGGCTGACGGCGATCACGGGCTTGAATAACGAACTAAAGAACGATGAGTTCAGGACGCTGACCAGCTGGCTCCTTGGCACCGCAGTCGGGTCCGAGGGGAAGTGCCCGATGTGCGGTGAGGACAACGACGCACTAGGCGACCATGCCATGGTTTGCAAGAGAGGTGCGGTCATGACGAAGAGGCACGACAGGGTGAGGGACATGTTGGTGAAGCACTGCTACAGCGGCGGGTTGCAAGCGGTGAAGGAGCAACAAGGCCTCCTGGGTGACGGGAGGAAGCCTGCTGACGTTTACCTCCCGATGGGGGTGGAAGGCGAGGGCCCTCTGGCCATCGACGTGACGGTGGTCCACCCGTGTGCGAGCGCCCACCTGGCGGCGGCAATGGCGGTTCCGGGGGCGGCTGCGGAGAAACAGGCGGAGTCGAAGCGGGCGAAGTACGCGAGCGACTGCGAGAGAGCCCGGATACGGTTCACCCCCTGTGCTCTGGAGACGTTTGGCGGGTTCGGGACCGACGCCAGGAGGGTGCTGAAGAGGATCGCGGCGGAGGTGGCGAAGAAGAGGCAGCGGGACGCGACGGAGGTCTATAGGACCATGACAGAGGAACTGAGCGTAGCCCTCATGAGAGAGGTGGCAGTGGAGACGAGGAGGAGGCACCCGATCAAAGAGACACAAGCACCGCCCGACCCACCCCCGGCCCCAGACATCCCCCCCGATGGCCCAGGAGACGAGGAAGCCCAGGCAGCGGGCGCCCCCCCACCCTCGACGGAGGACGCGTCAGGCACGACAAAAACCGAATCAGCCGACATGCCCGCTGGAGAGGAGGAAGTGTGCACGACGCAGGATGGCCCCAGCGCGATGGAGGAGGACCCGGCAGAGGACATGCCAGAGGAGCAGGCGGAGTTGCAGACAGGCCCTCTCTCATTGGGGGGAGGACTTCGGCTTGATGGAGGTGGAAAGCGAGGACGGGCTGGAGGGCGGTGCTCCGCAGGCGGACATCCCCGCCGCCCCCCCGGTCGTCGGAGGGACGGACTTGGCCCCCGCGGGGGAGGGGGGGACCCCTGACGCGACGGAGGTGAGGGAGCCCTGGGAGGCAGTGCCGCTACCAGACGTCTCCAGCCCCGACGCGATGGAGGATGATACGGCAGGGAGCTCGCTCGCAGAAGGGTGGGTCCCGCAGGCAGGCCCCGCTGCCCCGCGGGTGGACATCTCAGGTTCTAAAGAAAACGAAACAGCCGACTTGTCCATGGGGGAGGGAAGTCCTCAGGAGGAGGAGCCCGGCTTGATGGAGGAGGACACGGAAGAGAGCGGGGATGGGCAGGGCGGAGGGACGTCGCTGGGATACACCTCCACCCCGGCGGAGGAGGTGGGCCCGACCGACATGTCCGTGGAGGAGGAGGAGGAGAAGAGTGATTCGATAGAGGGTGGGGAACCCATGGAGGGGACGTCTCAGTCGGACGCCTCCGACTCCTCCTCGGAGGGCAACACTGGCACAGAAAACACCATCCAAGCCGCATTGCCTGAAGGAATGGAGGAGGAGGACGCGCAGGGAACGGACCGGATGGAGGTTGAGGGGGGCCTGACTCCGCCGCAGGCATCAGAGGGGAACACTGGCACAGAAAACACCATCCAAGCCGTATTGCCCGAAGGAATGGAGGAGGAGGGCTCGCAGGGGACGGTCCAGACGGAGGTTGAGGGGGGCCTAACCCCGCCACAGGCATCAGAGGGGGATGAGCCTATGGGGCCACTCCTGCTCGAGGGACGGGCTGAGGTAAGTGGAGAACCGAGCAACCACCAGTTTCCCCTCTCTCCGTCCCCCTCGGGAAGGGAGGACGACCAGATGTCGTGGCAGGGGCCGCAGGAAGGGGAGGGGGGGCCCTCACCGTCATCTTCGATGGAGGAAGTCCTCTCGTCCGCCCCAGAGTCCAGCAGCGAAGGCCCCGGGGTCGGAGAAGGGGACGCAGAGTTGCAGAGCGCCGGAGGGGAGGGAGGTTCGGAGTCACCCGGGTCGGCCAGCCCGATGAGGGAGGACGAAGGGAGCCCCGATCTGGAAGCGGCAGAAGCCGGAGGCCCGCCAGCGGC
Organism: Diplonema japonicum; assembly: GCA_964019335.1. Classification (NCBI taxonomy): domain Eukaryota; phylum Euglenozoa; class Diplonemea; order Diplonemida; family Diplonemidae; genus Diplonema; species Diplonema japonicum. The sequence goes on from OZ025655.1 coordinate 857,052, forward strand.
GGTGAGCCAGGAGGTGGAGCGGACCGGGCTGGGCGCGTTCTCTAGGGAGCAGATCATGGCGATCCTGGGGGCGGATGTCTTCTCTCCTGTACCCGCGGGAGAAAGCGGCCTGGGGACGACACAACCCTCACAGGGAGCGGCGGTGCTAACCCCAAGGGCCTCCCAGTCGGTGCTCGGAGGAGGGTGCGACTCCCCCATTGTGGCGGCGGTGTTGGAAGGGGCTGCCCGAGGCCCCCCTTCGTCGGAGGGGGACAGGGCAAGGCTTGGGGGAGACCGTGAGTCAGGCTCTCCGGAGGCCAGGAGCACGGGGAACACACCGTCCGTGACGCTTGTGGGAGCCATCGGGGAAAGCCTGGTGAGGAAGAGGGTCCCGTCCAACGAGGCCCTGTCCGCCCAGAGGGATCCCAAGGTACAGAGGCACCCAGCGTTGCTGGACGTCAGGGGGCCTGCGGTCCGCCCCTGGTTCCCAGTCCAACTAGAGTCAGACGAAGTTTACGTGGCGCGGGTTCTCTTCGAGGCGGACGGGGAGGAGGAGTCCCCCATCCAGTCGGAAGGCGTCGAACCCCCTATCCAGGCGGAGGGTGGTGAGTCCCATGTCCGGGAGCTCCCCGCCCAGGAGGAGGAGGCTGGGTCTCCCACCCAGGCGGAGGTGGGTGAGTCCCCCACTCAGACGGAGGGCAGTGGATCCAGCATCCAGGTGGAGGATAGCGAATCCCCTACTCAGTCGGAGGGTGATGAGTCCCACATCCAGGAGGAAGGAGGGGAGTCCCCTGCCCAGGCGGAAGGTGAAGCTAATGAGCCCCCCATCCAGACGGGAGCGGCGGTGGAGGACGGGACCGCGCCCGAGCCCCTCGAGATTGATTCGCCGGAGGTCAGTGGGAACAGGGGTCTGGCGAGGAAGAGGGTGCCCTCGAATGAGGCTCAGTCCGCCCAGCGGACCCCAAAAGTGAAGAAGGGTCGCGGCCAGCTGGACGTAAGAGAATCGAGCCTGGCCGCTGGCATGCGCGTGCTGTTCGGAGCGGTTCCGCCCCCTTCCCTGACCCCCTTGGCCGTGGGTAGCAGGCCGCCGCAGGAGGAAGGCGAAACGGCGCAATCTCCCATTCCGGGGGCGAGCGGTGCAGGGCTCTACTCTCCAGAGGCGAGGTTCCCGGAGGCGCCCGTGGTGTCCATGGCCGCGGACCTGTGCGAGTCGGACGGGATGGAGGCACATTCGGCCCCCTCCGGTGTGGACAGAGAGCCTTCGCCCGCTCGTCCGTCGCAGTCTCCCGTGCTGGGGGCTGAAGGCGGGGGGCGCCTCTCTCCGGAGGTCAGTACCCCAGAAACCTCCAACCCCGATGTCCGGGTAGAGGGCGGGGAAAAGGTCGCCAGAAAAAGGGTACCTTCCCACGAGACCCAGTCGGCCCAACGCGCCGCTAAGGTCGGGAAGGGCCCTGTCCAACGAGATGTGAGGGGGCCCCAGGGTGGTCGATCCACCCCCCTGGGCTCGCAAGGGCCCAGGGCTTGAGCAGCCAACATTAAGGGTTCCTGAGGGAAGCCCTCTTTAGAATTCCCCCCCCTTTTTTTTTTTTTTTTTTTTTTGCAAGAACGAGTCTTTGACTTGTCTAAACAAAAGGGGAACGTTGGCAACGTGTTTCGGGTTGACAAACGTCTCCAGGTTTTACCCGGCACGTACAAACAACGGCCAGTCCCTCTTTTTTTTTTTTTTTTTTTTTTTTTTTTTTTTTTTTTTTTTTTTTTTTTTTTTTTTTTTTCCATTACAACAAAACGACAAAGGGGAAAAAAAAAAAAAAAGAAAGTTAGCAAAAGAAAAAAAAAAGGGGACCGGGAGTTTTCCCCCTGAAGTTCCTTTGTTAAAACATGTTTGCTGTTGGGTTTCCGTTTCTTTTCTTTTTGGTTTTACTAGGAGTTTTCCTTCTACAGATTGTTTGCTGATGGTTTTGAGTTGATTCTTTTTTATTTTTTATCTTATGGTTTAACTAGAAGTTTTCCTTCTACAGCTTGTTCGCTGACGGGTGGGTTTATCAGGCGGGCTTCCATAGCTGGTGACCTATGGAAGCCTTCCCAAATTTTTTCTTTTTTTCAGGCCGGGCTGGGGAAGGACGGCAAGACCACCAACGGAGGAGAAACCGCTGCAGAAAGGGGAAAGGTGCAGGAAGACGAAGAGGACGAGAGGGCGTCTCACAAAGACTCCCTTCAATTCATATATCTTTTATTTTCTTTTTATTTTTCTTTTCTTTATTTTCTTTCTCCCAACCCTACCCCCCCTCGAAAAAAAAAAGAAAAGAAAAGAAAAGATTCATTCCTCCCTAGTTTATTATATTTTGCATCAGGTTCGCCGAGAAAATAAAAGGAAAAACAAGGAAAGAGAACGGCAACCAAATTTTAAATTTTTATTTTATCATCAAAGGAGGTTTGAAAAAGAGAAAAATTAAAGAGAAGAAAGAGGCCTTTTTCTCCTCTATCGATAAGTGATTCACGAACTCGAATCTTTATCACCACTTTTTTGTGCATGCCAGATTTTTTTTTTCTCCCGCCTTGTTAGAGAAGTTTTAATTTACTAGTAAAAAAATAAAAAAAGTGAAAAGAGGAGTAGAAGACGATCCGGTGGGGGGCATGGGAACCATAAACCGTGTCTTCCATCGCGATCGGCAAGGCGGGGGCTTTTCCGTCCCATGGGTGAAAAGAGGCGGATAAAACCACTATTCCGGACCCCCCCCAACACTGAGCATGCACTTTTTCCCCCATACATACCTCTCTTGTTTATCAAAATATCACCAATTTTACGGCGGACGCCAAGAAAAAAAAAAGCCAAGGAGAAGGAGTTTAGGGAAATAACAAAAGACCTACGGCCCCAAGGAAGGCGGTGAAAACAGCCATGGTGGGCCAGCCCTGGCAGACAGGGAGCCTGAACACCAAGAACACCGCGGAGCCAAATTTGCATCCGGAATTTTCGGTTTTCAAACTTACAAAAACCCCCTGTAGGCATCTGCGTCCGTCCAGCCCCATTTTGGCACCCCTTTTGGGTGCGGAAAAAAAAAAAAAAAAAAAAAAAAAAAAAAAAAAAAAAAAAAAAAAAAAGAAAGGAAAGAAAAGGAAAATAAACAAGTCTACTTTTTTTTTTTTTTTTTTTTTTTTCTAATGGGGGCTTGCCGACTTTGACTTGACCGAAGCTGTCAGGGGTCAACGCAGTTGTGTCGGGCTTTTCGCGGCCTGGGGTAGGGGGCCGGGGGTGAGGCTGCTCGGCTGGCGTCTGATATGAGACGCTGGTGGGGCTGAGCGCCGGGACTTGGGGGTGGGAGGAAGGAGAAAAACACCAGACAGCGCGCACAGCAGCAACACAGCACCGACGAACCACACAGCAACACCACACCCACAGCGTTCGACTGCCTGCCGCCTATTTTTTTCTAAGGGAGTTTGCCGACTTTGACTTGACCGAAGTTGTCAGGGGTCAACACAGTTGTGTCGGGCTTTTCGCGGCCTGGAGTAGGGGGCCGGGTGAGGCTGCTCAGCTGGCGTCTGATGCAAACCCGCAAACCCGCAAACCCGCAAACCCGCAAACCCGCAAACCCGCAAACCCGCAAACCCGCAAACCCGCAAACCCGCAAACCCGCAAACCCGCAAACCCGCAAACCCGCAAACCCGCAAACCCGCAAACCCGCAAACCCGCAAACCCGCAAACCCGCAAACCCGCAAACCCGCAAACCCGCAAACCCGCAAAC